>JBAMNC010000793.1:0-24765 GCA_037902135.1 Cetoscarus ocellatus
GTCTAGTGGCTAACATTACCAACAGTTAGCCACTAGGGACTAACAGCTAACAACAGTTAGCTGCTACGGCCGTTAGCCGTTGGCTTAAACTACCTGAAGACTATCGTTTCACATTAAACTATACCACACAGATGTATCATTTAACACTTACATGTGACACGAACCTCGCCAAAGACAATCCCTACCAAGTTTTCCCAGTAAACTTCTGAGGAGAGCATATTTCGGCAAGTATCGCTGAGTAACCATGACGACCATAGACTAACGGCATGTCCGTGGATTGATTTCCACGTTCTCTCCCAGTGTCCCAGCAGTGATCCCCGGTCAGGAGAAGAGCAAAAACATGACTTCTCGTAAGACAAGCTTCAAGTTTCAAAGAATAAATTAAGTCCATTTCTGATTTAAAAAAAAAAACACAGATATTGAGACCGCTTCAGAAGCCGCCATTGTTTTCAAACATGCAATCACTTCCTGTTGTCGTCACGTCCTCTGCTCCCGCAGCTCCCGCCTCTCTTCCCTGATTGGGCCGTTAAGATTCCAGCCGAGTGAAGTCTTGGACACTGGAGGCTGGCAAGACGGATATGCATGATTTCAGAATCAGGCAGGTCCGTCTGCTCTGCAAGACTAGGTCGATCCTTCCATCAATCACATTCATTATAGGCTATAAGATAATGTAGCAGGCAGGTGCTACTGCCGAGGTGTAAAATACAAAACACCACGTTGTAGAACAAACTCTCACCAAAATATGTCAGAAGTGGAACAAAAATATCCTTTCTATCGAGAAGTGCTTTTAATAAAGAAGTGGGTCCAGATCTGATAAAACTACTGCTGAAGCTGTTAGCATCTATGCTATCTCTGTATGAGCAGTCACTTCATGCTGCTGTCTCACTCATAGCTCCAACCTTTTCCTGACCTGGAGGTCATTCTCCCTCCGCCATGATGAAGGATCTTCCAGTTCCCAAAAGTGCACCTGGAGGAGGTGAGGACAGAGGAGAGATGAGGATGTAGGAGAGAGGAGGCTTCTGGAGGAGCTCAGAGAGGGGATTCACCCGTGTTTCCTCTGAGGAAGTCTTTCAATCTTCAATGCAGTGTGATTGGTTTACAGGTTCAGCACTGGATGAATGCAACACCCTCACTCTGGGTCCTTACTTTTTCACACGTTTTTCTAACAGTGTTGATCTAATACACTTGAATCATAAGATATTTGGATGAAGGGTCGAAAGGATGAGGGTACAAGAAATGTGGGGGGGGGGGGGACTGGCTATGTTGAGACTCTGATAGAAAGGTAGAAGAGTTGAACGAGAACCAGAGCATGAAAAATGGGGGTTCTGAAGGTGGGAGGGATGTGAAAACAGAATCAAAGAGAGAGACTGGAAAGCACTCAGAGAGCGCCAACCTCCTCCAAGGCAGTTCACATACTGCTGTTACATCTATAAGCAACAGTTCCATGATAAAGTTACCATCATAATATGATTCCTTGACCCTGAAAACACACACCTAGTGCTCAGAATCATGTTAATATCATTATTAGTTAGACAGTTATTGAGCAAAAACAATCATTCTCTAGTGGCGGTTATCTAGATCACTACAGTTTAATACAGTTAATTTATTTCTGAAAACAATGTTTTATGTGATGACACATTTTTGGAGCACCAAATTATTCAACTTTTGATAGCGTGGGGTGTTTGGCGGCCATTCAGCTGAGCACCTCATCATCAACACCTGACGCTGGTCAGACTGTCGAGGTGAAGGATTTCTCATTCAGTGTTTTGTGCCTCCTCTGTCCTTGTGTCTCTTTCACACTTCTCTCTCTCTGTTCCTTGCTGGGAGGATGTAAGATGTGAGGACACAACATGAGTGAGGGAAGCAGGATGGACAAAGTTATGTAATGAGAAACACCCATGGATTCATTCTGCCTTATACCAAAAGTTCAGGCTGGTGGTGTGTAATAATTTTTGGGGTTACGTCTTGGCCCACTTCGACCCCCACACCCAGCCGTCCTGCTTCTGAATACTAACCCCTGGGTTTTCTTCCATTTATTAAGAAAGGAAATGATTTCTCCTGAATCCTGATATCATTCAGAATTTAGTGTTTTGCTTGCTTAAATATCAAACTTTGCATTTTATTTTTCATTTTTATTCCTTTTTGTCATATCAAAAAAAGATTACAGTGGGGAATTGGCGATATGTTTTTACTACTTTAGGGGAGGCTAAGATGGAATTTGTGGGGGGTAAAATCACCTTGTGCCAGTTCTATGGGCAAACAGGGGTGTCACATCCCCTGGATAAGTTCTCTTTAGTTTCTTCCTCATGTGTCATGTTTTATTCCTGTTTAATTTTGAAAACACTCACCCTTGTCATTCATTTCAGGTTTTGGTTCCTGCCCTCTCCTCTCTGTCTCCCTGATTGTTGATTCCCTACACCTATATTCCCTCCTCTGTCACCTATGTCTGATTGTGTGCATTTGAACCCTACTTCCCCTCCGGTTCTCTGCCAGGTTGTCTTTGTGCTTCGTGTCATCACATTCCAGCATTCTTCCCTGTGTGTCTCTCTGTGTTTCTGATTTTGCTCAGTATACTTTTTTTTACCTCTTTTTTGCCTGTCACTTTTTGTACCTCCTGATCTTGCATTGATATTTAGTGTACCAAAGTTTTGCTGATTAAAGGTTTTTGGACTTGTTGAGTCATGTTTTTGGGTCCGTTCCAGTTCAGCTTTGTGACAGTGGGTCTAGTCCCTTATTACCAAGGTGTGCCAAAAAAAAGTGTCCAGTGAGTATATTAACACATTCTTTGTATAAAATGCTTCACTGTGTTCATAGAAAATAAACATCTCAGTTTTTGGGATGTTGACTTTTGGTACCAATACGGTAACTGTGATCTGGATGTGGTCGACTCAGTTTTGATTCCTGTGTCCTTGTAACTCTAGATAATCCCTGAACAAAAACCAACAAACAAATAAACAGAGAGAGAAAATGATTAGAATTTAAAGAATTCATTCAGCTGTGTTGTTAGAAACAGATCGATTCAAAGTAGGAGGTGATACTAGGACATGAACATCTTCATCAAAAACAGTTATTGAGGTTTTGTGCATTCATAGTTTGCAAAGGCTGAGCGTGCTTTTCACTGAATGCTGTAAGACATGACAGAAGAACTGCAGAACTTATACTCAGACTTGGAGACTGTAAATGCTCAGACTTGGAGACTGTAAATGCTCAGACAAACAAAAGTCCTTATGCAGAAAAGTTTGTCATTTTAGCTGTTCATACATAAAGAAAACTGCACATGCATGTCTTTAATAAACAGGCTTAATCAGTTTGATTATATTTGTATTTAATGTGCATTTATGTTTTGTTCTGTTTTGTTGTTCAACCACTCTTAATCTCCCTCTCTCACTCACCGCAATGCAAACAGGTGATACTGAATATGCATGATGCAGTCAAATCCTCCCAAACTAAACAAAAGCAGAACTTCTCATTTCCATCTGTTCGTCACTGACAGCTGCAGTCACCACTGTGTCCCCAAAAAGCAGAATTATGCTCTATATGAGCACAAATTGAACGCTGAGTAGGTTTTTGTGAAACTTCCCTGACCTCACAGCTCTGAAATTTGGTATGAAATGATTACAAATCCATTTCAAGTGGTAGGAGGGCCCAATTCTGTGGGATCAGCAGAGGGAAGCGTGGCGGCTGCCTCTGCAAAATGACTCCTGGTGTGAGAGGGAGAGCCACTATCAATTACTGAGGTCCTTCAGAGGTGCTTTGGAAAGAAATCATCAGCGAATAGAGCATTAGGTTTTCTGTAAGAGAACATATTCAGCTTTTTTGAGTTTTAAATGCCCATCGGTGTGTTCAACATGTCTTCTCCATATGATAGAGTACTTCTGTACACATGACAAAAAGTCTGTAGCATCAGGGCTTCTCACTCTTCCTTTGTTTACAGTGCCAGTAGCTGCTTGAAATGAATTGTTTCCTCTGCCTCTTTGAAAAAACCAACCAGTATGACATCTTGCCATTGTTTCATCAGCAGTTAAGATTGCATAAAGTGCTAATCTTTGTCTAAAAATAGATAACAGTAACTTAACATGCTCAATAAAAACAATACAACAAACACACAAGACTGTTTAGAGTTATCTGATGACTGTAGGCAGAGGCAGGCTAAAGTGCTACCCATATACTCCTGGTGTTTGAGCTGCTAACTATGTTTATCTGTCTCTTCCTTGTTACTGGTCGCACAGTCAAAAGAATGGCGTCTACCTGCATGTCATGGACTCAGGAGTAAATATTGGCATAAACCATACATTGGATGGTAGTTTAATAAATTTGTAAATCACTGTATATACTGCATTAATAAGCTCTATGAAGTAAATGCTCTTGTTCAGGTTTTTAAAATTGCTGCCTCTGTCAGACTACCGCCTAGTTTTGTCGAGAAGTGGAGGTTCAACTCAAACTTTAAGTCTCTTTAATGAGGAGCTCCTGAAATGAGACACAGCTTTACTTTTTATCTGCCCAGAAATCTTGTAGAGAAAAAAGATTTTTACGGTCATCACACTGAGCAGGGAGCAGTGTTTGTGTTTGTTTTATATATATGACAGTGTCTGCAAGCTGCAATAAAAAACAGAGAGCAGTTTTGTTTCTTATGCTAAATGTAAGACTGTTCATTAGCAGCTGATGACAGAACGGCGGCAAAGATCTGAGAGAGAGTCAGGGGACAACAGAGGGTCAATTTGGCCCATTTAATCCCAGACATGATGCCACAGGTCCATCTTGTGCAGAGCATATACAGAGGCACTTGTCTGAGTGAACAAATGTTCTCTCTGTTGAGGATCAACAAATCATCCACAGGTCTGGGCGGGTAGACAAAGAGCCACCTTTCATTGTGGCATTGTGGGCACAGCTCGAGTCTTTACTGCGAGGATTGATGAAGTCCCATAAAAGGAGAGACAGCAGCCGTCCAGAGGGAGCAGATAGGTCAGAGATCTCCACAGGACTGTAGATAAATGCCACAAAGCCACTGGTGCATCAGATAGAGAGGACTCAGGCTGAGGCCAGCATGTACACTAAATATGCTTTCACTTAGGACAGAGAGGAAACCAGAGAAATGTGCCAATGACAGGAGGAACATTAACCTGGGTTACAAAATATATAGTTTATTTTAGCATGAGTGATTTTTGTTCTCTTGGGCATTACACTCAGTGGCCATTTCATTAGGTACACCCTTCAACGACTCAATACTGACCGTTTGCATGTGACATAACACTCCGTTACATTTTGGCTGGACTTCAAAAATGATGGACAATTGATATATATATATATATATATATATATATATATATATATATATATATATATATATATATATATATATATATATATATATATACATACATATATATATATATATATATATATATATATATATATATATATATATATATATATATGTATATATATATATATATATATATATATTAAACACATACACACACCCACACACACATGCACATGCACTCATTAGCCAAACAGGCTAATGAATCTCTTTTTAAGGCATATCACATGGGGTGGCCTCTGTTTTTGCTTTTTTAGTCTAATTGTTACAACTTACCCCTGCATGTGTTACAATCTACCCAACCGGTGGTTGGGTAGATTGTGTATTTGACATCACCTCATGAGGACTGTGATATTCTTGCAGAGGTTTGAATTGGTGTCATTTGTAGTAAACAAATGTGGGTACTTTGTATTAAAGTTTGAGAACTTTAACTCAAAAATTCAGTGAGTTAAAGATGTTGAAGTAAAAACTGTTATAGCCTTACCTGGTCTCCCCTATGTGTTTTGTATTTACTGAGCATCTGATATTATTAAGACCTTTTAAGCAGTGTTTATGAGGCAACAGCATTGCGAAAAAACATGGACACCAATGTGCATAAATGACACCTGAGAACAAAAAGATTGAAAAAATGAAAGACTGAAAAACAGTGCAACATTGTACACTACAGTTTGTTGACATCCTCTTAATTTCCCACTACCAAGCTGCTTTGATTAGGCACTATTTTGAGACACAGCACAGCCTACTTGTCCTTCCGCCAGCAGTGTGATACCATCAGAACTATCCCTTTAACTGGACCCATACTACCACAGTTTATCTGCTACAGGTCTGAGGCCTGTAACATAAATAATCAGTTTGTAGCTTGTTATCACTCTACTCTTTTTTATGGTTTGTTTTCACTAAGAATTCTTAAAATTATGTGGCTTTGGTGGCACCATCAGCAGCAATGTATATCTCTTAACTATCGTGACGAGTCTTTTGGCAGAGACTGAAGGCTGCTGTCAATGAGGCTAAAGTTCAGGCTAAATCTATGTACCTCATACAACCTCACTGAAAAAATCCCCAACTATCCCTTTAAGTTGAGGTCCTCAGTACACTTTATTATCATTATTCCTCACAGCAGACACTGAGTTTGCTTTATTCAGCCCTTAACCATGACCTTATAGCATGTAAAGAACAAAGTAAAGACAAACATCTGTTTCCTTTGGCCCTGAAAGTCCCTGAATGTGTCTTTTTCTTTCAAACACTGATTAAAAGCTTAAGAATGAAACTGGACTCACGTTAGATTTCCCTTAACACTGACGAACTATCTGTGGATCTTCTCCTCTCACAATGTAAAAGTTTATAAGAGCGTAATGAATCCCCGGGGTCATGAATTATTCATGGTGGATATAAAGAGTGATGAATCATTGATCTCTTGATGGTCCTGTTTGAAATTGTAATGCTACCTTAAAGTGTGACTCTGTGGTTTAGATGAAGCTTCCTTTGTTCAGCGGTGCTCCCTCGTGGTGGAGAAAAATGTCACAGAGCTCGTAGCGCTGGCTGAGCAAAGATCCCAGGAGCTCGGTGACCTATATAACAGAGCAGCTAATTTGGATGTTAAACCGTGTTTGAGGGTGGTCACAACATCCTCAGTGGGGAACCAAAGACATTTATCTGATACACTTAGGCTGCTGCTATCATGAGAAAATAAAAATAAATGTCAGTGACCAGAACTACAGCTTACAATAAGTTTTTATTTTCTTATGAGCCAGTCGTTTTGCTCTTGTGTCTTTTTTCCAACAACGTATTTGGATGTAATTTTTTTTTTACAATGTGAATAGTCCCCATATTTTTTAGTTGATTCTGATTAATCACATTTTGATCATGTTAAAAGTCAAATTATTTCATATAATTATACTTTACTTTAACAATAAAAATGCAAAGGAAAGATTTAGGAGTAGACCTGGTGAAAAAAAACAGGTTGGATTTGACCCAGAGAAGCCGGCGGCGTTCCTGGGTGTTGTTGATATATGGGGGGCGTGGGGATGTAAATCTCCCTCTTTGCAGGTAAATCAATACACTGAGAGCCCAATATGATCTGTCATCAATAAATTAACCCTAAATGATGGAGGGGTGTCTGCTGATTTAAAATCATGACAGGACTGAAGCTCATCTCTTTAATTTATCAAGAAGTGCTCGACTGATAGAGAGAAAAGAAAAAGAAGCAGCTGTTAAAGCTTTTCTTTTTTTTTCTTTTTTTTTTTTTACAAGATAAGGTTGTTTAGAAATATATTTTTTAACAAAATGATAAATTGAAATGAGGAAACTCAGACTACACATAATTATTCTGTTGACAAAAACCTTTGTATCTGGCCCCTTCAAGAATTTTATAATAACTTACAAACCGTAATCTGAATGAGGAATTTCTTACATATTTTCTTAGACACATTTTCCTTTCAAATTGTGTGACTATAATTTATCTTAAGAAAAATGTAATTTAGTAGGTGTCATGTAATGGCACCAGATAGGCTTTTTACATCTATTTCTCTCTCTCTCTCTCTCTCTCTCTCGGATCATAAAGGATTTGCTAATCTTTCTATTTTGTTTTTATTTGTTTAACACTAAGTTCCAACTTCATTGGATTTGGGGTTCGTAAAATAATTGCACAATGTAAATAAAAGGGTTCACAGTTGCTTAAATCACCTGCAGCATAAATTCAACTTCTGATTAAGCTGTCACATTGAAATTAAACAAATTCATTCTTCAGCCCTTCCCTGCAGACTTCATAATCACTGCTTTCTCACCTTTCTTGTCAGCACAGACAGATGTTTGCACATCAATGAGTGCAGATGTTTGCACAGCATCGCTCATCTGATCCAGGCGGTATGACTTTTTTTTTTTCTAAAAGCCAATCACACTGTGCTGAACAGAAAGAAGTTTGTTGAGCATCTGAGAGCAGGAACGAGATATTTTTGTCCTGAGTTATATAAATGTACTTGCTTATTCGTCCCTCACGTCTTGGTAGATGCACTTTAAGGACAATGAAGCTGCTTTAAACAATATTCTGGTGATAAAAACCCTACAACACTTTAGATAGGACTTGGTGTTACTGTTTGAGGAGTGACTGTGTAAACTGGCAACCCACAGCTGCCCACGTCTGTGGCTGCTGTGTTTAACTCACTGAACTATTTTTTATTATAGTAACTGATTGAGCTCATAAAATTTGATCATTCATTCTTATACTATCACGTTTATCGGTCTCAGACTGAAATCAAACTGAAGGAACATCAACCATGAATGCCTCCAGGGCTGAAATGAAGCCAATGCAGAAGTGGCAAAAAGGGGACATATGAGAAGAGGGAATGACGGTGGTCTTGGGACTATTTTTGACGAAAAATCCCAAACTTAAAAAAAAAAAAACAGACCCTGGAAAAATCCTGGAGACAGCGTGAACATGTGAGCTGGCCCTCCACTTTTGTGGTCCAACAAACTTTATGTTTCAGGTCAGCCATGCTTGTTTTTATTTACCACTGCTTTCTCGTTCTTCAGTCAGCTCACTTCTTGATGGGCTACATTCTGTTCCACATCACAATTCATGGAGTCATGACTCAGGAGTTGTCAGCTTTCCCCACACAAATGAAGATTTTTGGTTGTAAATATTGAAATTCACTTTAAAGCACCTCAGACCACAGGATAATCTTTTAGGATAATCTTGTAAGACACAAGATAATCTGGTGTTTGCCGTCATTGTTCGGAAAGGGGGACAGCTGGGACAAAAACAGCTCGATAATCTTTATGTGTGTACCCCACTTAAAAACGTTTCTCAAAGTACAACTGGTTCAGATTTATGGATTCCAAAATTTACTGTCCATAATGTCATGAAAAGATCCAGAGAAGGCCGGAAAACCAACATGGAGTACCCGTGACCTTTGATCCCCGAGGCAGCTTTGCATCAAAAACATAATTCTGTAAGAAGTCCAACATCTGAGGAGGGCTGCATAGCTGCACTTTGGGCTGGTCTGTGTGTTGACTAGGTGCAAAGCAACTTACTCACTCCCTGTCCAGGCCAAATCCGTGGGCTCATTTGTCGACCCTCCACCAATGTACAACACAGAGGAGAAGGCACCTTGTTAACTGTTCTACTCCGTGACCTCGGCCATCACGATAAGATTGAAAATTCATTTGCAAGGATATTCAGCCCACCAGAGTGGTACCAGGAGAGGCAGATAGTGGTCAAATGAAAATGTGTCTGTGTTGCAGCCAGGGAGGCAAATATTTTCACAGGTATCATCAGAAATTATACGCTTTATCCTTACACAGGAGAGAAAGTGATTTGTCCCACAAACTGACACATTTACTTGGTTCTAGGTGATCAGTGTCACATTTCACTCAGTCCTCCAGATTGTAAGGAAAGCCAAATACTGGATTCTAAGAGTCGAAGCTTCTGATTTACATCTTAGGATTTCTAGCAGCATTGAATAACAGCTATCTAGTTTTTGTTTGAGTAACTATGTTTGCATAAGAACAGTGGTTATTATATAAATGCATAATTGAATGCATCTCACGAACCCACCCTCCTCTGCCTGAGTTCGGCAGATGCTCATTGTCTTCACAGAGTGCTGGTGGCAGGAGGTCCAAATAGCTCAGAAACCTGAGCTGGTATTTTGGGAGAGCACCAGCAGGCCCACATGCCAAAAGTTCATCCCAGTGGGTGACAAAGCTTGCAGAGTCACTGAAACCACAGCATGGCATTATCACTGGAGCTGCTGCTTTACCTGCAGGATAGTTTTATTGAAGTTTAGTGCTCTTAAGCCTTTTGTATTCATCAGCTTTGTGTGGATAAACATCTCTGCAGATATTCTCACACATTTAGAGTGCAGGCCCTTTCTGTTGTTTAAAGACTGTCCACAGAAAAGCAACATCAGGGATTGCACTGACAGCAGATGCAGCACACATGAATTTATAGAACAGCACTTTTATTATTGCCTCTTTTGACATGATAGATGATGATGATAGTTTATAAGTATAGGTTATTACAATGTGGTCCTCATTCTTCTGTTTGCAGCGATTGATTTTCAATTAAAAATACATATTTCTTTTTTTTTTTCAACCTTTATTTAACCAGGAAAATGAACTCATTGAGATTAAAAATCTCTTTTTCAAGAGTATCCTGGCCAAATAGGCAGCAGCACAATTAACAAGGTTACTTACAATAACAACATCACACACAAATACACATGAAGTGTTACACTTAAAGTACAATGAAAAAGTAACAAAGACAGTTAATTGACAAGCTGGACTCTTGAAGGAACCAAGATCATCTCTCGAAACATCTGCAGCCAGATGCCTCAGTATTCAATGGGGGGGGGCTGGAAGCTATCCCAGCTGTCATTGGGCAGGGTACACCCTGAACCGGTCGCCAGCCAATCACAGGCCCACACAGAGAGACAGACAGACAGACAATCATTCATGATCACACTCATGCCTAAGGACAATTTGGAGTCACCAATCAACCTAATGAGCATGTTTTTGCTCTGTGGGAGGAAGCCGGAGTGCCCAGAGAGAACCCACACATGCACGGGACATGCAAACTTCACACAGAAAGGCCCTGCCCGACCTGGGGATCAAACCATCAACCTTCTTGCTGTAAGGCACGTGCACTACCTGCTGCACCACCGTGCCACCCTTTATCAAACATTCAATAAATTATATAGACCGCTTGGCCCCATCTGCAGCAATTTATAGTCTTATTGCTCTGGTTCCACACCACCACAAAGACACTGAAACGTCCCCTTCACATGTCTCACACTACAGTCAAAAAATCTTAGGATGACCACATAATTGGACCTTTAAGATGTAACATATCTTTACTGTCACATGTAAAAGTACGGTGAAATGCTGACAGAGCAAACTTTAAAAGCCTCGAGTTAAAAAAAAAGATGAAAGTAGGAAAATTAAGCTACATACAAATTCACATAACACAGCGTAAACACACCATAAACTTAACAGTGACATAATAAACAGTCTTGGGAGATCCAGCTGTAGTATCAGTGGAGGACAGAAAGTGGCAGATGCTAAAATATTGCGCAGTCATATGAAATATTGCACTTAATGTTCTTTCACACTTTCAACATAATTGCACTGAAGTACTTTGTACATGTGAGTTTTAGGAAGGGGGATTGGTCTCTGGTCCAGGGGAAGTGGGTTGGGAGGTACTGTAGAGTCAGTTTTGCCAATGGAAGGGGGGATTTGGGGAAAAATTCAGGACTTACATCTTTTAACATGTGCTCCTCTATAAGATCTGAAACTTTTCTTGTGTTGCCTGCATAAGATTTTTCTGAATTCTCTAAAATGGTTTTAAGAAAAATAACAGGAAATATTGGCATTTGAGTCCTACTGTCTACAAACTTTCTATGTGGTAAACTGCTGCAGCATCAGGTGGGAGGAGAGGAGCAGAGTTTTCTGTCTGACCGGAGAGCAGGAAGAGGAGTCGATGAGTGACAGCTGGAGCTGAGGGATGAACAGGAGGAGAGTTTAGCTCAGTTTTAAACAGACTCTGAAAGAGGAGACATGACAGAAGGGATGACAATGCCATGACCAAAAACACAAATTGCACTAAATAAATGCATGAGTCACTGTGTGTAAAGTTCATCAGACCAGAAAATTATGAATTCTAGAAATCATAGTTTTTAAACTTCTGAATACACTTTAGCTCATACCCAGGTCAGTGAAGTACAATGTCTTTACTTAAAAGGTCCTATGTCCTGGTGTGTTTGACTGATTACATCATGTCTTGGGTAAGCAATGATTTGATGTAAGTTGCATTAAAAAAATGAAAAATTTAGTCACAACAGGATCAGATGCAGAGTGTACAGGACGCTGTGAGAATGAGCTCTGCACTGATTGGTCAAAATGTCTGATGGGAGGGGGGAGGAGGGGTTACAGGCCAAGGAGTGGACTTTCAAAATAGTTAAGGTGCGTTTACACAGAATGCGACTTGACAACCGAGATCGTGTCGCCCACTTAAGTTGCGTCGCCTGTCCATAAAAACCTCATTTTGGTCACCGTCACTGTTGCCACGTCTGCTCGGGTTTCACCGCGGTCGTATCATATCATATAATCGGATGTATTAGCTGACATTATTACCTCCGCCAAGGAGGTTATGTTTTTGGGAGGGTTTATTTGTCTGACTGTTAATTAGTTAGCAACATTACTCAAAAAGTTATGGACAGATATTGATGAAATTTTCAGGGAATGTCCGGATTGGGATAAGGAACAAATGATTAGATTTTGGAAGCGATCCGGATCTCCGTCTGGATCCAGGAATTTTTTTAAGGATTCTTTAACATTGGGAGATGGGGCCATTTTCGACATTTCTGCATATAACTCCACAAATAATGGTCAGGGCACTTGGGAAAAAAATACAGGACAATTTCTAACATGCTCTACAGTATATCAAAGACTGATCTGGATAATGGAATAATTCCGGATACTATGATCCAGAATATGAAAAAATAGGGGACCTTTGGAATTTTCATCACAGGAAGAGAACAAGTGAAGCTATAAACACGCAACAAACACCATTAAACAGCCAAGGCATTGTGGAATTTGGAAGGTGCCAACGGATTTGCCGTATCTTCAAAAGCTGTGGCGCTAGATCCGGAAGAAAACCGCCATTAAGGAAAATTCGATTTTCGCGAATAACTGCTGAACTAATATTGATACCATTATGAATCCAGTTGCTAATGGTATGTTTTCATGGTCAAAGAATCTAAAACTGTAGTTAAAATAAATGTGGGAATAATATTTATGGTGCAAATGACAAATGGGGGGAACTGTGGTGCTTGGCGGAGGTCTGCACTCTCCGAGTGCTCTCTATTTCCAACTGTATCCTTTTCACTCACCTACCAACCACAAAACACTGCAGCTGATGGCCCTGCAGCAGCATCGTCTGTGAGTTCTCTGCGGTCCGTCTAGGCGGAACTAATGTACTCACTAATGTTTCCTACACGGACATGGATTGTCACTCTGTGAACCAGAGAACTGTCTGTCCCAGGTACTGTCACACACCCACACAATGCTGATTGGCTGTTGCCGCACAGCCACATGCAATATCTCCTGAAGAGTTCAAAGTTTTCAACTTTGGCGACCAAGCGCTGAGCGACGCGGTCCCCCAGAGCACGTCCGTCATGTCGTGGGAAGGTTAACTCGCCCCATCCCGGCTGTACATTGACTTTACATGGAGAGTGGTCGCCCAAGTCGCAAAGTCGCATTCGGTGTGTAGGCGGCTTAAATCAACAGCTTATTTGAGCACAGCAAAGCGTGTGCTTTTGGGAATTGACAATATTTGTGAAAAATCAACAGACTGCAATGCTTTAACCTCCACCCTTGAGGGTCGGTTTGGTTCAAGGTTGGTCTATCAGACTCACACTATATTCCTTTACATACAAGTACACACAGGTCTAGACTCTATCTCTGAACACTGAAACTGCTGTATGACAAGTGCTTGTCCCACTTTCAAAGGAAATCTTGGCCTAACATGCTTGATACGTTGTCCATGTCTGTTCTTAATAAGCCGTATGGCTGTGCTGTAAAGCATAAGTAAATGTAAGGTAATGAGGGACATTTTTTATTCAGCGAGAGTGCCTTTAGTTTGAATTAGAGTCATTTTTAAGACCAGAACACCCCTCAGTCCAACAATAGCACTCTTCATGTCTGGGTTCACTCAAAAGAGTGGCATGAAAAAACTACACAGAAAGAAAAATGCTTTTTTACCCAACCTTTCCTCTACAGCTATGATTGCAGGGCAGGAACATCTTAAGTGCTGTCTTACAGACTTTCTGTTTGTGATGGCTCACGAGAAAGCAAAAATGTCTTATTTCAGAGCAGGCTCCTTATTGGGCTCTTCTTCTTATCTTCTGATTTCAGCATCATTTACTGAGTTCTTGTTGAGGAATCTGTATTCAAATAATGTCATCGTAACAATATTCTAACAAATGATTCAGTCTTTATTTGCTCAGCACCAAACACAACATATTTTATTTCCAGACATGATACAAACGGTTATTCATTATTTTTATTTTGTTTTATCCTGAGGTTTTGTTTTCTTTAATCTGAAGTAAAGGCCTTAATTCTTTTTTTACCTGGGACTACTTTTATTTATGATAAAAGAGCTAGCTGTGCACTCTGTAAAACATATCCCGCATTGAAAATTTACCAAAATATTGATGAAAATGTAGACAAACGGGAAGGCTATAAGACACATCTGGACTTCAATTTGGACCTTTTACTTGGAAGATATTTTATTAACTGGACCTCAGTGACTTTTAATTGAATACCCTGGTGTATGCCGTTCTCTGTGTCCTTTTGTGGCTCAATGTGGTTGTAGAGGAGCAGAACATTTGCTGTGAAAGCAATAACAAGGGATGGGGCTTTGGCATGATTGTTTCTAATGCTGTCCTTATTTGTTGTGGCTGGCATTTCAGATTTATCCACTTCAGGCACCCAAAATACTGTATATGTGTGGATGAAATGCCTGTATGATTAAACACTCTCAGGTGCTGCCCACACAGATGTAAAGGCGTTTCGTCTAAACGAAAGTGGCGTTTCGGGTGCCCAGAAACGCACACTTTTGAAAATGGGTCATAAAGTAGATAAATCTGTAAACGCTGGCCAAGCTTTTTCGTGTGGACAACAAATACAGATAGCTTCAGAAACAATGACGCCATAGGCTTCCCTCTCCCTTTAACCGCATGTGCAAACCCTGACAACAACAGAAACAATGGCGAACTATGGCGATAAAGAGGTGTTTGTTCACTTTTCTCATGATGAATGCGTATGCTCCATGTCTTCCTTTCTGCCATATATACTACAGTGTAGATGGACACATTTCTCAAGCAATGTTGTCTTTACTGAAAACTTTTCGAAAGCGAAAACATTTTGTCTTTGTGTGGACAGGGCCTCAGTGAGCAGCAGGCTCTACTGGGGGCCCTTCACTCAACCCAAAGCCCTCACAGGCGGCCCCTTCCTCAGCAGCAGTCCCTGTCAGCTGCAGTGAGCAGGAGATGTTCCCCCTTTCCTTCCAAGTTACAAATGAATCGCGCAGTCGGGGGGTGTATGCCCACTAAACTTTTCTGTGGACACACTATTCAGCTATGCCCACAAAGACACTAATCACCATATTTGAATGAAGGAGTCTTTTTTGGAAGGAAAACGCTTTCCATAATGTTTATACACATACACAGCAATCCATCGTTCGATAATCATGGATTGATTTTACTTATTGAAGGAGATAAGTATATATATATATATATATATATATATATATATATATATATATATATATATAGATATATATATATATATATATGTATATACATACATATATATATGTATATATATATATATATATATATACACACACACACATACACATATATATATATGTATGGATAGATAGATAGATAGATAGATAGATAGATAGATAGGGGAAAAATGAGATTTCATGTTACGCAATTGTTAAGCACTTTTTTTTCAAGATTACAAAGCCAACTAGAAAAGCACTCAGAGAGCGCAGACCTCCGGCAAACAGCTCAGTTCCATCATTGGCTTTTCCACAACCCCTGAAAAAGATACAATTCTGGATCACCAGATTCAGAATAGTGCCAGGATCCAGGCCAAACTCAGCACATAGATGGAGGTTGTTATCCTGTATGAACACAACAAGTTTTGAGAACAACACTTAATATTTGGATTTTATATGAATTATTGAATGTCGTCGATGGGATTTCCCCCCATAAACTACAATTTCTTTTTGTGACATCAATCTGGATTGGATACAGATGAAAACTGCCTTGATGATTAAGACATGGACCCCATATTATCCTGTAAAACTGGAAGTTGAGAAATGGCAGAGATGTGATTTTTTTAAATTCAACCCAATAATAACCTATGGGATTTTTTAAAATTTGGATTTTTTTTTTAATCCAGACCAATATCTGTATCACCATTAAAATGTAATGGCTTCTTCCTTGGACTAAACTACACCTGTGGTTCCAATTTTCATGTAAATCCATCCAGTAGTTTTTGAGTAATCTTGCTAACAGACAAACAAACAAACAAACAAACAAACAGACCCTCCTTGGCAGAGGTAAAAAAAAGATCTTTTGAGATACACTGACACACAAATAAAATAAACCATTTAAATAAATAATCAGTTTCACCAAATGAATAGAATTTTTTTTGAGTGAAATCTCTGTCTCTTTGGGGGCTCCATATGTCCCAGACTGTCATGATATAATCAACACCCACGAAAACAGAGCCCTCGCAGTGTCACCCTCACTCTGGTTTTAAAGAGAAGTTACTTTGGTAAAATATAGTCCCCACATTTCCGTCTCGCTCTCTCCATGACTCAGTTTTTACGTCCCTTATCTTGTTGTCTGAGGCACTCTTCTCTCCTTTAAATCAATTTCCTCCACGGGGATTAATAGAGTGGAATTGAATTGAACACGAGCTGAAGCAGATATGAAGATGCAAAGGCAGTGTGGCATCTCCTTTCACGTATTGAAACGATATATAACGTGCTTATCCTAAATGCCTCTGACAGGATTAACCGCGACAATTTAAGGTTTTTTCCTCGGGGGAGTTCAGTGCAAAATCAACCCTCCATACCAACACACACACTCACAAACACCCTAAGATTGTGCTGTAATTGCCTCGGTTGGAGCGGTGAAAGCTGCACAACACACAGCGGTAACTCACTGATTCGGAAGTGTTATTTATGTTCAGTCAAGTCTGCCGCTCGCTCCAGGCCAGAACTCGACCGTCTCCATCAGCATTGTGTGTTGGCTCTAAACAAGAATGTAATAACATGCTCTACGTTGCTGTTGTTGTTTCTTTTCCAGACGAGTAACGCTATTTGGGCCGAGGACGAACACTTCCTGGGGCGGTGCTGTCACTGCTGGTGGTAAACATGAAGTCTGCCAGTTACATGCTTTCCTTTTGAACACGTCTAGTTCAGATCTGTCAGTGGGGGTCCTGTTATGAGGCACACTGAATCCTCTGGAGACTCAGAGTTAAAAATAAACCCATGGTTCCATTCTATGATAAATAATAATCATGTGTATGTGTTCATATGCAAATTTCTCATTACGCCCCCTCAGAGGAGTGATACTGGCAGTGGAAATGTTAGCCAGCCTACAGCATTCACCCAGAGTCATTCTGTATCAACACTGACAGCTCAGGCTCTGTAGCTGTGATGCTCAACCCCCGGCTCCTGGACCACATATGGTCCTTTGTGGCTCTTATAAATGCACACATTGTAAATACCGCCACCAAAGGGCTCTCTTTTAAACCTGAAGGGTGATAAGTAACTGTGGCAGTTCTTGGAGGGGACAACAGGGACCAGTGCCCTAAACCTGGACCCCCTAACTCCTCAAGTCCCCCCCTCCATGAAGAGTCCACAAATGAAACTGTGTTGTGACCATAGATTGTCTTTTGGACAGCTCTTCAAGTGAATGATTAGAACGAATTCTCAGTTGTGAGTGAGCTTTTTATTTGGGAGCCATTCTTAAATTCGCAGGCAATTTGGATTTACGAACGGCTCACTCACAACTGCGAATTGGTTTTCATTGTTCACTTAAAAAGCTGTTAAGAAGACCTGACTTGTTTGCGAAGGTCACATTTCTAGTGCAAACCACCATGGAAGTAGGTCAACAAAACAAGGCCTCTTTTTACGAGTAGAAAAAGGTGATGCAGTGATAGTAGAAGATAACTTAACATAATGCGGTAACAACAAGCACACAGGACCATTTAGAGTTGCTGATGAGTTTATCTGATGACTGTAAGCGAGGCAGGATAACATTTCCCATTGACTCCTAGTGTTTAAGCTAAGCTAATTAGCGGTGGGCAAGCTTTGTCCGTCTCTTTCTTCAGTCAAAAGAATGGTGTCTATTTGCTTGTCATGGACTCGGGAGTGAGGCAAGGGGAAAAAAGGAAAAAAAAGTTGGCGTATCCCTTTAAGGTGTATGGCTGCTCTAAGAGGGACCCAAAGGTATGGAGAAATAGATGTCTAAAAATAGTTCGATTCATAAGCAAGGACATGGGACCCACCGGTGTGGAGAGGTTAATAGTAAAATGATCTAATGGAAATGCCTTGTGTTAATGTTTTAGCAGGGGGGAGAAGGGTAGGGGCTTGAATATCTTATTATTAGCATGTATACTTGAAAACTGTATGAGATTGATTTTTGGGGAATGTGACAACCCTGGTACATTTACTCTTTTTGCTTCTCCTGTCGTTTTTCTTTTTTTAATTTTTGAAAATCAAACATGCAAACTGTCACCTACTGTATCATGATGTGTACATGTACAAGAGAGCCTGAAGATCAAGGATGTAACAGAGTGAAACCAGGACAGCAGGGGCAGGAGAGAGGGAAGTGGTCGTGCTTGAGCATGGCACCGAACATTTAGCCTGTTGTGGAAACAACTTTTGAAAGATGGCCATTGCAATACCCCCAAAGAATTCCAAATCAGCTTTTTAAAGCTTTATTTTAACTGGCTGCTGGCAGCTTCTGTCGCATATTCATGTGCTTCATATCTAGATTATTATGAACATTAAAGTATTTAAAAACATCAATAACTACAACCCCTGATGTGATTATTCATGATGGATTTTTTAATCGAACTACATTATCTTTCCTAAATGACAGGGTGACCAATATCGATGCCACATTCCTAAAGCTGGAAATCCTCAATAAAAGGAAAATAGGAATGATATAAAAAAAAAAAACTCACAGTGAGAGCACATAGATATATTATATATTTCATGTTTTTTTTTTTTCATCAGGCCGTAAAGTTGTGCATTAAGGCTGTGAAGGCTGTGAGAAGGAAACACCTTTTTCCTGAATACAATCATGAAGGTGACAGGTACTGCATCCAGCCTCAAGTGGACACTCAGGGTACTACAAGCTTGTTTAGCCACAGTTTGGCCACAGGGTCCACTTGAGGCTAGCTGCAGAAACCTGACACCTTACCTACATCCTGAACTGGGCGGCAGCCAATCACAGGGCCTCAAAGAGAGACAGACACCCATTCAAGCTTACACTCAATGCCTAAACGCAATTCAGAGTCACCAATTAACCTGACCAGCATGTTTTTGGTCTGTGAAAGGGAACAAGAGTCCCCAAAGAAAACCCACGCAGGCACAGGGAGAACATGTCAAGATCTGACTTGAAACAGAACCACTCAATGGCAGACACTCAGTTCTGTGAGGCAAAAATCAGGGTTTATTGACATTTCAAGGTTCGGTACACAGAAAGGCAAAATCACAGACAAAGATATCCAAAATATACAAGGCAGAAAGCAGGGTCAAAGTGTCGAGATCAAAGTGAGCATGAACAAGAGTTAGGAAAGAGTGCTGGAACGTGACAAGAAGACAACGAACTGGTGACAAGACAGTGAGAGATGGGAGATTAACACACGGGGTGATTGGGAATGATTACAGGTGTGGAGGGACACCATCAGGAGCAGGTTCACACATGACCGCGGAAGGGATGGGAAACAGACCTGAAACGGAAACCGGAGGTAGTGATTTCAAAATAAGACAGAAAACACGAGACATGAAATGTGAATGTGCAAAATAAAGGAAACTGAACAGACAGGTGATCATGACAGAACATGTAAACTCCACACAGAAAGACCCATGAAGCCATAGGGATCAAAACAAACTTTCACCAACCCAAGCTGTTCTGTGATCAAAATTTTTTTTTTAATAAATTAACTATGGGAAGCTTTTGGATTGTTCCTTTTCAAATGTGTTATTTTTTTTTGTTCTTTTTACAATGTGGCTCCTGAGAGAGGTGAGGTTGAATATCACAGCTGTATGTTGAACATTTAGCATTTGGATGGACTCCCACCTCCAAAAACAGCCCATTTAGTACATCTGTAGCTCAGTTTACAGTCTAACTGCCCCACAAATGAGTCACAATTCTTCTCAGCAGCTGGTGACTGCAGGGTGTATCCCCAAAGGGACCAAAAAGCGATGTCCACAAAGGACGGGCCCGCTGTAATCGATGGAAGCTGCGGCTCACATCAAAGCAGTTGCCGAGCTGAGATTGTATCACTCTGCGCCCGCTGGTGTGTCCCCCGCTGTCATCCTGGGCGGGCGTTTGAGCCGCGTCCATGTCTTGATCACAGCGATGTGGTGGATGGTGTGATGTGGCTAAACTGCTGACACAAGGCTCTCGGGCAGATGGCACCTTTTGATTCAAGGCCAAAATGTTCTTCCGGTGGCGAGGGGCTCAATTCTGCTGCCATTCATGAAAATTTCATCAACTGGAGAAAAAAAAAGGCAGAAATCACTTTACAAAAATGGGTCTGAAGGAAATAGTTTTTCTATTACAGCCAGCTGCATGGCCTTCTTCCACAGCCTTAGGATTCATCTTGAACATGAAAACTCATCTTTAATTCATTCCCCACAGCAGCATAACCTTAACGTGATCCCAATTTACATTTTAAATGACAATTCTTACTGCTAACAAATTAGCCTACTGTGTAGAAGAAAGGAAATCCCTATGGAGCCTCATATGAAAGACAAACAACAGGTGATTGCATAAAGAGAGGGGAGCTGTTGCATCACTGTGGTTATTATTTTTTTTAACCCTCTGCCACATGGAGCCTTGTTAACAAATGAAACACATAATGAGACAAATACACACAATGATGCAAAGTTATATATTGTTTTGATGATGTTTGTAATGAATGACAGGAAGAGTAGTGTAAATGAATGAATGATGACACAAGAGCATTCATGAAAACAAAACGTTTAACTATGTAAAACACATAAATTCCTTTGCTTTCAATGTTGTTAGAAGGGGGCTCAGGGGAGCAGCATATGGACACCTTTTACTAAACTTTCACTTCACAGAGAAATGTTTTGTGCCTCTATAAAGAAAATGCCCCGTAAAACACTCTGTTTTTTACTTCCTGGGGTTGATGATGTCATAGCTATACAGCCTCCACCTATATGTGTATTTTCTGCATGTCACAGGTAGATGCCATGACTGTTTTGAAAGTCCACTCTGTGACTTAAAGCACCTCCCATCAGCTATTATGGGAGCTCATTATTAGCTCAATATCATAGCCTCCTGCTGCCCCCCCTGCCCCCTGAGATCCGAGTATTTCCATAGGGGAGGGAAACAGAGCTGCATGTGATCCTCTACTGACATGAAATATGGCTTTTTTTAAGTCAACTTAAATCGAACTCATGCTTAATAAACATCCAAAATATGATGTAAATGGTCAAACACACCAGGACATGGGACCTTTAATACTACATGATTGCAGATTTAAAGGGATACGCCAACTTTATTTTGTTTTCTTGTCTTTCCTCACTCCCGAGTCCATGGAAAGCAGATGGACACCATTCTTTCAACTGTGCCTGCAGTAATAAGAAAACGATGGCCAAAGCTTGCCCACAGCTACTTAGCTTAGCTCAAACACTGGGAGTCAACGGGTATTGTTAAGAATGGCTCACATGCAACTTAAAATTGGTTCTCATCGTTCACATAAAAGAGCTGTTCAAAAGACTCCAGTTGTTGGCAAACGTCACGTCTGTAGCGCAAACCACCGCAGAAGTATGTCAACAAAACTCAGCCTCTGTTTACAAGAAGAAGAAGATAACACGAAGATGGTAGAAGATAATGTAATATAACACGGTAAAAAAAAAAAACGAGTAACAAAAAGCACAAAGGACTGTTTAGAGTTGCTGAAGAGTTTAACTGATGACTGTAGGCAGAGGCAGGCTAGTGTGGCCGGATAGGGAGTTGGACTTCCTACCTACAAGGGGCAGTGTGGCTGCTAATTACCAGTCACCTTTAAATACCACCTGGTCGGCCCCCCTTTCTCCCTCTCTCTTCCTCTTCCTCCCTTACGGAGGTGGCAGACGTGTGGTGCCATCTGACGTTGCGCCTGAGCGGTGCAGAGTGGTGTCGGGTTTCCATAACAAGGTAGGCATGCGGCGTTATCTGGCTCGATCCATTTGGTTTAGCTGTGTGGGTGTTTACCCCAGTTTGGCTCTGTTACTGCGGTGTGGTGGGACTGGAGCTGGGCCGTCTCTGGAGTCTGTGTGAGCGTGGCGTGCTTCCTGTGGTGTAAAGCGCAGAGTTCTCCATCTTTTTTAACATCTAGCCTTTAGTCTGTTGAGGAGATTGACATTCACTCTTTCCCAGCACTCACTGGTGGAGTTGGGGCGGTGAGTTCTCCTGCTGCCGGACTGACCCCACCACCCTGCTCTCCAGTAGGAAATGAATAATTTGCAGTTTTGGTTAATTGTATTATTTTCAGGGTTTAGAGTTTGATTTATTTATTTGCTTATTTTTACAGTGCATGGCTGTCTCTACTGCTGGTCCTGAGCTTTGCTGCTGTTTTGGCCTCTCTGTTAAACTCTTTTAAAGCGCCCTTGGTGGGCTCTCTCGTGGCCTTTCTGTCCGGGCTCTCTGAAACTCTCTGTGCCTGCTCTGGGTCGGTTTGCCCACGTGTTGCCCACAGAATACAGACACACTCTGGTGGCATCAGATTTTAATAGAGTACCAGACCGCAATTAATAGTTTGTTCTTTCTTTGGTTATTTTTTTTCTCAATCAATTAATTTGGTTTACTCAAGCAAAAAACTCAGATCTAGACATATGTGATTGTCTAATCTTCAAGGTCAAAAATATCCAAACACTTATTCTAATCCCACATTTCACTTACCCAGTTAAGATCAACTATCCAACTTTAAGGAAATTATAAAAAGCAAAAATAAGGCATTGAATTGCTTGTAATGAAGAGAAAATATCTGCCAGTGAAACAAGCATGTTTTTGACTGTGTGACTGTCATCTAAATTAAGGTTTAATATCTGCTCAAGTTAAATTTGTCTTGTCTCATGGCATATTTATTTTACTTATTATTATAAGCAGCTCAGGCCTTATTTTTAGTTTTTAATGTCTTCAAATAAGATCTTAATCCAGACATGTAAGGAAATTGTGGATTAGAAGAAGTCTAGTGGGATTTTTGTTGTCTCAAAACTGGACAAATACACTCACTTAGATCTGAGTTTTTGCAGTGTAGTAAATTTCTTTATTTGGTCATGTCTTTCTTTGAATAATTATTGATGTTGTCCTTGGTTTATATTTACCTTAGTTATTTATAAATTGTTTCTTTTTGTCTCTCATTTTTGATAATTTGTTTAAGGATTAGGTTTTTGGGTTTGGGTTGAATGTGTTTTTGTTTTGATTATAGGGGTATGAGGACTGCCATCATATGTTGCTAATTGTTTTTCTTTTTGTTTAACAGCTGCTGAGGGCCTCGGAGCGGCAGCGGTCCCCCGGTGCTGGTCCCATTTTCATTATTTTTTTTTTGCTGTTTTACGGGTGGTGTGTAGTTCTTGGATCCTTCCCCTTTTTGTTACCGCTGTCGTGGTAAACCCCCCAGCCCTGTTCTTGTTTTCCTTTTCTTTTGGCAGGTCCCCCGTACTCCTATTTGTTATTATCGTTTGCCTGCTACTCCTTTTAATGAGCATTGTGTAGTAAAGTACTTTATATATTTTTGGGAAATCACGCTCTCTTGTCCTGTGGATTTTATCTGGACTGTGTGCTCTTGTCAATATTGGGTTGCTTTATTTATGTCCTGGGGTGCAAACTCCCAGGTGGCGTTGTCGATATTTACACCTCCACTACTCACCTTGCCACACCTGCAATACCCAGTGACTCCCAGTGTTTGAGCAAAGCTAACTAGCCATGGGCAAGCTTTGGCTGTCTCTTCCTTGATACTGCATGCCCAGTTGAAAGAATGGTGTCCATCTACTTGTCGTGAACTCTGAGGCAAGACATGAAAAAGAAAAAAAGAAGTTGGCATTTCACTTTAAGGCTGCCTTTCTCTTGTTATGGCCCCATAACAAATCTAATATGTTAATTATGATATAAGTCTTTAGTCATGTTTTGGACAATTTTTTCTGTCTCAACGATGTGATCGATTGTAAAAAACGAATAGCAACAGACTTCAAACAGGAATCAACAGGCCGTAGACAGGGAGCGCATTGCTCTGCAGGACCCAGGAAAATGGATCAGAAACTGTTGGATTTATGGAGGCAGAAAAGATCAGTCTTTGACATGTCCTTCTTCTTAAACTATGATAGTGAGGAGAGGAAAAATACCACATTTACAAAGGATTGTGGACATCAGTGAAGGTGTTCTAGTGAGCAAGAATATAAGCTAACCACTGGCCTGAGTTAGCAATGGCTTTCATTTACAGATCAGTATATTCAGGCATGTGGAATCACACTGGTTATGCCCCCTCTGAGTCTTTCTCACTCTTACATCCATTAGTCCTTTTTCTCGTCATGTTCCCTCTTGTTTCTTTTTGTTACCTTATTTTCAGTGTTTCTTGTTTAACTCTTGTGTCCCCTGGTTGTGTAAACCTGTGTGATGGTC
>JBAMNC010000794.1:0-396024 GCA_037902135.1 Cetoscarus ocellatus
GTGATCTTTGTGAGTGCTGAACATATTTGAGTAGAGAGAGTTTTGAATTCTCACATATGGCAGGTTTAATCTACAGTTATTCCATGATTTCAGAAAAAAACATACTTCTTTGACTGAGGCTGGACACACAGTAGAAGTTTTCCAAAGCTTTACTGATTTTAAAAATGTAGGAGATGACAGACAAAAAGACGGTTTCTACAGATTTTTGATCATCCTTCAAACACAAGCATCAGAAGATCCAGTCAGACTGTGACCTGCACATCTGAGGACAGACACAAGACCTTAGAAACTCACAGAAAAGGAGAAACAGTCAAAGTAACAAAAGATAATTTACTCAAACTGTTAGAGATTACAGGATACTTTTCAGTTTTATATTTATGATTATCAATTTAAGAAAAGGAAAAAATATAGCCTTTCTTTACCAATATTCATACATGTACCCTTGAGGATTGTTGCGTACATTTTATACACTTTTCATTCTTTGATAATTGACCACTTCTGAATGTGTTCGTGCACATGGCATGAATTTTGGCATTGTATTTCGAGCTCGCACAGAAAGCCTAAAATACGCTGCAGACAAAGTATTACACTAGTTCTGTTAGACACAAAAATGTGTCATTGAAACTCAGTCAAACTACAGTTTCTGATCTCACTTTCATTAAAGCATAAAACAGGCATTTTATTATATCTGGGTGTCAGTCTAGGGTATGCCCTGGAATTGATCATTTTTACTATTCTCCACTAAATAGCGTCATTTCAACCACATGAGTGTGAATATTTGATCCCAGGCTGAAATAATTCAACACCCCAAAAAGCACTTTGCATGTAGTTTATTTAAAATAATTCATTTTTTACCTTAATGCTGTGACTCATTTTAGTTTTTGATCTTTTGTCTACTGCAAAGTGTCTTTGAGTTCTTGAAAAGTTCTCTACAAATAGAATTTATTTTTCTATTATTTTTCTTCTAAAAACATGGTGGCATCATGACAAAATCCCAGCATTTAAAAGGTTAAGATCTTTAAACAGTCATAAATACTTGATGTGTACGATTAGAAATGATGTTGGTTTAAAATCAAGCTCGAATAAGTTTGAAGTAATAACAATGTAGGGCGGTACGGTGTCGAATGTAGTGCACGCGCCTCACAGCAAGAAGGTTGCTGGTTTGAACCCTGTTTTGGTCAGGGCCTTTCTGTGTGGAGTGTGTATTCATGTGTTCTCTCCAGGCACTTCTCCCATAGACAACATGCTTGTTAGGTATACTGGGGACTCTGAATTGCCCTTAGGTGTGGATAAGTGTGTGAATGATTGTCTGTCTCTCTATGTGGCCTTGTGCTTGGCTAATACCAGTTCTTAGGGTGCCTGACCCTCGCCCAATATCAGCTGGGGTAGGCTTCAGCCTTCATGTGAACCCAAGAGTGATAGTAAATAGATAATGGATGGATTGATCAATCTTTGGATGTCAGACCACCATGAAATGATTTGTACAATCAGAACCTGAAGCTGGTGTGTGACCAAAATTATTCAGTTTTCTGAAATTCTGTGACTTTTTTTTTTTAAATTAAAAGGAAGTCTTTAAAGGATGGTTTTCAATGCGTCACTAAAACCACGGAGATTTCCATATAGATGATGTTTGCTGACAAGATTGACCACTGCATAACGTCACAGATAAAACAAAAGTTTTCTCATGGTTGTATAGTAGTTTTAGTAACACACCGTCATCCTGTTGTGTGATGCACATTCTCTTGTTTAATAGCTGCACTAATTGTACAAATTCATCACCCTTTACGGGAGTTAGAGTGAAAAGCCTAACTTGTAAACATGAATCATTAACGTTACTACACTTTGCACAATAGAGTAGCAGAGTCTTGCCGTGAGAGCTCTTTCTAACAGACTGCTCTTCACACCCCCACAGTCACACACAGACTCCAAGCACCCTGAGAAACACTGAGAGGTTTAATGTGCAATTGCTGTGAAAATGAAACCCAGAAGTGTCTCTCATCAAACATTTACGTTTGTGAGATGGTATTAGCAGCATGTGAGAGTCCCGATGTGACTGATAGTCTTCCCCGACTCTGCGGCAGGACAATTTTATTTGACACAGTGGTTTTGTCTTCTGTGTTATTGCAGGGTTGAAGCGTCGTGGAGCAACTTCTCGGAATAGAAAACCACTTTGCAGAGACATGATTATATATATTTGATGGAAGCAGATACTGCAGTGGTGATGACTTATAAACATGGCCAGGGGCAAAGCTAAAGGGAGGACTATGTAGAGCTCAGCCCGAACAAGGAATGTCCAGGAGCATGTTCACCTGTAAATTTGGCACTCAGTGGCCACTTTATTAGGTAGGACAGGGTGCTAGTACCAAGGTGCTGGAAAGAGATTTCTGTGTTGACATTAAAGCATCACATAGGCTGAATATCCATGAAAAGAATCTCCTGTTCTACCACATCCCAAAGGTACCCCATTGGAGATCTGGTGACGATGAAGGCCACTGGAGTACACTGAACTAATGGTCATGGTCATTGAACCAGTTTGAGATGATTTGAGCCTTACAACATGGTGCGTTATCCTGCTGTAAACAGTCATCAGAACATGGGTGTACTGGGGCATTGGTGGCATATTCTGATTGCAATTGGTCGGTATTCAATAGGTTGCAGGTTCATGCCCAGCTCCGGCTGTCACATGGCAATGTGTCCTTGGGCAAGACACTTAGGGCTCTAATTTCCTGGCGCAACTCAGCGTGGCGCAGGGTGGCACAGCCTGGCGCACCCCGCGCAGTGGTAATTTCATCCGGCGCACCGCTGTGCGCAGCCAATTTGGCAATTTGGTAGACCGGCTGCACCGAGATGGGTGTGACAGTGCACCAGAGGAAGGTGTCGAAAGATTCAGCTTGGCGTAGTGACAATTTCGTGCCAAAAAAATGCGCGGAAGGTGCGCTGAAAGCCCGCCAGCTCCAACCTGGTCTATTCTCGGCGCAGGCGAGGCGCACTCGGGGCAGTGGTAATTAGGCTGACAGGCGCACAGTGCGCACACGTCACCAAAACCTCACAGGCAGGTGTCCAGAGTGTCAGGCACATTTCAATGCAATAAACAATCACAGCAACCACTATTTAATGTAACCGTCTGAACCAGCACAGACAGTTGTATCTATATTAATTGTCCCGTCACATCTGATGTCAGATCAGAGATGTTTGTCATGACTAACGAGTTCACATCTCTCAGCCAACCACAAACAGCCACATCATCCGATACGGAGTATCCAGCTTCTCTCATCTCATGAAATTCAAAAAAAAAAAAAAAAGAGAGAGACGCTGAATAAATGTAAGTCACTCGGTGTCTTAAGGATTTACCTGTGATTGCCCATATTTCTCTGTTTTAATCTTTATTCTTAACGTGTTCTAAAAAGATGGAGTAGCCTACATCATTGCAAGGAGGATGAGGAGGAGATCTAATTTCACCTAAGGTTCTGCTATTTGGTGATGACAGACCAGAATGCAGGTGGATCACAAGCATGATGAATGGATTAGCCTGCTGCTGTGTTTAAATGTAATTATCACTTAATTTTGTACTCCTATTATGACACAGGAACAGATTATATCTGTCCCACAAGGTGGTCCACACGGTGACGCGCATCGTGGCCTCTGATGCGCGGCCTGGTGGCCCCGCGCTCTTCCAGTTGCTGTAAAAGTGACAGCAGCTCTGAACTTCTTCGCCACCGAGTTGAAATTGTCACTGCGCCTCGCCCGAGGCGCATTTAATGGCGAGGAGAGGCGTTCATTTGATTGGTGAAGATCACACTCAGCTGTGTTAAACCCACTCAAGTCTTATCTCCTCCCTCTCTGCTACGTGCGCCGGTAGGAGAGACGGAGGCGTGGGTGCGCCTGCCTGCACCAGACTGATGGGTTTTAATTTCATAGAAATTAAAACCCATCAGGCGCGGCGCAGGGCAGGTGCGCCCCGCCTTCGCCTGGTCTACGAAATTAGAGCCCCTTATCCCAAGTTGCTCCTGCATCAGTGGTGTGTAAATGGGTATGAAAGGGCCTGAATGTGGTGGTTGATACTGATGGACAAGTGACACAATATGTTTGAATGTGAGTGAATGGGTGTGAATGGGTAGGTGTGACCTGAGGCATAAAGCTCCTTTGATTAGTCAAGTCCACTTACCGTTTACTGTGGTCATAGTGGATGGATGTCAGCAACAATACTCAGTAAGGCTGTGGCATTTAAAATACTATCAATTGATACAAAGGGGCCAAAAGTGTGACAGGAAAACATTCCCCCATGCCATGTTGCCACAAGAATGAAATGTTGATTCCAGGCAGGATGGATCCATGCTCCCTGAAGAAATCAAGACTCATCAAACACTGGGAACACCCAGGACCAGTCGCCAGCCTATCACGGGGCTGCCATACAGAGACAGACATCTAAGGGCAATTAAGAGTCACCAGTTAACTCTCCAAATATGTGTGTTTTAACAGTTGTTGTACACTGAACTGCTTTGAAAGAGCAGAACCTTTTAATAAAAAGAAGGTGATTAAACTATTATTATTATTATCTATCAGTCACATTTATCACAAGCCAGGCAAAGGTTTGCAGTTTGCATCTGTGGCGCAGTCTGACAATCAGGAGGCTGCAGCTTCGAGTCCAGCTCTAGCTGTCACACAAGGCAATGTGTTCTTGGACAAGACACTTAAACCCCAAGTTGCTGCCACTGCTGTGTCAGTGGCGTATAAATGGGCATGAAAGGGCATTAATGTGTTAGCTAATACTGTTGGACGACTGACATAGAAATTAAAACCCATCAGTGAATGACTGTGAGAGTGAGAATGAGTAGATGTGACCTGTGGTGTAAAGCTGCTTTAAGTGGTCAAAGAGACCAGAAAAGTGTTATACAAGCTCAAGTCCATTTACCATTTTACGAGTCACTTAATGCTTTCAGCCCAGCTAAGCCACACCAGCAGTTAGTTACCACCCATTTCTCTTCAAAGGATGCCGTTTGGTCAGGTCATTCTCTGACTGGAAACAAAGATGTCAGTTTGAAGCTTTAAAATATTGATCTGCCTGAAGACAGATGAGGAATCTGGCATATCATGCTATTTTGCAAGGTTAAAGAATCCGGGTCTTTTGGAAAGCATGTGGGCATGAACCCCTTAATGCCGCCAGAGAACTTGACCATCAGTGTAAATAATTGAAAGTGTGGTGGTAATAAAGGCATGACGATCAGAAAACTCACCCCTGTAGAAAACATTATGACTGTCCTTTGCTAACATTCACGCTGACCCATAAAGGTCATGATATAAAAAGAGGCAGAATATTTGCATATAGATTACAGCCTGAAATATGTCACGGCTGTGCAGCCTAATGTGATCGTCTATCAAATGCTTGATTCATCTGAAAAATTCTCTGATCGTGTGCCATGCTTATTTGCCTGACTCTTCATTTCTGAACATTGTTTCTATTTTAACACTTCTCTCCATCTCTCCCTCTCCTCCTTTCTCTCCGCTGGAATAATTGAGGTATTTAGGTCATGCTGTCAATAGAATAGCATCCCTCTGTCATGTAAGGATTCCCCGAGGAACATCATTAACAAAATAAAAGATGATCAGCGTACAGCGAGGTCTTCATTGATTTGCCCAAAGAGGGGAGTACTCTGCGGGATAAATGAAGAAATATTACAGTGCTAAAGCAGTTTAGCCTGAGCGACAGCCGTTTCAGAGGCATGATATAACCATTTAGACTCTTTTATTGTAGACTGAATTACGTCATAAAACAATCCAAGCTGTAACTGTTCAGTAAATCACAGGGTACAAAGATGTATCCATCATCGCTTAGGCAGAAGCAGCAGAGGAAACACAAAGTAAGTCCTCCTGCAGTCTTCATCACCAGAGGAAGCTCTGCATTAATACACACAACTCTGAGCCATGTCTGGTGGTGTCATTACAGGGGATCACTGGAGATTTGCAAATAACATCTAAATATATAACAAGTGGGCCAAAAGAAGAGAGGAGCCTGGATAAAAGATGCTGCTCTGTGCCTCTGAACTCACTCAGGAAAGAAAGGGGAGAGATTTAAACAGAGGAGATTTTTCTTTTACTTTTCTACATGAATAAAGCTCCCATGAACCACATCAATACTCCTCAAAAAAGAGTTTGGAAACACTGATTATGTCGTCCCTTTATTGATAAAAATTGGTATTGTATTTTGTAGCTGGAAAGCCTGGTTAGTCACCTTTACAAAAAGAAACAACTTGTAAGGATCGTGCACTCGTAGAATGAGCAACACAGCTAAACATCAGGGTATGAAAATGTGTCAAAATCCTCTCTTCCCCTTGAAGAAAGCCTACAGTTCCTTAGTGAAGCAAGTGTGAGGAGCTGGTCTTCTTGGGTTGTTGTCTGCCCTTGATACCCACTTTGTGATCTGTGTTCGACTTCACCAGACAAACAGAACTGGTTCTAAGTTTGGAAATGATGCCAGGGCTGACATCAAATAATGCTGCCACTCTGTGTACCAGAACACCAGCTCTTTGGCACATTTTTTAGGGTTATTTCCTGCAGGTTTAGCTGTGTTGCTCATTCCACGAATGCACAATCAGGCAAGTCTGAAAAAGCTATCCCATTGACTTTGGGCCCAGGGAAGCAGAAGTGCTAAAATTCTAACTCACTTCAACATTTTAGGACTCATTTCTGCACCACTCTATATATCAGGCCAGATGACAGAAAAAAGGTCCACAGCCACAGCCCCAGCTAGTGGCAAAATTACATATCATTTAGCACATTTTTGGTCCAGTTGTTAAAGGAGACATAAAAAATCAGTTTTTGAAGGCTTTTGAATACATTTTTGGGTATTTGGCCTTCTTCCCAGCCCACAACATGTGATATTAGACAACAAAACCTGTATTTAACAGGCTGCATAAATGTAAACTTATGGTATTTGGCAGGCTGTTGAGTCTGTGGATATTCTGTTATGAAGCAAACATTTTATTTGCATAAGCCTACGTCTACCTGAATATTCCCACCCTCCGACTTGAGCAATTTCTGTGCTAAGTGCCGCCATTGTTGATTTCACCGTTAGCAAGAGAATGCATACACCATGTCTAGATCCAAAACCTATCACTGCTCGGTTGTCGGCTGTAAACAGCCACATATACACTGCCTGGCTAAAGAAAAGTTGCCACCTGGATTAAGCAAATAGGTACAAGCCTCCTATTGGATAATTACTGCATTCGGCGATTATCTTTCAGCTGGCAACAAGTTATTTAACCCCAGCTAGTGCAATGAGTAGCTTGTCATTTCTAAAACAACCATGTCGAAACCATGTCTAGACCCAAAACCTATCACTGTTCGGTTGTCGGCTGTAAACAGCCACATATATCCTTACACATATAGGCTACCAGCCTTGGAAGACCAAAGGGCTCAGTGGATTAATTTTATTTTTGAAGGGAAGGAGCAGCTACAGTCGGCTAAAGCCTGTACGTGTGTGCCAGTCACTTCATGGCCAGCTGCTTCTTCAACTTCAGTCAGTTCAAGACAGGACTGGCAACTAGACTTTTCCTGAATTCGGACTCAGTATACCAGCAATCCATCGCAAAACCTGATGATGGAAATGTGAGTATTTTAATGCTGTGCAGTATTTATTTTGCTCATTGCTACAAGCTAACGCTAACAGCAGGGTGAAGTGAACCAGAGACTGCCCAACATGTTCATCAATGTTCACGTTACTTGTTGGTTTGTGTGTGTTCAGGACTGTAAGCGGCGCGTGGCTGGAGGGGCAGTGCTCTCAGCTTCACTCGAGATACGCTGCAGGACTATCGTTAATCCCCCATATGTTGCTGTATTGGTCGCTGCTCTGCTCTGGCTCATTAGCGTAATGAGGCGACCGCCCTCAAAACCAGCCGTTCTGAACAGAGGGGTTATGTGAGCATGGAAAGACTGCAGCTGTGCTTTATTCATAGACTTTTTGGACCAAAGCATGGTCCTAACAGTTTATGAAGACATCAAGGATCCATGTTAAACTGCAGGAAAGGAATAATCATTGTTTCTGGTCTGGCATGGACTTTGGCCTTCTGGCCTTCTCTCACTGTACTGTGTGTGGCAGTGTGTGTGTGTATATATATATTTATTTTATTTTTATTTTATTTTTGTCTGTCTCTGTAACATAAAAAGTTATAAATAAAATTTTAAAAAAAACTGCAGGAAAGGAGCAAAATATGGGACCTTTAAAGTGCTGTGGAAAGATAACCAGACCAAATAAAAATTACAACAGCGTTGCAACTTCACCCCTAAACTGAACCAAGCAACCCTGAATTTGAGTTTGGCTGTTTCAGATTCATTAAGAAGATGGGTAAGTGGTGCAGGCCAAAAAAGAACACACTCTGCACTGTTCTGAAACAAGAAAAAGATCAAGCTGTGCAGTGATGCAATCAGTTTCATTTCAGCCCTTTATGCATGTTTCAAAGTCAAATACGCGAGAGAGAGATATTTTAGAAATTTAATCAATACATTTTCTCTCGCACTCTCCCTCTTGCAGCCTTTTTAATATTTACAGAGACCTTTTTTAAAGTTTGGGTGAAAGTGAGGCAAGAAATAGACAATCAAGAGAGTTGGTTTTGCTTTAAAATGAAAGCATCACCTCATAACCCACCAGGTGACGTGTTGAAGTGGGCTAATCTCAGTTAATTTCATATTCGGGAGGACTGATAGAGTTTCTCTTTAAAATTCCAGAAAGTCTAATAAATTCAACTTTTCAGCTCCTGTCTAATTTTAGAAAGCCTTCAGCTCAAAACATGAGAAATTTTCCATAACTCTTGAAAGAACTCCCTTGCCATAATGGCGATGAATGTTTGTACCTTTGGCAAAGTAATGATGAGCATGAGTTTGGGCTCATCAGTTAAAGGGAAACAGTGTGATTTTCTTCAGAGGACACATGACACCAGTCTAATTATCAGTCCCGCAATTAGGCCACAGCTCATCACGTCTTCTTCCTTTACTGACTGTAATTGCGTCCCCTCGTTAATATGTTTCATGCTTCCTGTGTCTGCAGCCACGAGAGGATTTCACTAAAACCGAAGAGTTAATTGTCATGTTGTGTTCATTAGTTCCTTAATCATTTTCGTTTATGCGCTGGGGTGTAGTTTTCGATGGAGGTGACAGTTGTGGCAGGAAATTAACACAGCGGTGACGCAGATTAGGAAAGGTTACTCCTGCGTATGGTGATGGCAAAGCCCCCAAAAGACCCATACGAGGGCCTCAGCAGATGTCATTTGACCTCATAAGTCTGCCTGATCTGACTTCGATAATCCTTTGGAGTTTTCTTTAGCATGCTATTGTTGGGGTCTGATGGCCCAACTAGCTTTCGTTTTTTTTCTTTTAGACCTTCTGCCATGACAACTGTTTGGAAGATCAACATGTGATTGAACAACGTCCAACATGAGAGGCCAAACAGCTACATTCACTTTACCTCCATGTCACAGTTTTACAGGCATAGTTTGGTATTTTCAAGTGGGGCTATATGAGGTAGATGGTATAAGACCCAACATTATCAACAGTGATGGAGATCAGGTCTATCTCTGCAAATAGTCAACACAAAGCTTGGCTATATTGTGCTGCATGTGTGGCCACCATCTCTGCAAACTGTAATGATGAAAACTTAAAATCTATGGCATTAAATACATTTTTCAGTAAACAAAACCTAATATTATTTGTTGTGATATGACTTAATTAAAGGAGTAATTTCAACTATCCTTGTTAAGTTTTTTTTAAAACATATAAATAAAGTTGGTCTAATTTCTTAACTTAAGTTGGCAAGACTTAAAACAATCAGTTTATGGTCAGCCAAGGTCAGGCCAGGTTCTGAACACAGGGCTCATATAAAGACAAAAGATTTTGAAGTGCAAGACTGGTGCAGTGGTAAGCAAACACAACATAGCCAAGATATGCTGCAGCTGGTCTAGGTTCATTGATAAGATTGTCTTGAATTTAAGTAGTTTTTCTCTCAACTCAAAATTTTCAGTTTTTATCCAAAACTCTAAAATCTGATGCAGACAGTTCTTAAAATTTTTAGTTTTCTGGACTTTTTTTTTTAACAGTGCATAATTTGCAGAATTTTAGGTGAAAACGAGCCCAAAAACAAAAACAGAACATGGTGATTGAATGCAAAATTGGACACATTTACAACAACTCAGTTTTCCACAAGTGAACTACTGTGGTTTAGCACTACCTCAGTACACAGCACAGCCACGATGTCCTTCAAACAACAAACAAAGAGCGTGTTTTCACCAAGTAAGTTTTTCATTGAAACCAGGGGTGTTCTGATACCGTATCAGTAAAGTATCTGATCAGGCATGGCATGTACATTGTTTAATTGATCTGGGATCAGATTTATTATGATCATATCACCCAGAATGTTTCTGTCAGTTTCTGTGAGCACACTTTAAGGCAAGCCATAAATGCACGAGTGATGTAGTAGTAGCAGCCCAGCAAAAACAGTCCAACAATGAATCTCTGCATCTGCAAAACCACTGATTCATGTGGAGGTGGAATTAAAGCTGCTTTTAATACAACCATTTGGTACAACATTTCAGAAGTTGGCAGAAAGACACGTTGTCTGAGCTGTGTACTGAAGTAGTGCAAAAACAAAGTGAAGAAATAAGTTGTTGTAAATGTTTAGAATATGGCATGCAATCACTCTACACTGTGTTTGTGGCTTGTTTTCGCCTAAAATCCTTTAAATTACAGAGGTCTGCAACTCCGTATAGTCCTGGTTTCCTTGTTGACTATTGCTGTACAGATACAGAGCTGATCTCTGTCACTGTAGTTAATGTTCAGGCTAATACCATGTACCTTGTACAACACATTTTAAAATCCTGAACTATCCCTTTGAGAGATAAAGCTAAAACTGTACATGGACTCTTTGGTCGTTCATAGCTGAGCAGTTGGCCAGTGTGCCCCTTGTACAGGATCCCATGCTGACACAAGTCTACCCGAGCTCACTTACACCCTTTCTGATACCAACCCCTGTCTTCTTACCCATCTAATACAGGCATGAGAAGACCAATACTGATAAAGGGGGAAAAAAAGACTCAAGGTCAGAAAGAAAAATTCAGAACTTCAGTCAGTCAGACCTTTTCTGTGTGAAGTTCACTGCGCATGCATGGGATCCCACAAACCAAAAACATGCTCATCAGATTAATTGGCAAATCTAAATTGCCCTTTTAGGCATGAGTGTGAACATTAATATTAATCTGTCTCTCCATGTGGCTCTGTGATTGGCTGGTGACCAGAGTGTACCCCGCTTCTCGTCCAATGTCAGCTAGACTCCAGCCCCTGCACCCCTGAAAGGGTTAAGCAGTATAACCCTACCCTATAGATAGTGGATGGATGGTTGAATTTGGGATTGACCATTTTCCTGAACTGCCATTCACCCAGAATGAGACTGAGCCTCAGAAATCTTCCCCTCTTCCCCAATGGGCAGCCTTGAACCTCCAGGATACACTCTGATTTTTTACTCTTTTTAGAAAAAGACTTTTGAAATACCTCTCCAGCACAAACACTAACCTGTCACCTTTGGCTGATCTGACACTGTTCTGATAAAAACTGTTTCCTTCTTTTCTTCAGAGAGAAGCCCATCATGTGCTACGTGAGCAGAACAACATATTCCTCATCAGTCGTCTGTCCTGACAGCATCTCCATGCTGCTGTTTGTTCTGATCCCGCTCCTTCATCAGGCCTCTGCTTTCAGCTGTCACTCTCCCTCTAAAAGCAACGATGGAGCCAGCAAAGTTGGACCAATCATGGCAGATAATGCGCTTAAATCAGCCCGTGGGTGTGAAAGCCGACCACTTGGGTTTCAGCTCTCCACTTCAAAGCCTCTAAATTTGCCCGACTCCCCTCATTAGCTCTCAAGTATATACTACAAATACTGCTTTCAGTGGTTAATCAATCGCATAATGAAAGACTTAATGCTTTCGTGAGCCTTTGGGCAGTCGGGTTCTTGTTTGTCACGGCTGTAGGAAAAGGAGACCAAACACTTCAGTCTTTGCCCAGAATGCGCTCATGCTTCTCTGTTCACTCTCAAATCAGATAATTGGGCATTTGCAGATGTAGTTTTGCTGTACAATAAATAGGACTGTAGTTATCACTATGTTTAACGACAACACAATATTAAGAGAGAGCACTGCCTCCCTGAGTTGCCAAAGAGTGAAAGTACAGTGATGGGTCACTTGGCCTCTGACTTGTACCCTGAATAAATGTATATACACATTTCAGGGCTTTCCTTATATGCAATATTTGAATATCTGTTTGAACTTGGGGGTAAATATTGGCATTCGAACTGCAGCACCTTAAGTTGCCTGGAGCAGTGAACCACCTGATCCAACAGAGGGCACTCTGACCTCTACAACAGGAAGTACACTTGGAGATGATGGAGGAAAGGCATTCTAAGTGGACTACAAAACCTTTGACGAGCACTGTGTGGAAGAACTTTGTGCTCCACACCTTGGATGGCAAATAACAAAGGCAGGGCTGTGTGTTAAATAAGGTCAAGGCAGCTGGGCCACTCCACGTCCATGACAAATCTGCAGGCCCATTTGTTGGCCTGCCACCCAAGTGCTCAGCCCCATATGACCTCAAGCCTCAGCAGGCCATAATGAACAAGACTGCTAGAGTATCTTTCATTATTATTATTATTATTATTGTTATTATTATTACTATTAATTTTATGATTACAATTTTATTTACTTTTTTTAAAAAAACATTAAATACTTACAGAATATCAAATAAAAAAGACAAAAGTGCTATATACGTATAAATCTTAAGAAAGAATCAGATAATCACAAAGGCAGCACCAAACAGAGGGTGAAACAGTAGAAGACCAAAACTAGAAAAGCACTCTGAGAGCGCAGACCTCCGCCAAGCAGCTCGGTTATGGCAGTGGCTTTTCCACAACCCCTGTAAAAGATACAATTCTGGATCACCACACGCTCTGATTAGACGGCCAAGTCTCTGCTCATGTCTGTCCATGTGGAGAACTCCTCCGGTGGCATTGCAAGGGAAGCTGAGAAATGTGGTGACATAGGCTTGAAAAATGTTGACGTCAACTAGCAAATAAACTGCAGTTCCTATAATGATGTAAAGGGGGGAAAACTCTCACAGAAGCAGAGGCAAAATGAATGGGATTTGCTGTCAGTCTTGATGGGATCCAGATGAAATTTACCTTGATGATAGAGTTATAATATATATATTATCCTATGAATTTTGAAGTGAATCCATCAAGTGATGGAAGAGATATGTTTTTTTTTTTTTTAAATATGGCCCAATGTTAAGTTATGGGATTTTCAGAAAATTTTGGGAATTTTTTGCATCCAGACAAATATGCGGATCACTACCAAAATGTAATGGCTTCTTCCTTGGACCACACCACATCTCTGGAAAAATTTTAATGTAAATCCATTCAGTAGTTTTTGCATAATCTTGCTAACAGACAAACAGACACACAAACAGACCCTGGCGAAAACATAACCTCCTTGGCAGAGGTAATAAACAAGACAACAACAAATGGAAAATAAATGAAATAAAATAAATCAAATAGAAAAAAATAATGATAAAACAAAATAGAATAGAAAATATTTTTATTCTCATGCTTGGCATTGGCAGACACACTGGTAGGTTCATGCAGTGAATCAGTCCCTCTTAGACTGAGGATTTAGGAAAATTGAAAACCCAGTACTGAAGATATTTCCAAAGCTTCTACCACTCATGTACCTGGATACACACCATTGGTTTTTCATAGCTCTTTCTGTCATTTCAAATTGTATTCCTCTACTCTGAATGATAGGCCCCCAGTGCGGCTAGTTTACCTAAATGACTATGCCAGAGGTTGGCAGAGGGCGCGTTGGAGTTCTTCCAATCTGAGGCATTTACATTTTGCCCAAGCATCAGTGCTGCCTCCACTTATTCTGCCTTGGGTGGCGTTAAGTCCCAAAGGGACATTTGGTCCCTCAAAATAAACAGACTTGGACAGTGGACACTATGCTCCATGACATGTACTGAATCATCATGGATTTTAGACTAAAAGCCCTGTATTTTAGAAAACCTCCATAACAAGTGAGTGAGAGTACCCTCTTCATCCTTACATCTCCAGCACTTTTGAGTTTGTGTAATTTTTTACTCTGTATAACCTTGATGCAGTTCAGCAAACTCTGCTCAGGCTCTTAAATTGAACAACTCTGGCTTTGAATTCTCTCAACATCTTTTAGAATTACGTAGAATATTGTCCATTATTGCTCTGTGAATGCCACATTCACCCTCGGAGGTCTTTATCCTGAAGATTTTAGAAGCATTGAGTAATAGCGTGAGGCCTCATGTCCTTTGCCAAAGATCCTTATTATTTGTGAGAGGAAGCTTAAAGGGATATGACAACTTCTTGCAAGATTCGTATGCAAGGACATGCAACCCACTGGTGTGAACAGGTTAATAGTAAAATGATCTAATGGAAATGCCTGGTGTCTGTGTTGTAGCAGGGCAGGCAAAGAGCGGGGGTTTGAATATCTTTGGTTATTTACGATGGTTACTTGAAAACCATTTGAGTTTCATTTTTGGGGAATTGTGACAACCCTGGTACATTTACACTTTTTGATTCTCCTGTCCTCTTTTTTTTAAATTCTTGAAAATCAAACATGCAAACTGTCCCCTACTGTGTCATGATGTTTACATGTACAAGAGAGCTTGGAGAGCAAAGGATGTAACAGAGTGAAAGCAGGTCAGCAGGAGGGGAGTAGAGACGGAAGTGATCGTGCTTGAGCATGGCACAAAACATTTAGCCTGTTGTGGAAACAGCCTTTGAAAGACCAGGCCCATGCAATACCATTAAAGATTCAAAATCAGCTTTTCAAAGCTTTATAACTGGCTGCTGGCAGCTTTTGTCACATTTTTAAGTGCTACAAGTCTAGATTATTATGAATATTAAAGTATTTAGAAATATCAATAACCCCTGATGTGACTATTCATGATGGATTTTTTTTTTAAATTAAACTACATTATCTTTCCTAAATGACAGGGTGACTGCCTCATAGTGGTTTAAAAAGTGAGACTTTATTGCTGCGTCTCAGATTTAAAAGTTTCATCTCATTGTTTAGCCGTCCGTCTGCAACTCTTCAGTCCTTGCTCTTAATAATGAATAGCAGACGAGTGTTTTTAGGAGAGAGAAGCTCCACAAATCCACAGTCTGAGGCCTGCAAAGCCCCAAAAGCAGGCAGACAGAGAAGAAGAAAAGCTAGTGAGCAAGATGTTGCATTGAGCCTCAGTAAGTCTGTTTTTTCTTCTGGGTTTTGAGGCCAATTTTGCCCATTTACAAACAAAAACAGGGCATGCTTTAAACTTTTACAGTAACTCTAATCCTAAGAAGAACATCCATTCCTTTGACATCAGTGAAATGACATACTGAAGGCAAAAATAGTCTTATGTTGAAGAAATGTCCTTGCTGTGGTCTTGCTGAGATTGTGTTTGTTCAGCTTTTGAGGGTAAAAAAAGATCTCTTTTGATTATATGGAAAAGACATTTATCATAAACTGTGACTCAGAGAGTAGTGAGTGTCGAAGCAACTTTTTTCCTTACAACCACATGGAAATTCAGATTTGAGTCACACATTATGGCTCCATCAGTGAGACAGTTCTGTAGCCTGCTGCTCCAGCTATGTGAAAGTTTTTTTCTTCTTAAAGGGATAATTCAGGATTTTTGAAAAGAAGTTGTATGCAGTACTTGGCTTAAGCTTGAATATAATGACATAGATTAGCTCTGCATCTGTACAGAAAGAGCTGTCACAGGAGCCTGGGTTGTGAGTTCCTGCAACTACAGCCACTGACAGCATAATTTTAAGAGACTAAGGTGAAAGCAAGTCACAATAACAGCAAAGGGGGTGATTGCAGACTGCACACATTTACAAGAACTTACTTTTTCACTACCAAGCAGTTTTGTTATGGCACTACTTTGTTACACAACACAGCCCACATGTTGTTCTGCCAGCAGCACGTCGAGCAGCTACATCAGGGGTCTAGTTCTGGAAAATTGTCCTTTAGCAAAGGTCTCAAGCTTAATAATGTATGACTCCTCAAATTTATTATCCTTAAATAGGCTTTATATATAAATGTGTGAAATACAACTACTAAACTACATTTTTCATAACAAGCTGCATTGACTACAGTGTATTTCTATGTAAGAAAGAACAGAAAATTATTTTCCCACTTTAGGTGAAAAAATACACAGTTCTTGATAGGCTTCAATAAAAAGACTGGTTTCTCAAAAAATGGGACATGTGTAATCAGTTAAGTCTTTTTTCAGTCATCAGTTTTGTAAGGAAAATATTCCCAAGCAATCTTAGCTCATAATAGACAATGAACAGCTGCTTCCTTTTCTTAGTTAGTCTCAGGTTTTTCTTGAGTCTTAGTCCTGTCAAGACTTAAATCTGGAGTTCAGAAGACCCCTACGTCATTTAAAATCAATGTTTTAATTAAAGATATCGGGCAACAAGGGTCATTTTAGGACCTCAGAAAATAAAGATAGTGCAGAATTATTGATAAATTGATAATTCTTGACTCTCAGTTTTGCATTTATCTGTGTCAGAGAGAAGATTCAAGTCAGAATGACTCCTGTGAGGGTGTGTTTGGTCACATTTAATCATCCTAAGTGTGTCAAAACAAAACATGGATAAAAAGAACACGTAAAGTCCTGGTTTTCCCAGTTAGAGACTCCTTTTCACCAGCCTCTTTTATTATTGAACAGCACAGCATGACTGTTTCCCAGTCCTGCATCTTTTCCCTCTGTCCTCACACACCCTCCTTGTTCGCTCACACTAACTCTTGTCAACGATTGACTGAGGAGCATCATGTCAAGCAACCAATTAATTGCTCTATCAATCTAGCAATCTTTATTTGTATAGTGCCAATTCATAACAAGTGTTACCTCAAGACACTTTACAATAGAGCAGGATGAAGCCATACTCTTTATATTATAGATACATACCAGAACATACCAGGAAAAACCAGATGAGCCAAATGAAGGTTGATAAAGACACAAATCATGTTGTTGTTTTTTTGTATAAAATTACTTGATGAAAACACACCGTATGTTTATTGTTGAGGAGGTAAACTGAGCTAGTTTATCAAAATTACTAAGCTTGGTTGGCAGGATGATCTTTTAACATCTGTAAATCTAACCAAACTTCATGTGGGATCTAGTGATATTAATTTAATCATCTATACATCCATCCTTTATCACTTATCCCTTTCAGGATCAAGGGGGATGGAGTCTATCCCAGCTGACATTGAGCGAGAGGCAAGTATAACCTGGACCGTTTGCTGGCCAATCGCAGGGCCACATAGAGAGACAGACAACCATTCATGCTCACACTCATACCTAAGGGAAATTTGCCTAAACAGCATGTTTTTGGTCTGTGAGAGGAAGCCAGTGTGCGCGGGGAGAACAAGTAAACTTAAGACAGAATGCAGAGTGGCAGCATTATTTGTTTTCTGCACCTGTACCATTTCCAAACAAGATCTGTGAGACTGGTGAAGTCAGGGACAGACTGTGAAGTAAGCAAAACCCATGAAGACCATTTCCTCACACTTGCTTCACTGAGGAGCTGTGGCTTCTATCTAGGGTAGAGGGGATTTCTGCATATTTTTGGGACACTCTAACCTGTTTAGCTTTGTTGCTCATTCAGTGAATGCACAATCTCATAAATTGTACCTCAATATAAAAGTGACTAAACTTTCCAGTGACATAATATTCAATACTAATTTCAAAGGGGAGAATATCAACTGAAATAATGTTTTCAAACTTTTTTGAGGAGTTTATATCAGGTAACCAACAAACAAGTCCCTCAGGAATATTCCATAGTAACAGTAATGTTTCAGGTTATTGTTTACCTGTCAGGCTGGCAGTTTCTCTGTTAAAACACTGATTTATGTACAAAATGGTTTGCCCTTGTGTTCCAATCAGGCCTTCAGACTAAATTGGGATGGAGCAAGCTGCCTGGGGGCTTATTTCTTGACACTTTGTCTTGCGTGACCACTTCCCTGCTCATCACTCCCAAACTGCTTGCAGAGAAACTCCATCGCTTTAATGCCACACTCACTGAGTGCTCACAGTACACACAGGATGAATCATAGAGACAGAAGAGGCTCTCTGGGCACTGTAGATGTGCCAAACGGAGGAGCCCATCTGATGCCAAAATATACCGAGTGTGGGACGATACATAAAATTGAAAAGGTGTCAGTGTTTTGGCACGCACCTCATTCTGCCAGATGGAAGAAGAAAGTCACTGACTAACACACACAGTACTGTTTTTTCATATTATCACATCTCAACAACCACAAATTACTGTAAAGGTTATAATATCTGTGGAAGCTGATCAACATCTGGCACAAAAGATGACAATAACTTACCTAAAAAATGTTCATAACTACACTTTATGAGAAATGTTTTGGCGCCACTGCTTCCACAAGCTCGCCAACCTGCTTTGCCAGTTATATACTCCAAGGTACCATCATTTATATGAGCTAAAAGAAAGTAGATATTTAAAACATAAACTCATGAGGAAGTCACATAATAACTGAGGAATGGGGTCAGTTTAATATTGACTTCTTAACATTTGAACTTGTGCCCTGCCATGTGGTGTAGCTGGCAGTGAGAAAGTTCTGGTCTCTGAACTTGTGCATTGGCTCACCTTTCAGAGTAAGAGGCAGTTTCAAGCTATAGTACACGTATATGGGATGAATTTACATTTAAGGCATTTAAGGCAGATTTCAGGCAGACTTTCAGAAAGTTAAACTGGCATGTAGACTTCACCCCACAATGAAGTTTGTAATGAACTTTGAGGAAAGCTGATGGTTTTGGCCCATATCCCCTCTTTCCAAACCAAAGTGAGCAAAGGCTGGAAAATCTGGTGGTCCTGAGGTTTATTTGAGTAGATTATCCTGTGGTGCTAGGTGTGCAAAGAGGGATTCTGTCCTCTGAGGTTGGCCCAGAAAATAGTCATGGCTGCCCTTGTTTAAAATTGTAAATCAGTTCACATCCTGTATGATCTGTCACATTAAGGCTGGGCAAAATGGCAAAAAATGTGATCAATGTGAATGTCATTTTTTGCACTGTTGATACCAGTTTAAAGGATATGTTGACAGAAGCTTTAAAACTAGAGTTTTGATTAGTTTAACTTAAAAATAAAAGGTTATAAAATGAAACAGAAATAACTTATTTAGATTTCTACAGAAGGAACAATTCACTCCACCTGCTCTTAACTTTCGTAAAAAGCACACCAAAACTTTTTCAAAAGTCCTTGTTGAAGTCAGCTTTATAACCACTAGAAACAAACAAAAATGAGCCTTAATTAGCTAAATGGAGCAGATGGCAAAAAAATATATTATGCTGTGTTCAGTATCTGCTCAGAAAAATGACAACTAACTAAATAAATTAAATGTCCTTTTATTCAAATTAAATTTCAAGAAAAATATTATTTTTCTAAACATTTGAGTAACTGCAGCTGTCTGCGGGCCAAGTTTGTTGATTTTTGTTTGTGCTCACAGGATTATAAAATAGATATACCAGTTGGTGGCTCAGGGTAAAAAGCATATGAAAGTTATGTTCTCTAATGTGTGTGTGATTTTTATTTGATGTTTCATCAGTGACTGCAGAAAATATACTTTGGGATTGTTTTTTTCTTTAAGAAAATAAGGAAATTATTGAACAAACAAAATGAGCAGCTTTTTCTCCTCAATAACCCCTTGCTGTTCTAGTAAAATTAGCCCAAAATATCTCAGAATGCAATGCTTTTTAAAAAGCTTCACAACCGCCCAAGGGTGTCTAAGCCAAACCAAACTGAGAACAATGACCACAAAAATTGAAGTACACATAATCTATTTAAATAAGACTGATTCAAATACAGTAATGTATTTGTGTAGTGCATATACAGTAGAGGAAAAAAGTTTTCATACAGCCTTAAAATTGTACTCAGTCTCAGACATTATCATGAAATATTTGCAGAAAAAATCTTTTTTGTGTTTTTAAAGGTGTGGCTGCATCAGACAGACACAAACAAATGCAAATGATGTTTTGTTTGTTGTTGACAAGAAATTAAAAGTAAATCCTAGAAGTTTCAACATGTCCGTTCTCAACATTGTTGGTATCAAAGTCAACAAATAACAGGGAATGAGTTCAAAACTGATCAAAGGATAAATAAACCATCACATCATCAAACTAGAAAAGCACTCTGAGAGCACAGACCTCCACCAAGCAGCTCAGTTACGGCAGTGGCTTTTCCACGACCCCTGTAAAAGATACAATTCCAAATCAACACGCACTCTGATTGGACGGCCGAGTCTCCGCTCATGTCTGTCCATGTGGAGAACTCCTCCAATGGCATTGCAAGGGAAGCTGGGAAATGTAGTGACATAGGCTTGAAAAACGTTGACGTGAGTTTCCAAATAAACTACGATTCCCATTATGACATAAAGGGGGCAGAACCCTCACAGCAGTCGAGGAGAAACTAATGGGATTTGCCATTATAAATTTCAATGTTTTTTTATGAAGTCAATCTGGATTGGATCCAGATGAAATTTACCGTGATGATAGAGTTATATTATATATATTGTCTTGTAAATTTTGAAGCGAACCCATCAAGTGATGTCAGAGATATGTTTTCTTTTTTAAATACAGCCCAATGTTAAGTTATGGGAGTTTCAGAAAATTTGGGGAATTTTTTGCATCCAGACAAAATGTAATGGCTTCTTCCTCTGACCAAACCACACCTCAGGTTAAAATTTTCATGTAAATCCATCCAGTAGTTTTTGTGTAATCTTGCTAACAGACTAACAAACATACAAAAACAAACAGACCCTGGTGAAAACATAACCTCCGTGGCAGAGGTAATTGGTATTTAGTATTCCTGCCATTATCACACAGTAAAACTCTAATCCTGGCTGGCATGTTCTCCACGAGCCTTTGAGACTGTAGAGGGATAACCATGACCCATTCTTCCTGAATTACTTCTTTAATTATTCGGTTTTAACTGTGAAACAGACTTTTTGATAATTCATCACAAATTTCCACTTTCCGATGTCCAGGACCTGGACATTGTGCTCCTGCAGTCAAGTTGTACTTACCCTGGATGTGTGGCAAGGAGCATTATCTTGCTGAAACATTCAGTTTTGACCTTGACGCAACAGAGCATGTGCAGAAGGGAGCCAAGGCACAGTTCAATGTGCCATCGCAGACAGTAAGATGACCAACACCAGCAGCACTCATATGTCCTCAAACCATAAAACTGCCTCCCCCATGCTTGATGATAGCTACTGTAACTGTGCATGCTGAAGATGATGCGTCACCTGGCCTTCTGCGTACCCGCCTAAGGAGGATGCAGGAGGATGAACCACAGGGGAACCTCAGGGAGAACTCATAGGAAACATGCCAGTAACACAGAAGACAAATTACCACTGAGGAGCAGACACACAGAGAATCTATAAACAGAGAGGTAATCAGACATAGGTGAGCCTGACAAGGCACACATGAGACCATCACACAGGTTTACACAACCAGGGTCACAAGAGTTAAACAAGAAACACTGAAAATAAGGTAACAAAAAGAAACAAGAGGGAACATGACGAGAAAAAGGACTAATGGATGTAAGAGTGAGAAAGACTCAGAGGGGGCATAACAGTGTGATCCACATGCCTGAATATACTGATCTGTAAATGAAAGCCATTGCTAACTCAGGCCAGTGGTTAGCTTATAATCTAGCTCACTAGAACACCTTCACTGATGTCCACAATCCTTTGTAAATGTGGTATTTTTCCTCTCCTCACTATCATAGTTTAAAGAGAAGGACATGTCAAAGACTGATCTTTTCTGCCTCCATAAATCCAACAGTTTCTGATCATTTTCCTGGGTCCTGCAGAGCAATGCGCTCCCTGTTCTCTCTGCTGTGTCTACGGCCTGTTGATTCCTGTTTGAAGTCTGTTGCTATTCGTTTTTTACAACGATCACATCGTTGAGCAGAAAAAATTGTCCAAAACATGACTAAAGACTTATATCATAATTAACATATTAGATTTGTTATGGGGCCATAACAAGAGAAAGGCAGCCTTAAAGTGAAATGCCAACTTCTTTTTTCTTTTCATGTCTTGCCTCAGAGTTCACGACAAGTAGATGGACACCATTCTTTCAACTGGGCATGCAGTATCAAGGAAGAGACAGCCAAAGCTTGCCCATGGCTAGTTAGCTTTGCTCAAACACTGGGAGTCACTGGGTATTGCAGGTGTGGCAAGGTGAGTAGTGGAGGTGTAAATATCGACAACAATTTATAAATAACTAAGGTAAATATAAACCAAGGACAACATCAATAATTATTCAAAGAAAGACATGACCAAATAAAGAAATTTACTACACTGCAAAAACTCAGATCTAAGTGAGTGTATTTGTCCAGTTTCGAGACAACAAAAATCCCACTAGACTTCTTCTAATCCACAATTTCCTTACATGTCTGGATTAAGATCTTATTTGAAGACATTAAAACTAAAAATAAGGCCTGAGTTGCTTATAATAATAAGTAAAAAAATCTGCCAATGAGACAAGACAAATTTAACTTGAGCAGATATTAAACCTTAATTTAAGACAGTCACACAGTCAAACATGCTTGTTTCACTGGCAGATATTTTCTCTTCATTACAAGCAATTCAATGCCTTATTTTTGCTTTTTATTCCTTAAAGTGGGATATTGATCTTAACTGGTTAAGTGAATGTGGATTAGAATAAGTGTTTGGATATTTTTGACTTGAAGATAGACAATCACATATGTCTAGATCTGAGTTTTTGCTGAGTAACCAAATTAATTGATTGAGAAAAAAATAACCAAAGAAAGAACAACTAATTAATTGCGGTCTGTACTCTATTAAAATCTGAGCCAACAGAGTGAGTCTGATCTGTGGGCAACACGTGGCAACCGACCCAGAGCAGCCACAGAGAGTTTCAGAGAGCCCGGACAGAAAGGCCACGAGGAGAGCCCACCAAGGGCGCTTTAAAAGAGTTTTACAGAGAGCCAAAACAGCAGCAAAGCTCAGGACCAGCAGTAGAGACAGCCATGCACTGTAAAAATAAGCAAATAAATAAATCAAACTCTAAACCCTGAAAATAATACAATTAACCAAAACTGCAAATTATTCATTTCCTACTGGAGAGCAGGGTGGTGGGGTCAGGCGGCAGCAGGAGAACTCACTGCCCCAACTCCACCAGTGAGTGCTGGGAGAGAGTGAATGTCAATCTCCTCAACAGACTAAAAGCTAGATGTTAAAAAAGATGGAGAACTCGGCACCACGCTCACACAGACTCCAGAGACGGCCCAGCTCCAGAGCCAAACTGGGGTAAACACCCACACAGATAAACCAAATGGATCGAGCCAGATAATGCCGCATGCCTACCTTGTTATGAAACCCGACACCACTCTGCACCGCTCAGGCACAACGTCAGATGGCACCACACGTCTGCCACCTCCGTAAGGGAGGAAGAGGAAGAGAGAGGGAGAAAGGGGGGCCAACCAGGTGTATTTAAAGGTGACTGGTAATTAGCAGCCACACTGCCCCTTGTGGTAGGAAGTCCAACTCCCTATCCGGCCACACTAGCCTGCCTCTGCCTACAGTCATCAGTTAAACTCTTCAGCAACTCTGAACAGTCCTTTGTGCTTTTTGTTACTCGTTTTTTTTTTTTATCGTGTTATATTACATTATCTTCTACCATCTTCGTGTTATCTTCTTCTTCTTGTAAACAGAGGCTGAGTTTTGTTGACATACGTCTGCGGTGGTTTGTGCTACAGACGTGACGTTGGCCAACAACTGGAGTCTTTTGAACAGCTCTTTTATGTGAACGATGAGAACCAATTTTAAGTTGTTTGTGAGCCATTCTTAACAATACCCATTGACTCCCAGTGTTTGAGCTAAGCTAAGTAGCTGTGGGCAAGCTTTGGCCATTGTTTTCTTATTACTGCAGGCACAGTTGAAAGAATGGTGTCCATCTGCTTTCCATGGACTCGGGAGTGAGGAAAGACAAGAAAACAAAATAAAGTTGGCGTATCCCTTTAAATCTGCAATCATGTAGTATTAAAGGTCCCATGTCCTGGTGTGTTTGACCATTTACATCATATTTTGGATGTTTATTAAGCATGAGTTCGATTTAAGTTGACTTAAAAAAAGCCATATTTCATGTCAGTAGAGGATCACATGCAGCTCTGTTTCCCTCCCCTATGGAAATACTCGGATCTCAGGGGGCAGGGGGGCAGCAGGAGGCTATGATATTGAGCTAATAATGAGCTCCCATAATAGCTGATGGGAGGTGCTTTAAGTCACAGAGTGGACTTTCAAAACAGTCATGGCATCTACCTGTGACAAGCAGAAAATACACATATAGGTGGAGGCTGTATAGCTATGACATCATCAACCCCAGGAAGTAAAAAACAGAGTGTTTTACGGGGCATTTTCTTTATAGAGGCACAAAACATTTCTCTGTGAAGTGAAAGTTTAGTAAAAGGTGTCATATGCTGCTCCCTGAGCCCCCTTCTAACAACATTAAAAGCAAAGGAATTTATGTGTTTACATAGTTAAACGTTTTGTTTTCATGAATGCTCTTGTGTCATCATTCATTCATTTACACTCCTCTTCCTGTCATTCATTACAAACATCATCAAAACAATATATAACTTTGCGTCATTGTGTGTATTTGTCTCATTATGGTGTTTCATTTGTTAACAAGGCTCCATGTGGCAGAGGGTTAAAAAAAATAATAACCACAGTGATGCAACAGCTCCCCTCTCTTTATGCAATCACCTGTTGTTTGTCTTTCATATGAGGCTCCATAGGGATTTCCTTTCTTCTACACAGTAGGCTAATTTGTTAGCAGTAAGAATTGTCATTTAAAATGTAAATTGGGATCACGTTAAGGTTATGCTGCTGTGGGGAATGAATTAAAGATGAGTTTTCATGTTCAAGATGAATCCTAAGGCTGTGGAAGAAGGCCATGCAGCTGGCTGTAATAGAAAAACTATTTCCTTCAGACCCATTTTTGTAAAGTGATTTCTGCCTTTTTTTTTCTCCAGTTGATGAAATTTTCATGAATGGCAGCAGAATTGAGCCCCTCGCCACCGGAAGAACATTTTGGCCTTGAATCAAAAGGTGCCATCTGCCCGAGAGCCTTGTGTCAGCAGTTTAGCCACATCACACCATCCACCACATCGCTGTGATCAAGACATGGACGCGGCTCAAACGCCCGCCCAGGATGACAGCGGGGGACACACCAGCGGGCGCAGAGCGATACAATCTCAGCTCGGCAACTGCTTTGATGTGAGCCGCAGCTTCCATCGATTACAGCGGGCCCGTCCTTTGTGGACATCGCTTTTTGGTCCCTTTGGGGATACACCCTGCAGTCACCAGCTGCTGAGAAGAATTGTGACTCATTTGTGGGGCAGTTAGACTGTAAACTGAGCTACAGATGTACTAAATGGGCTGTTTTTGGAGGTGGGAGTCCATCCAAATGCTAAATGTTCAACATACAGCTGTGATATTCAACCTCACCTCTCTCAGGAGCCACATTGTAAAAAGAACAAAAAAAATAACACATTTGAAAAGGAACAATCCAAAAGCCTCCCATAGTTAATTTATTAAAAAAAAAAATTTGATCACAGAACAGCTTGGGTTGGTGAGAGTTTGTTTTGATCCCTATGGCTTCATGGGTCTTTCTGTGTGGAGTTTACATGTTCTGTCATGATCACCTGTCTGTTCAGTTTCCTTTATTTTGCACATTCACATTTCATGTCTCGTGTTTTCTGTCTTATTTTGAAATCACTACCTCCGGTTTCCGTTTCAGGTCTGTTTCCCATCCCTTCCGCGGTCATGTGTGAACCTGCTCCTGATGGTGTCCCTCCACACCTGTAATCATTCCCAATCACCCCGTGTGTTAATCTCCCGTCTCTCACTGTCTTGTCACCAGTTCGTTGTCTTCTTGTCACGTTCCAGCACTCTTTCCTAACTCTTGTTCATGCTCACTTTGATCTCGACACTTTGACCCTGCTTTCTGCCTTGTATATTTTGGATACCTTTGTCTGTGATTTTGCCTTTCTGTGTACCGAACCTTGAAATGTCAATAAACCCTGATTTTTGCCTCACAGAACTGAGTGTCTGCCATTGAGTGGTTCTGTTTCAAGTCAGATCTTGACATGTTCTCCCTGTGCCTGCGTGGGTTTTCTTTGGGGACTCTTGTTCCCTTTCACAGACCAAAAACATGCTGGTCAGGTTAATTGGTGACTCTGAATTGCGTTTAGGCATTGAGTGTAAGCTTGAATGGGTGTCTGTCTCTCTTTGAGGCCCTGTGATTGGCTGCCGCCCAGTTCAGGATGTAGGTAAGGTGTCAGGTTTCTGCAGCTAGCCTCAAGTGGACCCTGTGGCCAAACTGTGGCTAAACAAGCTTGGAGTACCCTGAGTGTCCACTTGAGGCTGGATGCAGTAACCTGTCACCTTCATGATTGTATTCAGGAAAAAGGTGTTTCCTTCTCACAGCCTTCACAGCCTTAATGCACAACTTTACGGCCTGATGAAAAAAAAAAAACATGAAATATATAATATATCTATGTGCTCTCACTGTGAGTTTTTTTTTTTTATATCATTCCTATTTTCCTTTTATTGAGGATTTCCAGCTTTAGGAATGTGGCATCGATATTGGTCACCCTGTCATTTAGGAAAGATAATGTAGTTCGATTAAAAAATCCATCATGAATAATCACATCAGGGGTTGTAATTATTGATGTTTTTAAATACTTTAATGTTCATAATAATCTAGATATGAAGCACATGAATATGCGACAGAAGCTGCCAGCAGCCAGTTAAAATAAAGCTTTAAAAAGCTGATTTGGAATTCTTTGGGGGTATTGCAATGGCCTGGTCTTTCAAAAGTTGTTTCCACAACAGGCTAAATGTTCGGTGCCATGCTCAAGCACGACCACTTCCCTCTCTCCTGCCCCTGCTGTCCTGGTTTCACTCTGTTACATCCTTGATCTTCAGGCTCTCTTGTACATGTACACATCATGATACAGTAGGTGACAGTTTGCATGTTTGATTTTCAAAAATTAAAAAAAGAAAAACGACAGGAGAAGCAAAAAGAGTAAATGTACCAGGGTTGTCACATTCCCCAAAAATCAATCTCAAACAGTTTTCAAGTATACATGCTAATAATAAGATATTCAAGCCCCTACCCTTCTCCCCCCTGCTAAAACATTAACACAAGGCATTTCCATTAGATCATTTTACTATTAACCTCTCCACACCGGTGGGTCCCATGTCCTTGCTTATGAATCGAACTATTTTTAGACATCTATTTCTCCATACCTTTGGGTCCCTCTTAGAGCAGCCATACACCTTAAAGGGATACGCCAACTTTTTTTTCCTTTTTTCCCCTTGCCTCACTCCCGAGTCCATGACAAGCAAATAGACACCATTCTTTTGACTGAAGAAAGAGACGGACAAAGCTTGCCCACCCCTAATTAGCTTAGCTTAAACACTAGGAGTCAATGGGAAATGTTATCCTGCCTCGCTTACAGTCATCAGATAAACTCATCAGCAACTGTAAATGGTCCTGTGTGCTTGTTGTTACCGCATTATGTTAAGTTATCTTCTACTATCACTGCATCACCTTTTTCTACTCGTAAAAAGAGGCCTTGTTTTGTTGACCTACTTCCATGGTGGTTTGCACTAGAAATGTGACCTTCGCAAACAAGTCAGGTCTTCTTAACAGCTTTTTAAGTGAACAATGAAAACCAATTCGCAGTTGTGAGTGAGCCGTTCGTAAATCCAAATTGCCTGCGAATTTAAGAATGGCTCCCAAATAAAAAGCTCACTCACAACTGAGAATTCGTTCTAATCATTCACCTGAAGAGCTGTCCAAAAGACAATCTATGGTCACAACACAGTTTCATTTGTGGACTCTTCATGGAGGGGGGGACTTGAGGAGTTAGGGGGTCCAGGTTTAGGGCACTGGTCCCTGTTGTCCCCTCCAAGAACTGCCACAGTTACTTATCACCCTTCAGGTTTAAAAGAGAGCCCTTTGGTGGCGGTATTTACAATGTGTGCATTTATAAGAGCCACAAAGGACCATATGTGGTCCAGGAGCCGGGGGTTGAGCATCACAGCTACAGAGCCTGAGCTGTCAGTGTTCATACAGAATGACTCTGGGTGAATGCTGTAGGCTGGCTAACATTTCCACTGCCAGTATCACTCCTCTGAGGGGGCGTAATGAGAAATTTGCATATGAACACATACACATGATTATTATTTATCATAGAATGGAACCATGGGTTTATTTTTAACTCTGAGTCTCCAGAGGATTCAGTGTGCCTCATAACAGGACCCCCACTGACAGATCTGAACTAGACGTGTTCAAAAGGAAAGCATGTAACTGGCAGACTTCATGTTTACCACCAGCAGTGACAGCACCGCCCCAGGAAGTGTTCGTCCTCGGCCCAAATAGCGTTACTCGTCTGGAAAAGAAACAACAACAGCAACGTAGAGCATGTTATTACATTCTTGTTTAGAGCCAACACACAATGCTGACGGAGACGGTCGAGTTCTGGCCTGGAGCGAGCGGCAGACTTGACTGAACATAAATAACACTTCCGAATCAGTGAGTTACCGCTGTGTGTTGTGCAGCTTTCACCGCTCCAACCGAGGCAATTACAGCACAATCTTAGGGTGTTTGTGAGTGTGTGTGTTGGTATGGAGGGTTGATTTTGCACTGAACTCCCCCGAGGAAAAAACCTTAAATTGTCGCGGTTAATCCTTTCAGAGGCATTTAGGATAAGCACGTTATATATCGTTTCAATACGTGAAAGGAGATGCCACACTGCCTTTGCATCTTCATATCTGCTTCAGCTCGTGTTCAATTCAATTCCACTCTATTAATCCCCGTGGAGGAAATTGATTTAAAGGAGAGAAGAGTGCCTCAGACAACAAGATAAGGGACGTAAAAACTGAGTCATGGAGAGAGCGAGACGGAGATGTGGGGACTATATTTTACCAAAGTAACTTCTCTTTAAAACCAGAGTGAGGGTGACACTGCGAGGGCTCTGTTTTCGTGGGTGTTGATTATATCATGACAGTCTGGGACATATGGAGCCCCCAAAGAGACAGAGATTTCACTCAAAAAAAATTCTATTCATTTGGTGAAACTGATTATTTATTTAAATGGTTTATTTTATTTGTGTGTCAGTGTACCTCAAAAGATCTTTTTTTACCTCTGCCAAGGAGGTTATGTTTTTGAAGGGTCTGTTTGTTTGTTTGTTTGTTTGTCTGTTGGCAAGATTACTCAAAAACTACTGGATGGATTTACATGAAAATTGGAACCACAGGTGTAGTTTAGTCCAAGGAAGAAGCCATTACATTTTACTGGTGATACAGATATTGGTCTGGATTAAAAAAAAAATCCAAATTTTAAAAAATCCCATAGGTTATTGGGTTGAATTTAAAAAATCACATCTCTGCCATTTCTCAACTTCCAGTTTTACAGGATAATATGGGGTCCATGTCTTAATCATCAAGGCAGTTTTCATCTGTATCCAATCCAGATTGATGTCACAAAAAGAAATTGTAGTTTATGGGGGGAAATCCCATCGACGACATTCAATAATTCATATAAAATCCAAATATTAAGTGTTGTTCTCAAAACTTGTTGTGTTCATACAGGATAACAACCTCCATCTATGTGCTGAGTTTGGCCTGGATCCTGGCACTATTCTGAATCTGGTGATCCAGAATTGTATCTTTTTCAGGGGTTGTGGAAAAGCCAATGATGGAACTGAGCTGTTTGCTGGAGGTCTGCGCTCTCTGAGTGCTTTTCTAGTTGGCTTTGTAATCTTGAAAAAAAAGTGCTCAACAATTGCGTAACATGAAATCTCATTTTTCCCCTATCTATCTATCCATACATATATATATATATATATATCATACATATATATATATAGTATATATATATATATATATATATATATATATATATATACATATACATGTATATGTATATATATATATATATATATATATATATATATATATATATATATATATATATATATATATATATAATATATAAATATATATACTTATCTCCTTCAATAAGTAAAATCAATCCATGATTATCGAACGATGGATTGCTGTGTAATGTGTATATACATTATGGAAAGCGTTTTCCTTCCAAAAAGACTCCTTCATTCAAATATGGTGATTAGTGTCTTTGTGGGCATAGCTGAATAGTGTGTCCACAGAAAAGTTTAGTGGGCATACACCCTGGGACTGCGCGATTCATTTGTAACTTGGAAGGAAAGGGGGAACATCTCCTGCTCACTGCAGCTGACAGGGACTGCTGCTGAGGAAGGGGCCGCCTGTGAGGGTTTTGGGTTGAGTGAAGGGCCCCCAGTAGAGCCTGCTGCTCATTGAGGCCCTGTCCACACAAAGACAAAATGTTTTCGCTTTCGAAAAGTTTTCAGTAAAGACAACATTGCTTGAGAAATGTGTCCATCTACACTGTAGTATATATGGCAGAAAGGAAGACTTGGAGCATACGCATTCATCATGAGAAAAGTGAACAAACACCTCTTTATCGCCATAGTTCGCCATTGTTTCTGTTGTTGTCAGGGTTTGCACATGCGGTTAAAGGGAGAGGGAAGCCTATGGCGTCATTGTTTCTGAAGCTATCTGTATTTGTTGTCCACACAAAAAAGCTTGGCCAGCGTTTACAGATTTATCTACTTTATGACCCATTTTCAAAAGTGTGCGTTTCTGGGCACCCGAAACGCCACTTTCGTTTAGACGAAACGCCTTTACATCTGTGTGGGCAGCACCTGAGAGTGTTTAATCATACAGGCATTTCATCCACACATATACAGTATTTTGGGTGCCTGAAGTGGATAAATCTGAAATGCCAGCCACAACAAATAAGGACAGCATTAGAAACAATCATGCCAAGCCCCATCCCTTGTTATTGCTTTCACAGCAAAATGTTCTGCTCCTCTACAACCACATTGAGCCACAAAAGGACACAGAGAACGGCATACACCAGGGTATTCAATTAAAAGTCACTGAGGTCCAGTTAATAAAATATCTTCCAAGTAAAAGGTCCAAATTGAAGTCCAGTTGTGTCTTATAGCCTTCCCGTTTGTCTACATTTTCATTAATATTTTGGTAAATTTTCAATGCGGGATATGTTTTACAGAGTGCACAGCTAGCTCTTTTATCATAAATAAAAGTAGTCCCAGGTAAAAAAAGAATTAAGGCCTTTACTTCAGATTAAAGAAAACAAAACCTCAGGATAAAACAAAATAAAAATAATGAATAACCTTTTGTATCATGTCTGGAAATAAAATATGTTGTGATTTGGTGCTGAGCAAATAAAGACTGAATCATTTGTTAGAATATTGTTACGATGACATTATTTGAATACAGATTCCTCAACAAGAACTCAGTAAATGATGCTGAAATCAGAAGATAAGAAGAAGAGCCCAATAAGGAGCCTGCTCTGAAATAAGACATTTTTGCTTTCTCGTGAGCCATCACAAACAGAAAGTCTGTAAGACAGCACTTAAGATGTTCCTGCCCTGCAATCATAGCTGTAGAGGAAAGGTTGGGTAAAAAAGCATTTTTCTTTCTGTGTAGTTTTTTCATGCCACTCTTTTGAGTGAACCCAGACATGAAGAGCGCTATTGTTGGACTGAGGGGTGTTCTGGTCTTAAAAATGACTCTAATTCAAACTAAAGGCACTCTCGCTGAATAAAAAATGTCCCTCATTACCTTACATTTACTTATGCTTTACAGCACAGCCATACGGCTTATTAAGAACAGACATGGACAACGTATCAAGCATGTTAGGCCAAGATTTCCTTTGAAAGTGGGACAAGCACTTGTTGTCATACAGCAGTTTCAGTGTTCAGAGATAGAGTCTAGACCTGTGTGTACTTGTATGTAAAGGAATATAGTGTGAGTCTGATAGACCAACCTTGAACCAAACCGACCCTCAAGGATGGAGGTTAAAGCATTGCAGTCTGTTGATTTTTCACAAATATTGTCAATTCCCAAAAGCACACGCTTTGCTGTGCTCAAATAAGCTGTTGATTTAAGCCGCCTACACACCGAATGCGACTTTGCGACTTGGGTGACCACTCTCCATGTAAAGTCAATGTACAGCCGGGATGGGGCGAGTTAACCTTCCCACGACATGACGGACGTGCTCTGGGGGACCGCGTCGCTCAGCGCTTGGTCGCCAAAGTTGAAAAATTTGAACTCTTCAGGAGATATTGCATGTGGCTGTGCTGCAACAGCCAATCAGCATTGTGTGGGTGTGTGACGGTACCTGGGACAGACAGTTCTCTGGTTCACAGAGTGACAATCCATGTCCGTGTAGGAAACATTAGTGAGTACATTAGTTCCGCCTAGACGGACCGCAGAGAACTCACAGACGATGCTGCTGCAGGGCTATCAGCTGCAGTGTTTTGTGGTTGGTAGGTGAGTGAAAAGGATACAGTTGGAAATAGAGAGCACTCGGAGAGTGCAGACCTCGCCAAGCACCACAGTTCCCCCCATTTGTCATTTGCACCATAAATATTATTCCCACATTTATTTTAACTACAGTTTTAGATTCTTTGACCATGAAAACATACCATTAGCAACTGGATTCATAATGATATCAATATTAGTTCAGCAGTTATTCGCGAAAAGCGAATTTTCCTTAATGGCAGTTTTCTTCCGGATCTAGCTCCACAGCTTTTGAAGATACAGCAAATCCGTTGGCACCTTCCAAATTCCACAATGCCTTGGCTGTTTAATGGTGTTTGTTGCGTGTTTATAGCTTCACTTGTTCTCTTCCTGTGATGAAAATTCCAAAGGTCCCCTATTTTTTCATATTCTGGATCATAGTATCCGGAATTATTCCATTATCCAGATCAGTCTTTGATATACTGTAGAGCATGTTAGAAATTGTCCTGTATTTTTTTCCCAAGTGCCCTGACCATTATTTGTGGAGTTATATGCAGAAATGTCGAAAATGGCCCCATCTCCCAATGTTAAAGAATCCTTTAAAAAATTCCTGGATCCAGACGGAGATCCGGATCGCTTCCAAAATCTAATAATTTGTTCCTTATCCCAATCCGGACATTCCGTGAAAATTTCATCAATATCTGTCCATAACTTTTTGAGTAATGTTGCTAACTAATTAACAGTCAGACAAATAAACCCTCCCAAAAACATAACCTCCTTGGCGGAGGTAATAATGTCAGCTAATACATCTGATTATATGATATGATACGACCGCAGTGAAACCCGAGCAGACGTGGCAACAGTGACGGTGACCAAAATGAGGTTTTTATGGACAGGCGACGCAACTTGAGTGGGCGACACAATCTCGGTTGTCAAGTCGCATTCTGTGTAAACGCACCTTAACTATTTTGAAAGTCCACTCCTTGGCCTGTAACCCCTCCTCCCTCCTCCCCCCTCCCATCAGACATTTTGACCAATCAGTGCAGAGCTCATTCTCACAGCGTCCTGTACACTCTGCATCTGATCCTGTTGTGACTAAATTTTTCATTTTTTTAATGCAACTTACATCAAATCATTGCTTACCCAAGACATGATGTAATCAGTCAAACACACCAGGACATAGGACCTTTTAAGTAAAGACATTGTACTTCACTGACCTGGGTATGAGCTAAAGTGTATTCAGAAGTTTAAAAACTATGATTTCTAGAATTCATAATTTTCTGGTCTGATGAACTTTACACACAGTGACTCATGCATTTATTTAGTGCAATTTGTGTTTTTGGTCATGGCATTGTCATCCCTTCTGTCATGTCTCCTCTTTCAGAGTCTGTTTAAAACTGAGCTAAACTCTCCTCCTGTTCATCCCTCAGCTCCAGCTGTCACTCATCGACTCCTCTTCCTGCTCTCCGGTCAGACAGAAAACTCTGCTCCTCTCCTCCCACCTGATGCTGCAGCAGTTTACCACATAGAAAGTTTGTAGAGAGTAGGACTCAAATGCCAATATTTCCTGTTATTTTTCTTAAAACCATTTTAGAGAATTCAGAAAAATCTTATGCAGGCAACACAAGAAAAGTTTCAGATCTTATAGAGGAGCACATGTTAAAAGATGTAAGTCCTGAATTTTTCCCCAAATCCCCCCCTTCCATTGGCAAAGCTGACTCTACAGTACCTCCCAACCCACTTCCCCTGGACCAGAGACCAATCCCCCTTCCTAAAACTCACATTTACAAAGTACTTCAGTGCAATTATGTTGAAAGTGTGAAAGAACATTAAGTGCAATATTTCATATGACTGCGCAATATTTTAGCATCTGCCACTTTCTGTCCTCCACTGATACTACAGCTGGATCTCCCAAGACTGTTTATTATGTCACTGTTAAGTTTATGGTGTGTTTACGCTGTGTTATGTGAATTTGTATGTAGCTTAATTGTCCTACTTTCATCTTTTTTTTTAACTCGAGGCTTTTAAAGTTTGCTCTGTCAGCATTTCACCGTACTTTTACATGTGACAGTAAAGATATGTTCTATCTTAAAGGCCCAATTATATGGTCATCCTAAGATTTTTTGACTGTAGTGTGAGACATGTGAAGGGGACGTTTCAGTGTCTTTGTGGTGGTGTGGAACCAGAGCAATAAGACTATAAATTGCTGCAGATGGGGCCAAGCGGTCTATATAATTTATTGAATGTTTGATAAAGGGTGGCACGGTGGTGCAGCAAGTAGTGCACGTGCCTTACAGCAAGAAGGTTGATGGTTTGATCCCCAGGTCGGGCAGGGCCTTTCTGTGTGAAGTTTGCATGTCCCGTGCATGTGTGGGTTCTCTCTGGGCACTCTGGCTTCCTCCCACAGACCAAAAACATGCTCATTAGGTTGATTGGTGACTCCAAATTGTCCTTAGGCATGAGTGTGATCATGAATGATTGTCTGTCTCTCTGTGTGGGCCTGTGATTGGCTGGCGACCGGTTCAGTGTGTACCCTGCCCAATGACAGCTGGGATAGCTTCCAGCCCCCCCCATATGAATACTGAGGCATCTGGCTGCAGATGTTTCGAATGATGATCTTGGTTCCTTCAAGAGTCCAGCTTGTCAATTAACTGTCTTTGTTACTTTTTCATTGTACTTTAAGTGTAACACTTCATGTGTATTTGTGTGTGATGTTGTTATTGTAAGTAACCTTGTTAATTGTGCTGCTGCCTATTTGGCCAGGATACTCTTGAAAAAGAGACTTTTAATCTCAATGAGTTCATTTTCCTGGTTAAATAAAGGTTAAAAAAAAAAAAAAGAAATATGTATTTTTAATTGAAAATCAATCGCTGCAAACAGAAGAATGAGGACCACATTGTAATAACCTATACTTATAAACTATCATCATCATCTATCATGTCAAAAGAGGCAATAATAAAAGTGCTGTTCTATAAATTCATGTGTGCTGCATCTGCTGTCAGTGCAATCCCTGATGTTGCTTTTCTGTGGACAGTCTTTAAACAACAGAAAGGGCCTGCACTCTAAATGTGTGAGAATATCTGCAGAGATGTTTATCCACACAAAGCTGACGAATACAAAAGGCTTAAGAGCACTAAACTTCAATAAAACTATCCTGCAGGTAAAGCAGCAGCTCCAGTGATAATGCCATGCTGTGGTTTCAGTGACTCTGCAAGCTTTGTCACCCACTGGGATGAACTTTTGGCATGTGGGCCTGCTGGTGCTCTCCCAAAATACCAGCTCAGGTTTCTGAGCTATTTGGACCTCCTGCCACCAGCACTCTGTGAAGACAATGAGCATCTGCCGAACTCAGGCAGAGGAGGGCGGGTTCATGAGATGCATTCAATTATGCATTTATATAATAACCACTGTTCTTATGCAAACATAGTTACTCAAACAAAAACTAGATAGCTGTTATTCAATGCTGCTAGAAATCCTAAGATGTAAATCAGAAGCTTCGACTCTTAGAATCCAGTATTTGGCTTTCCTTACAATCTGGAGGACTGAGTGAAATGTGACACTGATCACCTAGAACCAAGTAAATGTGTCAGTTTGTGGGACAAATCACTTTCTCTCCTGTGTAAGGATAAAGCGTATAATTTCTGATGATACCTGTGAAAATATTTGCCTCCCTGGCTGCAACACAGACACATTTTCATTTGACCACTATCTGCCTCTCCTGGTACCACTCTGGTGGGCTGAATATCCTTGCAAATGAATTTTCAATCTTGTTCGTGATGGCCGAGGTCACGGAGTAGAACAGTTAACAAGGTGCCTTCTCCTCTGTGTTGTACATTGGTGGAGGGTCGACAAATGAGCCCACGGATTTGGCCTGGACAGGGAGTGAGTAAGTTGCTTTGCACCTAGTCAACACACAGACCAGCCCAAAGTGCAGCTATGCAGCCCTCCTCAGATGTTGGACTTCTTGCAGAATTATGTTTTTGATGCAAAGCTGCCTCGGGGATCAAAGGTCACGGGTACTCCATGTTGGTTTTCCGGCCTTCTCTGGATCTTTTCATGACATTATGGACAGTAAATTTTGGAATCCATAAATCTGAACCAGTTGTACTTTGAGAAACGTTTTTAAGTGGGGTACACACATAAAGATTATCGAGCTGTTTTTGTCCCGGCTGTCCCCCTTTCCGAACAATGACGGCAAACACCAGATTATCTTGTGTCTTACAAGATTATCCTAAAAGATTATCCTGTGGTCTGAGGTGCTTTAAAGTGAATTTCAATATTTACAACCAAAAATCTTCATTTGTGTGGGGAAAGCTGACAACTCCTGAGTCATGACTCCGTGAATTGTGATGTGGAACAGAATGTAGCCCATCAAGAAGTGAGCTGACTGAAGAACGAGAAAGCAGTGGTAAATAAAAACAAGCATGGCTGACCTGAAACATAAAGTTTGTTGGACCACAAAAGTGGAGGGCCAGCTCACATGTTCACGCTGTCTCCAGGATTTTTCCAGGGTCTGTTTTTTTTTTTTTTAAGTTTGGGATTTTTCGTCAAAAATAGTCCCAAGACCACCGTCATTCCCTCTTCTCATATGTCCCCTTTTTACCACTTCTGCATTGGCTTCATTTCAGCCCTGGAGGCATTCATGGTTGATGTTCCTTCAGTTTGATTTCAGTCTGAGACCGATAAACGTGATAGTATAAGAATGAATGATCAAATCTTATGAGCTCAATCAGTTACTATAATAAAAAATAGTTCAGTGAGTTAAACACAGCAGCCACAGACGTGGGCGGCTGTGGGTTGCCAGTTTACACAGTCACTCCTCAAACAGTAACACCAAGTCCTATCTAAAGCGTTGTAGGGTTTTTATCACCAGAATATTGTTTAAAGCAGCTTCATTGTCCTTAAAGTGCATCTACCAAGACGTGAGGGACGAATAAGCAAGTACATTTATATAACTCAGGACAAAAATATCTCGTTCCTGCTCTCAGACGCTCAACAAACTTCTTTCTGTTCAGCACAGTGTGATTGGCTTTTAGAAAAAAAAAAAGTCATACCGCCTGGATCAGATGAGCGATGCTGTGCAAACATCTGCACTCATTGATGTGCAAACACCTGTCTGTGCTGACAAGAAAGGTGAGAAAGCAGTGATTATGAAGTCTGCAGGGAAGGGCTGAGGAATGAATTTGTTTAATTTCAATGTGACAGCTTAATCAGAAGTTGAATTTATGCTGCAGGTGATTTAAGCAACTGTGAACCCTTTTATTTACATTGTGCAATTATTTTACAAACCCCAAATCCAATGAAGTTGGAACTTAGTGTTAAACAAATAAAAACAAAAGAGAAAGATTAGCAAATCCTTTATGATCCGAGAGAGAGAGACAGAGAGAGACAGAGAAATAGATGTAAAAAGCCTATCTGGTGCCATTACATGACACCTACTAAATTACATTTTTCTTAAGATAAATTATAGTCACACAGTTTGAAAGGAAAATGTGTCTAAGAAAATATGTAAGAAATTCCTCATTCAGATTACGGTTTGTAAGTTATTATAAAATTCTTGAAGGGGCCAGATATAAAGGTTTTTGTCGACAGAATAATTATGTGTAGTCTGAGTTTCCTCATTTCAATTTATCATTTTGTTAAAAAATATATTTCTAAACAACCTTATCTTGTAAAAAAAGAAAAAAGAAAAAAAAAAAGAAAAAAAAAGAAAAGCTTTAACAGCTGCTTCTTTTTCTTTTCTCTCTATCAGTCGAGCACTTCTTGATAAATTAAAGAGATGAGCTTCAGTCCTGTCATTATTTTAAATCAGCAGACACCCCTCCATCATTTAGGGTTAATATATTGATGACAGATCATATTGGGCTCTCAGTGTATTGATTTACCTGCAAAGGGGGAGATTTACATCCCCACGCCCCCCATATATCAACAACACCCAGGAACGCCGCCGGCTTCTCTGGGTCAAATCCAACCTGTTTTTTTTCGCCAGGTCTACTCCTAAATCTTTCCTTTGCATTTTTATTGTTAAAGTAAAGTATAATTATATGAAATAATTTGACTTTTAACATGATCAAAATGTGATTAATCAGAATCAACTAAAAAATATGGGGACTATTCACTTTGTAAAAAAAAAATTACATCCAAATACGTTGTTGGAAAAAAGACACAAGAGCAAAACGACTGGCTCGTAAGAAAATAAAAACTTATTGTAAGCTGTAGTTCTGGTCACTGACATTTATTTTTATTTTCTCATGATAGCAGCAGCCTAAGTGTATCAGATAAATGTCTTTGGTTCCCCACTGAGGATGTTGTGACCACCCTCAAACACGGTTTAACATCCAAATTAGCTGCTCTGTTATATAGGTCACCGAGCTCCTGGGATCTTTGCTCAGCCAACGCTACGAGCTCTGTGACATTTTTCTCCACCACGAGGGAGCACCGCTGAACAAAGGAAGCTTCATCTAAACCACAGAGTCACACTTTAAGGTAGCATTACAATTTCAAACAGGACCATCAAGAGATCAGTGATTCATCACTCTTTATATCCACCATGAATAATTCATGACCCCAGGGATTCATTACTCTCTTATAAACTTTTACATCGTGAGAGGAGAAGATCCACAGATAGTTCGTCAGTGTTAAGGGAAATCTAACGTGAGTCCAGTTTCATTCTTTAGCTTTTAATCAGTGTTTGAAAGAAAAAGACACATTCAGGGACTTTCAGGGCCAAAGGAAACAGATGTTTGTCTTTACTTTGTTCTTTACATGCTATAAGGTCATGGTTAAGGGCTGAATAAAGCAAACTCAGTGTCTGCTGTGAGGAATAATGATAATAAAGTGTACTGAGGACCTCAACTTAAAGGGATAGTTGGGGATTTTTTCAGTGAGGTTGTATGAGGTACATAGATTTAGCCTGAACTTTAGCCTCATTGACAACAGCCTTCAGTCTCTGCCAAAAGACTCTAGACTATACATTGCTGCTGATGGTGCCACCAAAGCCATATAATTTTAAGAATTCTTAGTGAAAACAAACCATAAAAAAGAGTAGAGTGATAACAAGCTACAAACCGATTATTTATGTTACAGGCCTCAGACCTGTAGCAGATAAACTGTGGTAGTATGGGTCCAGTTAAAGGGATAGTTCTGATGGTATCACACTGCTGGCGGAAGGACAAGTAGGCTGCGCTGTGTCTCAAAATAGTGCCTAATCAAAGCAGCTTGGTAGTGGGAAATTAAGAGGATGTCAACAAACTGTAGTGTACAATGTTGCACTGTTTTTCAGTCTTTCATTTTTTCAATCTTTTTGTTCTCAGGTGTCATTTATGCACATTGGTGTCCATGTTTTTTCGCAATGCTGTTGCCTCATAAACACTGCTTAAAAGGTCTTAATAATATCAGATGCTCAGTAAATACAAAACACATAGGGGAGACCAGGTATGGCTATAACAGTTTTTACTTCAACATCTTTAACTCACTGAATTTTTGATTTAAAGTTCTCAAACTTTAATACAAAGTACCCACATTTGTTTACTACAAATGACACCAATTCAAACCTCTGCAAGAATATCACAGTCCTCATGAGGTGATGTCAAATACATTGATCCGTTGTTACAATCTACCCAACTACCGGTTGGGTAGATTGTAACACATGCAGGGGTAAGTTGTAACAATTAGACAAAAAAAACAAAAACAGAGGCCACACCATGTGATATGCCTTAAAAAGAGATTCATTAGCCTGTTTGGCTAATGAGTGCGTGTGCATGTGTGTGTGGGTGTGTGTATGTGTTTAATATATATATATATATATATATATGTATATATATATATATATATATATATATATATATATATATATATATATATATATATATATATATATATATATATACATATATATATATATATATATATATATATATATATATATATATATATATATATATATATATATATCTTTATTTATATATATATATATAGATATATATATAGATAGATAGATAGATATATATATAGATATAGATATATATATATATATAGATATAGATATATATATATCAATTGTCCATCATTTTTGAAGTCCAGCCAAAATGTAACGGAGTGTTATGTCACATGCAAACCGTCAGTATTGAGTCGTTGAAGGGTGTACCTAATGAAATGGCCACTGAGTGTAATGCCCAAGAGAACAAAAATCACGCATGCTAAAATAAACTATATATTTTGTAACCCAGGTTAATGTTCCTCCTGTCATTGGCACATTTCTCTGGTTTCCTCTCTGTCCTAAGTGAAAGCATATTTAGTGTACATGCTGGCCTCAGCCTGAGTCCTCTCTATCTGATGCACCAGTGGCTTTGTGGCATTTATCTACAGTCCTGTGGAGATCTCTGACCTATCTGCTCCCTCTGGACGGCTGCTGTCTCTCCTTTTATGGGACTTCATCAATCCTCGCAGTAAAGACTCGAGCTGTGCCCACAATGCCACAATGAAAGGTGGCTCTTTGTCTACCCGCCCAGACCTGTGGATGATTTGTTGATCCTCAACGGAGAGAACATTTGTTCACTCAGACAAGTGCCTCTGTATATGCTCTGCACAAGATGGACCTGTGGCATCATGTCTGGGATTAAATGGGCCAAATTGACCCTCTGTTGTCCCCTGACTCTCTCTCAGATCTTTGCCGCCGTTCTGTCATCAGCTGCTAATGAACAGTCTTACATTTAGCATAAGAAACAAAACTGCTCTCTGTTTTTTATTGCAGCTTGCAGACACTGTCATATATATAAAACAAACACAAACACTGCTCCCTGCTCAGTGTGATGACCGTAAAAATCTTTTTTCTCTACAAGATTTCTGGGCAGATAAAAAGTAAAGCTGTGTCTCATTTCAGGAGCTCCTCATTAAAGAGACTTAAAGTTTGAGTTGAACCTCCACTTCTCGACAAAACTAGGCGGTAGTCTGACAGGCAGCAACTTTAAAAACCTGAACAAGAGCATTTACTTCATAGAGCTTATTAATGCAGTATATAAAGTGGTTTACAAATTTATTAAACTACCATCCAATGTATGGTTTATGCCAATATTTACTCCTGAGTCCATGACATGCAGGTAGACGCCATTCTTTTGACTGTGCGACCAGTAACAAGGAAGAGACAGATAAACATAGTTAGCAGCTCAAACACCGGGAGTATATGGGTAGCACTTTAGCCTGCCTCTGCCTACAGTCATCAGATAACTCTAAACAGTCTTGTGTGTTTGTTGTATTGTTTTTATTGAGCATGTTAAGTTACTGTTATCTATTTTTAGACTAAGATTAGCACTTTATGCAATCTTAACTGCTGATGAAACAATGGCAATATGTCATACTGGTTGGTTTTTTCAAAGAGGCAGAGGAAACAATTCATTTCAAGCAGCTACTGGCACTGTAAACAAAGGAAGAGTGAGAAGCCCTGATGCTACAGACTTTTTGTCATGTGTACAGAAGTACTCTATCATATGGAGAAGACATGTTGAACACACCGATGGGCATTTAAAACTCAAAAAAGCTGAATATGTTCTCTTACAGAAAACCTAATGCTCTATTCGCTGATGATTTCTTTCCAAAGCACCTCTGAAGGACCTCAGTAATTGATAGTGGCTCTCCCTCTCACACCAGGAGTCATTTTGCAGAGGCAGCTGCCACGCTTCCCTCTGCTGATCCCACAGAATTGGGCCCTCCTACCACTTGAAATGGATTTGTAATCATTTCATACCAAATTTCAGAGCTGTGAGGTCAGGGAAGTTTCACAAAAACCTACTCAGCGTTCAATTTGTGCTCATATAGAGCATAATTCTGCTTTTTGGGGACACAGTGGTGACTGCAGCTGTCAGTGACGAACAGATGGAAATGAGAAGTTCTGCTTTTGTTTAGTTTGGGAGGATTTGACTGCATCATGCATATTCAGTATCACCTGTTTGCATTGCGGTGACGCAGAGTGAGAGAGGGAGATTAAGAGCGGTTGAACAACAAAACAGAACAAAACATAAATGCACATTAAATACAAATATAATCAAACTGATTAAGCCTGTTTATTAAAGACATGCATGTGCAGTTTTCTTTATGTATGAACAGCTAAAATGACAAACTTTTCTGCATAAGGACTTTTGTTTGTCTGAGCATTTACAGTCTCCAAGTCTGAGTATAAGTTCTGCAGTTCTTCTGTCATGTCTTACAGCATTCAGTGAAAAGCACGCTCAGCCTTTGCAAACTATGAATGCACAAAACCTCAATAACTGTTTTTGATGAAGATGTTCATGTCCTAGTATCACCTCCTACTTTGAATCGATCTGTTTCTAACAACACAGCTGAATGAATTCTTTAAATTCTAATCATTTTCTCTCTCTGTTTATTTGTTTGTTGGTTTTTGTTCAGGGATTATCTAGAGTTACAAGGACACAGGAATCAAAACTGAGTCGACCACATCCAGATCACAGTTATCGTATTGGTACCAAAAGTCAACATCCCAAAAACTGAGATGTTTATTTTCTATGAACACAGTGAAGCATTTTATACAAAGAATGTGTTAATATACTCACTGGACACTTTTTTTTGGCACACCTTGGTAATAAGGGACTAGACCCACTGTCACAAAGCTGAACTGGAACGGACCCAAAAACATGACTCAACAAGTCCAAAAACCTTTAATCAGCAAAACTTTGGTACACAAAATATCAATGCAAGATCAGGAGGTACAAAAAGTGACAGGCAAAAAAGAGGTAAAAAAAAGTATACTGAGCAAAATCAGAAACACAGAGAGACACACAGGGAAGAATGCTGGAAAGTGATGACACGAAGCACAAAGACAACCTGGCAGAGAACCGGAGGGGAAGTAGGGTTCAAATGCACACAATCAGACATAGGTGACAGAGGAGGGAATATAGGTGTAGGGAATCAACAATCAGGGAGACAGAGAGGAGAGGGCAGGAACCAAAACCTGAAATGAATGACAAGGGTGAGTGTTTTCAAAATTAAACAGGAATAAAACATGACACATGAGGAAGAAACAAAAGAGAACTTATCCAGGGGATGTGACACCCCTGTTTGCCCATAGAACTGGCACAAGGTGATTTTACCCCCCACAAATTCCATCTTAGCCTCCCCTAAAGTAGTAAAAACATATCGCCAATTCCCCACTGTAATCTTTTTTTGATATGACAAAAAGGAATAAAAATGAAAAATAAAATGCAATGTTTGATATTTAAGCCAGCAAAACACTAAATTCTGAATGATATCAGGATTCAGGAGAAATCATTTCCTTTCTTAATAAATGGAAGAAAACCCAGGGGTTAGTATTCAGAAGCAGGACGGCTGGGTGTGGGGTCGAAGTGGGCCAAGACGAAACCCCACAAATTATTACACACCACCAGCCTGAACTTTTGGTATAAGGCAGAATGAATCCATGGGTGTTTCTCATTACATAACTTTGTCCATCCTGCTTCCCTCACTCATGTTGTGTCCTCACATTTAACATCCTCCCGGCAAGGAACAGAGAGAGAGAAGTGAGAAAGAGACACAAGGACAGAGGAGGCACAAAACACTGCATGAGAAATCCTTCACCTCGTCAGTCTGACCAGCGTCAGGTGTTGATGATGAGGTGCTCAGCTGAATGGCCGCCAAACACCCCCCGCTATCAAAAGTTGAAGAATTTGGTGCTCCAAAAATGTGTCATCACATAAAACATTGTTTTCAGAAATAAATTAACTGTATTAAACTGTAGTGATCTAGATAACCGCCACTAGAGAATGATTGTTTTTGCTCAATAACTGTCTAACTAATAATGATATTAACATGATTCTGAGCGCTAGGTGTGTGTTTTCAGGGTCAAGGAATCATATTATGATGATAACTTTATCATGGAACTGTTGCTTATACAGTGGGGAAAAAAAGTATTTAGTCAGCCACCAATTGTGCAAGTTCTCCCACTTAAAAAGATGAGAGAGGTCTGTAATTTTCATCATAGATACACTTCAACTATGAGAGACAAAATGAGAAAAAAAAATCTAGAAAATCACATTGTAGGATTTTTAATGAATTAATTGGTAAATTCCTCGGTAAAATAAGTATTTGGTCACCTACAAACAAGCAAGATTTCTGGCTCTCACAGACCTGTAACTTCTTCTTTAAGAGGCTCCTCTGTCCTCCACTCGTTACCTGTATTAATGGCACCTGTTTGAACTCGTTATCAGTATAAAAGACACCTGTCCACAACCTCAAATAGTCACACTCCAAACTCCACTATGGCCAAGAGCAAAGAGCTGTCAAAGGACACCAGAAACAAAATTGTAGACCTGCACCAAGCTGGGAAGACTGAATCTGCAATAGGTAAGCAGCTTGGTGTGAAGAAATCAACTGTGGGAGCAATTATTAGAAAATGGAAGACATACAAGACCACTTATAATCTCCCTCGATCTGGGGCTCCACGCAAGATCTCACCCTGTGGGGTCAAAATGATCACAAGAACGGTGAGCAAAAATCCCAGAACCACACGGGGGGACCTAGTGAATGACCTGCAGAGAGCTGGGACCAAAGTAACAAAGGCTACCATCAGTAACACACTCCGCCGCCAGGGACTCAAATCCTGCAGTGCCAGACGCGTCCCCCTGCTTAAGCCAGTACATGTCCAGGCCCGTCTGAAGTTTTCTAGAGAGCATTTGGATGATCCAGAAGAGGATTGGGAGAATGTCATATGGTCAGATGAAACCAAAATAGAACAATTTGGTAAAAACTCAACTTGTCGTGTTTGGAGAAGAAAGAATGCTGAGTTGCATCCAAAGAACACCATACCTACTGTGAAGCATGGAGGTGGGAACATCATGCTTTGGGGCTGTTTTTCTGCAAAGGGACCAGGACGACAGATCCGTGTAAAGGAAAGAATGAATGGGGCCATGTATCGTGAAATTTTGAGTGAAAACCTCCTTCCATCAGCAAGGGCATTGAAGATGAAACGTGGCTGGGTCTTTCAGCATGACAATGATCCAAAACACACCGCCCGGGCAACGAAGGAGTGGCTTCGTAAGAAGCATTTCAAGGTCCTGGAGTGGCCTAGCCAGTCTCCAGATCTCAACCCCATAGAAAATCTTTGGAGGGAGTTGAAAGTCCGTGTTGCCCAGCGAAAGCCCCAAAACGTCACTGCTCTAGAGGAGATCTGCATGAAGGAATGGGCCAAAATACCAGCAACAGTATGTGAAAACCTTGTGAAGACTTACAGAAAACGTTTGACCTCTGTCATTGCCAACAAAGGGTATATAACAAAGTATTGAGATGAACTTTTGTCATTGACCAAATACTTATTTTCCACCATACTTTGCAAATAAATTCTTTTAAAATCAGACAATGTGATTTTCTGGATTTTTTTTTCTCATTTTGTCTCTCATAGTTGAAGTGTACCTATGATGAAAATTACAGGCTTCTCTCATCTTTTTAAGTGGGAGAACTTGCACAATTGGTGGCTGACTTAATACTTTTTTTCCCCACTGTAGATGTAACAGCAATATGTGAGCTGCCTTGGAGGAGGTTGGCGCTCTCTGAGTGCTTTCCAGTCTCTCTCTTTGATTCTGCTTTCACATCCCTCCCACCTTCAGAACCCCCATTTTTCATGCTCTGGTTCTCGTTCAACTCTTCTACCCTTCTATCAGAGTCTCAACATAGCCAGTCCCCCCCCCCACATTTCTTGTACCCTCATCCTTTCGACCCTTCATCCAAATATCTTATGATTCAAGTGTATTAGATCAACACTGTTAGAAAAACGTGTGAAAAAGTAAGGACCAGAGTGAGGGTGTTGCATTCATCCAGTGCTGAACCTGTAAACCAATCACACTGCATTGAAGATTGAAAGACTTCCTCAGAGGAAACACGGGTGAATCCCCTCTCTGAGCTCCTCCAGAAGCCTCCTCTCTCCTACATCCTCATCTCTCCTCTGTCCTCACCTCCTCCAGGTGCACTTTTGGGAACTGGAAGATCCTTCATCATGGCGGAGGGAGAATGACCTCCAGGTCAGGAAAAGGTTGGAGCTATGAGTGAGACAGCAGCATGAAGTGACTGCTCATACAGAGATAGCCTAGATGCTAACAGCTTCAGCAGTAGTTTTATCAGATCTGGACCCACTTCTTTATTAAAAGCACTTCTCGATAGAAAGGATATTTTTGTTCCACTTCTGACATATTTTGGTGAGAGTTTGTTCTACAACGTGGTGTTTTGTATTTTACACCTCGGCAGTAGCACCTGCCTGCTACATTATCTTATAGCCTATAATGAATGTGATTGATGGAAGGATCGACCTTAGTCTTGCAGAGCAGACGGACCTGCCTGATTCTGAAATCATGCATATCTGTCTTGCCAGCCTTCATTGTCCAACGACTTCACTCGGCTGGAATCTTAACGGCCCAATCAGGGAAGAGAGGCGGGAGCTGCGGGAGCAGAGGACGTGACGACAACAGGAAGTGACTGCATGTTTGAAAACAATGGCAGCTTCTGAAGCGGTCTCAATATCTGTGTTTTTTTTTTAAATCAGAAATGGACTTAATTTATTCGTTGAAACTTGAAGCTTGTCTTATGAGAAGTCATGTTTTTGCTCTTCTCCTGACCGGGGATCACTGCTGGGACACTGGGAGAGAACGTGGAAATCAATCCACGGACATGCCGTTAGTCTATGGTCGTCATGGTTACTCAGCGATACTTGGCGAAATATGCTCTCCTCAGTAGTTTACTGGGAAAACTTGGTAGGGATTGTCTTTGGCGAGGTTCATGTCACATATAAGTGTTAAATGATACATCTGTGTGGTATAGTTTAATGTGAAACGATAGTCTTCAGGTAGTTTAAGCCAACGGCTAACGGCCGTAGCAGCTAACTGTTGTTAGCTGTTAGTCCTAGTGGCTAACTGTTGTAACTGTTGCTACGTGTAGCCGCTACGTATGCTACATCATACGTAGCAGCGTTGCTTGATGTGGATTGGTCTGTGATGAGTGTAATGAGCCGAACGATCGTCCAATCACAAGCTGCTGTTGTTTTTGAAGTTTCTGCCCCTGAAAACATTTTCGAACGGCTCCTTCCCATATGGATTAGTGAAATATTTTCAATATGAAACTGTCCGGCTGGCATGTCATAGAGGATCGACCATTTACCTGCCAAATATGCTATTGAGAGTTTCTGCCTGCTCCCAAACACCTTCCATGGGCTCTTGCCACCCTGATCCTTGAGAGGGGGATCCTGGGGTAAAAACCTGGCATAAACCCATCTAGTGTGTTGTTACCTTAAAGGTACAGAGAGAAAATCTCTTTACTTTTTAAAGTTTTTCCACAAGCCAAGACATAGAACTTCCACATCAGCCAAATCTGCTTTTGTTTTTATCTTACCAGACTACATCCGTCTGAGAATCAAGCTATGTTTGCACAGTTCAGTCACTTGGTTTTGCTGGACTGCGAGTACAGGTTGAGTTGAGATGAGACTCTCTGCTTCCTATCAGCTCCAAGATAAAGGGGAACATTTGGCTGGAGACTCCAGTGGAGCCATCCAATAATTTAAGAAGAGTTTAATTTATTTGAGATCTATGTATGATGGAGTGTGAGGCCGGCCTTGCAGCAGAGGGAGGGGGAGTGAAGAAGAGATAGTCAGGGATATTTCAGAGGGAAAAAAGTGCTGTGGTCACGATGAAATAAATAACATTTCAGAATAATTGCATTGACCTTTGGGTCAAAATTTAGTCATATTTGCCTGTCAGAGAACACCTCGGCTCTGCCATGTTTAATTTCAGCTCAGGCCTCTCTGTGCTATGCTTGATAAGTCAGACTATTAAATAAAACCCTGCCGAACAATGAAAGAAGTTGTCAGTTAACCAAATGAGTGGATGGGTTTAGGCATCTGGAGTCATGAGGTAAATTATGTATTCATGAAGGTCTTGTAGCTACTTTATTAGCTTTAGGCAAGAGCCTCATGCACCAAGCTCGTAAACCACGTTTGACAAGCCCCCATGTGGAGCGGCAGGCGTGGGGAATAAGCCTCTCGCTGCTCATCCCGCCTTTACTGCTGGGAACCGTCTGGATCACAACAAGAGCGGGTGCAACATGAAGGCACTGATATGAAGATCAGCTCACTGGGAGGTTAAGCAGTGGGCAAACACATCTACTCCTGCACATTAGTGGGGTTGTTGTGGGATGTAACTTTTGAAGAGGGTAAATCCTCATGGGAGCCAAACTGCAGTGCTCAATATCTAATGCCACATTAAGTATTCAGAGTGTTTTTCTTTCATTTTACAACATAAACATGCCTTTGAGGAGGGTTTGACGCAGGGAAGCGTGTCAGTAGACAAAACCAGAGCTGACATTTACTGTAAACTTATTTACACTCCAATGGGCTTCAATTAATATCAGTAATTGAGACACTTTTGAATTAATACATGTATCTCTTACTCTGGAAATTGACTCTGATGCATTATAGACGTGACACGAAGGATAAACGTCTTCTTCGGAGCGTTAAAGGAGCCCACTTCTTCAGAAAATGTGTGCTTAACTACTGCAAGATAAACAACATGTGTAAGTAGTTGCCATATTAAAAATGACCGGTCATAATCTCAGACATACTTAAAGGCTAAAAACCCTTTTTGCTAAATTAAGCCTGCTTTTAATGTGATCTGGTCCAGAGGGCTGACTTGTTACAGGAAAGAGATGTGAGTTATGACAAACATGTTTTTTTAGAGCAGCTTCACTACTGCAGCTCGCTCCTGCTTTTTTGTGCACAGTCCATGAAATGACCAAATAAAATGGTCTCTGCTTTTTAATTATTTTGGTAAGAGTCGTGTTTTGGTCTCTTTTAAGCCATATCTCTTTGGAGACTTACCATGAAAATGTCAGCTTGAGCTGTAAGTGCTACTGAGGCAAGTTTACTGAGGTTCAAACACGGTCGGATGAGATTTCTTTTCGTTCTGACTCCTCAGAACTTTGCATTTATTTAACATCAGCAGTGAACCAGACCTTAATGCCTGTTCTTGTTTATATCAGTGGTTTTCAAACTCATTTTCTTCAAGGTACACCTAAAATCATGTGAAAATCTAAGGGCATGCAATCCATCTATCCGTCCATTACCTATACCGCTTTGGGGTCGCAGGGGGGCTGGAACCCATCCCAGCTAAAGGTGCATTCACACCAAACACGACTTGGCGTCCGAGATCGCGTCGCCCACCCAAGTCCCGTTGTTTGTCCATAGCTCACTTGGTCGGCGTCCCGTCGCTCAGTGACGTCACGCCCGCTTGAGTTTCACCCCACTGAAGAGTTCAAAATTTTCAACTTTGGCAACTGAGCTCCGTGACCTGATTGAGTGTCCAAAGTGACTTCAGAGTTCCCATCTGCAGTAACAGGGGTGCAGCAATTTGTTGCCCAGACCGCGTCAGTCGCATTGCGTGATATCTGGTAGTGCCTGGTAGCAGCTGATCGCGGATGTACATTAACTTTCCATAGAGTGGTCGCCAAGGTCGTCCAAGTCGCGTTCAGTGTGAACGCACCTTAACCTTGGGTAAGAGACAGGTACATCCTGAACCTGTTGCTGGTTACCAGTCAACCTCATACCTGATATCAGAAACTCCTGAATCTCTGGAAAGGGGACATTTTTTTCCCCTTCTAAAATGCCTTAAAAGTATCATATTTTTATTTTTTCACTTTTTATTCATCAATCTTTTGATCCACTTCAGTCATCATTTTCCCGCTCATCTCTTTCTGGGTCACAGGGGTGGGGGGGGGGGGGGGGGGCTGAGGCCTATCCCAGCTGTCATTGGGCGAGAGGTGGGGTACACCCTGAACTGGTCACCAGCCTATCACAAGGTTGCATAAAGAGACGGACAACCATTCACTCTCACACTCATACCTAAGGGCAATTTAGAGTCACCAATCAATCTAATGAGTGTGTTTTTGGTCTGTGGGAGAAGCCTGAGTGCCGGGAGAGAACCCACGCATGCACTGGAAGAACATGCAAACTTCACACAGAAAGGCCCTGCCCGACCCAGGGATTGAACCAGTGACCTTCTTGCTGTGAGGTACATGCACTACCTGCTGCACCACCATGCCACCAAGTATTCAATTATTTTTCACAATTTTAACCTTTTAAATGCAAGTGTATGTGATGACATCACCAATCTCTGTTTTTTTTTTTTTTTAAAAACAACCAAATTGAAATATTTTCAATATATTGAATGCAAAGTTGAAATTCTCTGCAGGGATTATTTCAGTCATGGATAAGTCAATAAACAGTAACAACATTGTTTTTTTAAGGTTTTCTAGTGTTTCTGCGATATAAGAATAAAAAAATCTCTTGTGAAAATAATTGAATACTTGGTAGTTATGATTAGGACTGAAGTGGATTCAAAGGTTTCTAAAAAAATATTAAAATACGATATTTTTAAGGATTTTAAGAAGGGGACAAAAATGTCCCCTTTTAAGGTTCTGTGTTGTAATTATTTGCTACAGAGTGTAGAAAGGTGTGACAGGGGGTTGGTTTCTGAAATTTGAAAATAACTAAAAAAAAGTGCACACCTGTGCCAAAATGAGGAGGAAAAGCAAATCCACTGAGAAATTTTAACAACTCAGTTTTGTTCATGTTTCACCAGATAAAATGATGACACACCCATTCTTAATTTGCTCTCTTTATTATCTGAGCCAGCAGGAGCATGTAAATGTTACACAAAAGAGGTCCGAGGGTGGAACCTTGGAGAACTCCATATGTTACTTTCCTTTGCTCAGATCTGAAGTTACCTATTGACACAAAATAGTCCTTGTCCTTCAGGTCACAGTCAGACCATTCTATTTCTGTTTCAGAGAGTATAATAATAGATTTTTACTCTATCTGATTATGTATATGCTTCAAATATCATCAAAGTTACACAAATTGGTTTTTCAAGAGTATAACACAGAACTTAACATTTAAGCTTATCTAACACATTTTTATCAGCCATTAGACCCACAAGACCCCAGACCACAGTGAAAAATCCCATAGACTTTTAGTTGAGAGAACCAGTGCAATGCTAACTCCCGCATTGGCCTACAAAAATCTGTCATCCCTCATCACTAAAAGTCATTCATTGAATGTACCAGGATCAATATCAGCTGTCACTTTCAGTCAATGTTTTAAGCCACCCAATGGAAAAATTACCATATTTCATTTGGGGAAAAAATCGATCTTGTAAAACCACATAGTTGGTAAACAAGACTGTCAACCTACAATGAAGAGGGTTTATGCTCTCAGATTGATGGCTCAATAAATGCTTGACCTCAAGTCAAAACTAAACCACATGCAACTTCAATTATTTCAAAACCTGAAGGCTTTGAAGGCATAAGTGCTACCTGACGAAATAACCAAATGATTGTCAGTTACAGAAACTTAAAGTTGCCTCCATGCTTAAGACCTAAATGTCATAAAAAAAATACTGTTACAATTTGAGTGTGTTTTACCATTATGTGAATTTGAAGCATGTAAACAAAAGTTAATATATATCTATAAAGACAGAGTATGATCATCATAAAATAACTCTGTGTGTATCACCTCCTCTTCTCTTGAAGCACTCATTAGAATGCACTATGCACTTCTTAATTGATGACTCTTCTTTTGTTTTATTTAATAATTAAGTATTAAATCAAATGTTCTTTCTCATATATCCACTTGACATCAGTGCTTAATAACGTTTTGCCCTCATAATATCTTTAGCCTTTGTGTATTAGGTGCACTTAAAACTTGCATGCCTTGACTTAATCTGGAGCTATTTTAATTACCGTTAGAAGTCTTTTTTAATAAATGTGAGATGCTCTCTGGTTCCAGCTCCTAATTTGAGAGGGTCTGCAGCTATTTTTGTCTAAATTGATTCATAATTCATTGCAGTATTGTTTAGTGCTGGTGGTTGAGTTTATGATGGCACAGAAAGAACTCAGTGCGCACACATCTCTCAAAAACACTCCAGACAAAAATACTGCAGGGCACAAAGGATGTCTGCCCACTTCAAGGCTCCAAATGAAGAGTTTATTTCTCCTCTTATTCTTTTCTTAGAGACATTTAGTCCACAGAATCTTCTTGAAACGAACAGAAGAAGCTTGTCTGATGGAAGAGGTACTTGATTGCCATCAGACAGCTGGAGAAAACAAGGCTAGTACTGATTATGTCATTTTGTCACTGAAATATCGAAATCAAAGAAGCTGTAATCCTGTATGCATATATATATTTGCCATTTTGCATCACTTTCTTTCTCTATGTCTGTCCTCTTTACTCCAGTCTCCCTCCTTTTTGCACCTCAAACAAAATATGTTTGACTGGAAAATTACTGTTCACAAAATTTACCAAAGAAACAAACAGAATGTTTGGATAGTTCAGATGGATAGTTCCATATATCCGCCACAGAAATATATGACTAGTCCATCTAAGAGCCATTCGAAAATGTTTTCAGAGGCAGAACCTTCAAAAACAACGGCAGCTGGTGATTGGACGATTGGTCTGCCAGTCACACTCATCACAGACTAATCCACATCAAGCCACAGTATGACGTAGCAGCTAGACCCTGTTGTTAGCGGTTAGCTTAAACTACGTCTCAGTCCTTAGACGATCATCTTACATTAAATTATAAAACACAAATTAATAATTTACCACTCATATGTGACATGAACCTCGTCAACAACAATCCCCACCAAGTTCTCCCAGTAAACTTCTGAGGAGAGCATATTTCACCAGGTATCACTTAGTAACATGACTCTGGGCTACCATACTGGCATCGTTCATGCAGCATTCCCGCATTTCTCTCAGTTTCGCAGCAGTGATCCCCAGTGTGGAGAAAAGCAAAAACATGATTTTCCATAAGAAAAGCTTTAAATGACGTTCTTTGCTCCTCTTTTAAAGAAGAAATTGAGTTCATTTCTGATTAAACTGCCAATATTGCTGCACCCAGGGAAACCGCTTCCCACATTGCCATTGTTTTGCATGCAGTCACTTCACGCTGTCATCGTATCTGCAGCTCCCGCCTCTCTTCTCTGATTGGGTCATTCAGCATTTAGTCGAGTGAAGTTGTGGATGGTTGAAGCTTGGCAAGATGGACCTGCATGATTTCAGACAATGAATCAGGCAGGTCCATGTGCTCTGCAAGGTTAGGGCTATCCAAGAGGCTGGAAAAATCCTCCGTTGATCATATTTTATTTATTCATCACTCAGATGGCCATTTTTAACATAAAGTTTATCTAGGGCCCACAAAAACTTCATACATCCAGTGTTGCCACAGTAACCTTTAAAAAGTAATCTGATTACTGATTACTCCTTTAAAAAGTACTGTAGTTTAACTGAATAAATTGATTATTTGGTTTTTAAAAGTAACCAAGGTAGATTACAAGTAACTTTATTAGTTACATTGAATATACATATACATATACATATACACATATATATTATATACAGTATATATATATATTATATCCATTATATATATATACTGGACTTGTTGAAGAATTTGGTCAGGCAGAATGTTGTAGAGGAAATGCTGCCCTTAAACATGGATGACATGCAATATATATATGTATGTATATACATATGCATACACACACACACACACACACACACATATACATATATATATATATATATATATATATATATATATATATATATATATATGTACATACATATATATATTGCATGTCATCCATGTTTAAGGGCAGCATTTCCTCTACAACATTCTGCCTGACCAAATTCTTCAACAAGTCCAGGTTTGTTGTTTTGGTGGTGGGGGACCTCCTGTATTAGTCTCTCCGCTTCACACCACCTGGTGTGACTCTCTCTGTAAGTTTGACTGTGCCGTGCTGCAACTCTAAGTGTTTCTTCAAATTTATTGTAGTGTTTTTAAAGCTGGAAAACACTTTGTTGCCAGCACAGAGTGTATAACGAACCTTAATATTGTCATCTTTAGCTGACACAAACTCAAAATAGTGATTGTTTTTTTCAGCTAGATCTTATATACAGTGCTCAGCAAATTTATTAGAACAGCCACCATTAGTACACCAATTCAACTCCTCGCACAGACAGCTAATCAGCAATTGCACGGCAGCAACTCAATGCATTAAGGTGTGTGGTCATGGCCCAGACAACAAGAGAGGTGATTTAAGTGACTCTGAACGTGGCATGGTTGTTGGTGCCTGTGTTACTCATCTGAGTTTTTCAGAAACGGCTGATCTACTGGGAGGCTCAAACAATCATTTCTAGAGTTTACAGAGAATTATCCAAAACAAAGATAGCATCCAGTGATAAGCGATGTCCTGTGTGGAATATTCTATTCACACCAGAGGTCAGAGGAGAAAGGGAGCAGTAACTTTAATTAACATTTATTACAACCAAGGTACACTGAGAACCATTCCAGAGGCAGATGATTTGCCTAAAACAATGGCAAGACAGTAAGGGGATACTTTCTGCGAAGATGTTTTGCACAAGAATATATGTTATATTGATATTATGCGGTATAACAATTTTTCACAGCCTTGTATATTTATTTGTTTTGGTGACAGTCTAAAAGGAGGGAAACGTCTTCTGAAAGAAAGGAAGGTTGGGCTACAAGGAAAAACGGTTGGGAATCACTGGGCAAATCAGCAGACCACAGTAAGTGCCACTCCTGTCAGCTCAAAACAGAAACTTATGGATACAGTTCACACTGACTCACCAAAACGGGATGGCAGAAGATTATGAAAGTGTAGCTTGGTCTGATGAGTCTCAATTTCGGCTCCCACTTCAGATGATAGGGCTAGAAATTAATAAATATCATGAAGGCATGGAGCCATTCTGCCTTCTACCAACGGTTAAGGCTGGTGGTGGTGTAATGGTGTGGGGGATATTTTCTTGGCACACTCATTTTGGGCCCTTTAGTATCAACTTATTACTATTCAAATGCTAAAATTTACCTGAGTATTATTGCTGAACATGTCCATCCCTTTACCACCACAATGTACCCATCTCCTGATGGCAGGATTACACAACATGTCTCAAAGTTCAAATCTTAAACTGATTTAATGAACATGACAATTAGTTCACTCCAGTAATGTACTCCAGTTGCCTCCACAGTAACCAGATCTTATTGTAACATTATTCTTTTATTATCCTATAGATCCACTTTGGGATGTGGTGGAACGGGAGATTTGCATCATTGATGTGCAGCTGGCATATCTGCAGCAACTGTGTGATGCTATCATGTTAATACGGACCAAAATCTCTGAGGAATGTTTCCAACACCTTGTTGAATCTATGCCATTGAGGCTTCAGGGGGGTCCTACCTGGTGTTCCTAATTTAGTGACTGTTAAGAATGTACTGTTTTTAAGTTTCTCATGAAATTTTACTATTTTTTAAAACACATTTGCTCTCAGTTTCATATTTCATGTGTATTTTCACTCTGTTTTTCCCCTTAATTTGTCAGTTTTTACAGATTCCTGTTTTTTTTTTCCACAGGGACATCAAAGAAAGTCATATCTGCACTTTCACACTCTCTCACTTTTAAGCTAAAAACAAACTACAGCCTTTAATTTACTAAAAATATCTTCAGTAAGTTTCTCGCTCTCTGTCTCAAACTCATCCCTCATGCAGCAGAAAGATTGAGTGTTATCTTTTGTTTGCCTCGACTCCATTATGAAAAACATAATTACATCAAACCAGGAGCCTACTGTCTTTAAACAATTCATTCATTCGGTCCCCCGCACCGCACGGTGCACAGAGCGATTAGAAAACTGCCAGCGTGTGCTTCCTGTCGCGCTCATGTGGAAAGACAGCATTCTAATCAGCAGTTATGCCATCATTTCAGCAAGCTGCACCGCTATTAATGTGATATGAAAGACAGTCACCAAAGCTGGAAGCTCATTTGGGCGACGATTCAATGGGATTTATTTGGAAAGCGAGCGCTATGCTAATTGTATTAGATTCTGAGCATATGTTCTGGGATGAAGTGACAGAGAATTTTAGGGATTCAGGGAAATGCTGAACAGTTGTTTCTCTGAGCCTGAACAAAGTGAGGATGGGATTTTTATGGCTTTATTTATCAGTGACTGAGACTGTTAAGCTCAGCCTTTTTAATTTAGAGGGAAAACAGGAGGATCATGAATAAGTTCAGAAGAAAATGGTCTTGAATCCACTTTTCTGAGGATAAAAGTCTCTAAATGTGAAATTAACAAAAGCTGAAGTTAAGGGGAGACAGCAGCTTTATTGATATCTTTCATTTGATGCATTATACACTCACTGGTCACTTTCTTGTGCCAGATTGGACCCCCTTTTAATTCAGGATCTGCTGTATAAAGGTCTTATTTTGCCCTGAATCAAAACTTTTAGTTTTCATGTGCAAAGTATTCCTGATAGCACTGTATTCTTTCTCTGTCCAAGTCACCTCTATAAGGTGTTGTGAATATCACATCTTTTGCCCCTTAATGCAAACTGAAAATATCCAACTTTGGCAACAAATTCACCCAAAGCCATGGCGTGACACCCAGTCAGCATGAAGGCCGATACCTGGACATTTATCAAAACAACACAATACTGATATTTTTTTGCTATAATTTTTCAGATACTGATACTTATACCAATCATCTTTTGCAATGCATAAAAAATGTCAATGATTTTTTTTTTTACATTTTTCATTGAGCAAAAAGCCCTTAAAGAAAAAACATGTGGTCCAGGCCCTAGACCATCATATCATAAAGGGAGTTTAGTTCTGTCTTGGACCAAAGAAAATAAATTAAGCAGATATTCCAGTAAAGACTTAATATGTTATTTTTGATGATTTAATATTTATTACATGAATAAAAATACAAATGAAACAAATATACTAATGTAGGCCCATGTTGTACTGATTTATAAATCTTTTAAATTAAATCTAATCAACTCTACATTACTTAAAATATGACTTTAACATATTTTTATGAATATACTTTGTAAATTTGTGTTTATAAATTGTGTTTTCTTTATTCCTGGATTAATTTGCCACAAAACTGTATTGAGTTTCTGTGTGTAGCCTTGCGGGTGTGTTTGATATGTCGGATTGGTCTCCAAAGTCACATGACACAGAAAGCGGCATGGTCTTGGCACTTAGAAAAACAGTCCATAGAACTTCTCAGATAAACATTTTGTCAGAGTGGCCTACTTATTTGGTTTCAATATAACAGGGGAGTAATCGATACCAAGAGAGTATCTCCATACAAATACTCCCATCCATTGTCAGCTTTGAGAGTGAACTGTGACGAGGATGACATCACAGAGAGAGGAGGAAGTAAACGTTGCTGCACGTTGACATCGGAGCTCCTCTACACAGTTATTTTAGTGTTCAGAGACCAAACCATAGAAAAGAGAAATGGAGAGAAAGTCACTGGAGAGTTCTGACTATCCATGAAGTTCAGCTTATATTTATTTAACACTTTTCATGGGCTGTACTGTGAACAAAGTCAGCCAACACAACAACAGTTAGCACAGCTGCTAGCTGGCTCCTGTGTGTTTTCCTGGCTTACTATTAGTGAGTTAAAATATTCTAAAACCCACAGGAGAACTACTGGAGCAACCACGAGAGAAAGACCAAGACAAGAACAAGAACAGACAAGCGGGTCTTCAGTCATACTGGGGGGGGGTCTCAATGCCGCTGACTATTTGTCTCGTTCATAGAGAAGATCAATGATGTAGAGAAGACATGTAAACTCACTCAAGGGCAAATAAAACACAAAAACTGTGGTAATAGAGGGATAAACATGGTCTGCAAAAATACTCAGGCAGGCTGTGGCGTTTAAATGATGCTCCTTTGGTACTAAGAGGCACAAAATGAGCGTGCCAAGAAAAAAGCCCCCACACCATTACACCAGCAGCAGCAGCTTTTACTGTTGATACAGGGAGAATGAGTCCATGCTTTCAAACTATTAGCACATAATTAAGACCCTACCATCTGAATGTGGCAGCAGAAATCAAAACTCACCAGACCAGGCAATATTATATTTTTATTATCCAATTTTGAGGAGCTTTTGAGAATTTTAGCAATATTTTCCTGCTCTTGGGTGACAGTTGTGACACAAGGCATGGTATCTGCTACTATAGCCCTTCTATTTAAAGACTGATGTGTTCAGAAATTGTCCTTTTCTTTCCCTCAGCAATAGAAAGTGGTTATTCGAGTTACTGTTGCCTTCTTCTGCCTTGCAGTGCAGCTGGATCTGCCTCATGTAAAGTCTGTAATCAGGCAGATCTGTCTTGCAGAGCTCCACAAGTGATGAGCTCGGTCTGAAGTGGCACTGCAAAATCAGCATCCCTTAGAAGAAGAAGATGTACTTTATTAATCCCTAATGGAGAAATTCAATTCTTTACACTCTGTTGTTGAGACACGTTACACAAACACAGGCTGAAATACACATATACAAACAGGTCCTACAATCATGCAATAACGGAGAGATGTCTGAAGAAGCACGACTGGGCAGTTTGGGGGCTCCAAACATGGTGCAGTCGGGACTTGAACCAGCCACCCTTCTGTTCCCAATCCAAGTCCTTCTGGACTGAGCTACTGCCACCCCAAGAGCAGCAGGAGCTACAAACATGATGGAAACAAGAAGCAACTGCTTGGACAGAGATGACAACAGCGTCAGATGCAGTTTTTTAATATATGAACAGCTTTTCTTTATTAAATGAAAAACAGATAAAAGCACTGAGAGCATTCTGCAATAGAAAATGTATCTCCACTCCACTTCCAATGTGTTTTGGCATTGGCTTGCTGTACAAAGTGATGTGATTTTAACCTTATACCACAGCAGTAGTGCTCACTTACTACAATGTCTGATTGGACTGTAATGTATGCGATTGACAAAACTTTCATCTACCTTCTGGATATGTTTCCTAAAGCTATACCCTCCCTAACCACTTTTTATGTTGCTGTTGTCCAGATGGACATATTCTGTATGGCAGAGGTCCCCAACCACCCAACAGCGGTGCAAAACTGGGCCACAGAGAAATCAAAGTAATTAGTTTAGTTACCATTTGTTGAATAACAGGTATCAAAGGGTGTTTTATTTTGAAAGGATGACCCGATCCTCTCATATTCCCCCTGTGTAGCTTGACTGCACAGATTTTACAGACAGGCCCACCAACTCTGTCACCATTGTGATGATCAAAAAAGTAAATCTCGTGATGAACCTGTCAAAGCACCTTGTGTCTATGCAGTCTTCCCTCTGTGCTCTGGACGTTATTGTAAATATATTTTTGACTACATGATGTGTGGAACTGGAGGAAGGCTAAGCCACGTGAGAACACTCAACTTCCTGTTGGGGAAGGATTCAATTCAGAGGTAAGACTTATAAAATACACACCAATAATCAATATAAAGATCAAATCAGATCAGACTGATGACCAATGCATGAAATGCACACCATTAGCAGTGTATGAGCGTATGCACACCATTTATTCAGCATTATCCTCCATGCTCACAAGGTACTCGACATAATAACTGCCCCGCTGGCTCAGACAAGTGATTGTCAGGCTCCAGGTCATCTGATTGCACATCCCACTGTGTCTCTCAGGCCAGTTAAAATGCTGCATTGAAAAAACAAAAATAAATCAAACCAGTCGCCCCAGGAAATTGCGACAATTAATGCAAACTCAGGCAGTCCGGCGCGGCCTCAGCTTTGAACAATCATCTCCACTCTCCCCGTCAGAGCTCCACACATCAACATTAAACTTCAGTCTGACCTCATCTTTGCTTGAGAGTTTGTTCAGCACAAAGAGCATATATTAACAGCTATGCAAAGTCTGTAAAAAGCAGCTACCTAAGGTCTTACATACAAACTGGGGTTCAGATTTGGTGCAATACAAGTATCGATTATCCCTTCACAAGCTCTCCTCTACTGTGAAACTCATCCAGCAGCGTGAGACTGTGTGTCCTTCCTCCCATTTAGCTGAACGAGAGTGAGTGAAACTAAATTTTGTGGTTTTGTAGTATGCCTACCTACTGCCACCTCCTGCTAGAGCCAGTCCAAAACTACATTGTATTACATAAAACTGGGCCATGGTGCAAAAAAGGTTGGGGGCCAGGGCTGTGTATGGTATAATATTGAACTGTCTTTCTGGCGTGTCAGGTTAGCCTTTTGTCACAAGCCAGCATAGCCTCTGACTTCTTGCATCAACATGGCATTGTTATGTAGAGAACTGCCACTATGAATGTTTTGTCTTTATAAGACCATTCTCTGCAAACTCCGGATAGTTGTGTGTGAAATCTCAGTAGATCAGCAGTTTCTGAAATACTCAGACCACCCATGGCACATTCAGTCACTCAAATTACCTTCCCTGATGCCCAGTTCTAGCTCCAGCAGGTTATCTTGACCATGGCTTCATGCCTAATTGCATTGAGTTGCTGCCATGTGATAGGCTGTTTAGCTATTTGTGTTAATAAGCAGATGACTGTGCAGTGAGAGTATATCAATCTTACTTTCCTCACAGTTTTATTTTAGTTGTTTTAATAAATCTTCTAAGGCCTTGTTCTCCTGTAATTTTGTGTCAAAAATGTTTGCAGTCTTATTTCACACCCAGCTTTATCTTTAATTGCTTTGGGAAGCTTTCAAAGCACCTCCCCATCTCTATCTCAATCACAGAAGTGTTTTGCAGCAGAATGTTTTCAAGTTTTTCTCCCCTGTGGAAGAAAATGGGTTCACTAGTTTACAGAAATTCAAACAGGCTGAGGCAAACACCCTCAGGACTCTTGTTTAAGTCCAAAAACTCCCTGCTAACAAAAGTTGCATTTAGATTGGAACATGTACGTACAAATGCCTCAGGGAGGTCTTTGGATGGAAAGTTCTGGGCTTGGAGCCATTGACGTGGGTGTTTGCGGCAGTATGTTGGGTTGTATGAGGATTTAAAAAAAACGACAGTGAAGAAGAAAGTAAAAATTAGAAGTAAAGTGAGAATATGTGATCATTTATAATTTCCAACCAGAATTTGGAGGAAGCCATTATTGTTCTCTTTTTATTACACACTGACAGTGTTTCCTCTGTTCTGCTTTGATTTTATGGACGTGGGTTATTTCACCCTGAGGCAAAATGCCATTTAGGTGCAGACAGCTTATCAAAACAACTGACAAGTGTTGAGGTGTGAATGTGACCAACAAAGGAAGGGGAAAGGAAGCTGGACTAAAAATATACTCAAGTGTGATGGTGTGAAGTTTCACTGACTGAAAGAAGCAATTGAGATTGTTTTTCACCAACAAAGACCACACCCCAAAAAAAGGACTTAAATTGATCTTTGTCCTCATTGAAAAGAAAAGGTTGTATGAGATGATAAGGGTCATATGATGATTGTAAAAGAAAGGATTAAGGAGCCGTTTCCAGGCTGAATTTTATATTATTCAAAACCTTATAGGGCAAAATTTTATATTAAAAAAAATGTCAGTTTTCTTACCTTGCACAGCAGCTGGGCCTGCCTGGTTTAACATCTGTAATTAGTCAGAGTTTTCTAAGCTTTAGTTTACAACAATCATGCTTGGCCCAAAGTGGCATGGCCCAATTCTCACCCTCTGACATGTTTTGATGATAGTTTGTTCTTTGGGGTGGCTTACCTTTTGTGTTTTACACCCCAGCAGTAGCTCCTGCCAACTACTGTATCTGATTGGCCCGTAATGGTTGTGATTGACAGCCCCTTCCCCAACACTTTTGATGAGCTGTAATCCAGATGGACTAGTGAAATATGTTGAACTTACCATCAGGTGTGTCAGGTTATCAATTTTTATGAGGCTGATAAAAACAAGTTTTTCTATATATCGTGTCATAATACTTCACTAAAGGGGATCATGTTCCCTGACTCTTATCATAATCAATGTATAGTAGAAGGTTTTTGATAGTCTAAGCACTCTTTTCATGTTATATGAATATTATTTTAACATTCCTACACTCCATTTAACTTGTATCAGGATGGGTCAATGTTTTGTTTTTGTCTGATCCTTAAATTCCAGTTTTAGAGGACATTTAATTCTGTAGTTCAGTTTTTCCCAACAAAAAAAAGCTAGTTTCATCTGTTTACTGCATCTCCTCATTGTGTTATTAAAGGAATATTTCAGTATTTATGAAGTTGGGTTGTATCAGGTACTTGACAACAGTCAGTGAAGTGTGGCTCAAAGGGCTCCCAGCAGAGCTGTAGCTTTAAGGAAAGCAAGGTCAGACTACCAGTAAGGTACACTGCTGTTGGAGTGTACCATTATTTTCATAATTGTGTAAATTTTATATAAAAACAAGCCACAAAACTAAGCTGGGGTGAATGATTCAATCTACTGCATCCTAAAATACTACCAGGCACAGAGACTTCCTGGAGGCAAAACTAAGCCCTGAAACTTTGCGCCCAATCACACGTCCGACCCAACACAGTTTGGAGCACATTTTTACGTAAAACTCACACAATGGACCCTTTGTCAGCCCTCTGATTGGTTAACTGACCAACCAATCAGAATCAGAGAATCCCTAATCAAGGCAGCCCGTGTTGGGTTACACAGTGAAAGACTGTTTGTATAGGTAGAGGCTTAATTAATGTAGTTATAACTAATTATTTTGAAAGAGTCCTAAAGATTTAGATTTTTCTTTCTATACCCTACTGCAGTTTTGTTTTTATTCTTTCTCTAGGGCAAAATTTGAAAAGGGATCAAAATGATTAAATAGAAATAACTGCTAGTCGAAAAGTGAGTCCCATTTGTGTTACTGTAACGTGAAACTGTAGAGTGAACGATGATCCTGACGGTTTATTTTTTTACCAAACCCCTCTGATTTATATCTCTTAAAATGTGAACCAAACAGAGATGGACTGGAAACAATTTTGTTTTTGGTGTCTTTTGAGTACTACAAACAGTTAAGTATTGTCATTTAGTGTTTTTGAATAAACCCTGAGTACAGAATTATCAGAAGGGTTACTTTCTTTTAAACCTGAACTTAAATCTTTTTTCTTTATTGATCAATCATTTGCAAAATCTGTCAGAATACACAAACTATAATGTATGTGGATGATGTAGTGAATATCAGTGTGGGTAAAGCCATCTGTGAAGTCTCAGGTACACACTATCCACTGTCCAAAACTGGTTGAATGAATAATTTCTTCTGTTGTGCACACACAAAAAAGGGTCTGTATGATGTGTTGCAAACACTACCAGGAAATCACCAGCTTCACCTTTTCTCATCTTAATTCCGGGAGTGAGGGACCGCTGGCAAGCTGCTGCCGCGCCTCCTCGCTGTTTTCGCTATTTTGTCATTCCACATCGACTTATTAAATATTGTTTCGTGTGAATGACGGATTTTAAACTTATGTGTTGGATTGGTTTGTTCAATCTAACACTCTGAGACACCGAACAGCAGTTAAACAGTCTCTACCTGTTTGCTGCTACTGCCTCAGCTCTCGTTAGCCAGAAGCTAGCGCCACCGGTACAGGGCTCTCCTGTACGGGACTCCCGTGGCTCCTCTCTGCACTCTGTGGCTGGATAGCCTGCCCTGCTGTGCCCTACAAAGCACACCCACTCGAACTGGTCCACCGCCACTCAACCTGCCTTCCTGGACGCTTACCTGCGCCCACGGATTGCTGTCAACACGGAGGACGCCGCCTCTTCGGCACACCGATACCCCATTGGTGTCTGGGTGAAACGGGTTTCTCCAGAGAAGCTACAACCAGCTCGCTCCACTCCTCTGCCTCCAGCGCGCTGGTTCCATGGCTGCACCATAGTCACCTGGTTCATCTACTGCTGGATTACATTGCTGCCGATCTCACATCATGTGGATTCTTCATCTATTTCTCTGGATTGCGCTGTGTTTGACTCTCACAAGCGCCACTCTGCCACTCCGTTACTCAGTAGCGGAGATGCTGCGTCTCCGGACCTTCTCAAGGACCCCCCCACCTCAGCTTGCACCCCACCACTACCTTCTCAAGCGTCCACGATACATCCACAGAGGCTCTGGACGGAACTTTCAGTACTCTCAACACAACAGTAGCACAAACATCCGCTCCTTCTGGTCCACTAAGCCCCGCCCCCCTACCCGCACTGTCCGTCCTGTCAGTCCTGTCAATCACAGTGTACTGTCCCCCCTGCTCAAAGCAGCCACATACACATCACTCACCAGCCTGAAACTCTGCTTATTTAATGTCAGATCCCTCACTAATAAGGCTCTCTTAATCGCTGACTTTATTCTGGAGCGTAACCTTGACATTCTGTGCCTCACTGAGACTTGGCAGCAACCAATCGACTTCTCCCACCTTAATGAGGCTGCCCCACCGGTTTTTTCTTTTATTAGTAAACCCCATGCTACTGGGAGGGGGGGTGGCCTCGCCCTCCTTCACCGTAATAATATCAAAGTCGCGGCTGTCGCTGTCCCCCATCACTCCTCTTTTGAATGCTTAGCTGTAAAACTCACAGGACCCAAACCCACTATCATTGTTACCACCTACAGACCACCAAAACCCTCTGCTGTTTTCCTCAATGAATTCTCATCACTACTAACATCTGTATGTGCAATGTCCCCCACTGTTATCCTCCTTGGCGATTTCAACATCCACATTGACAACCCATCTAGTATCTTTACCAATAATTCACATCACTCCTGGACTGTCTTGGTATCACACAATATGTCAACCCCCCAACCCATAAAAAAGGTAACATACTGGACTTAATCTGCTGCACTGCCATCACTCCCACTAACCTTGATGTCACTGATTTCCCCATTTCTGATCACAAAGCTGTACTTTTTGACATTAACATCCAACTACACAAAGCCAAAGAACAACGGACCATCTCCTTCAGAAACATCAGGAATATCAACATCACAGATCTCTCCTCCTTGATTAGCTCCTACCCCAGCCCTCCCCCAGCATCCTCCCCTGCTGACCTGGTGACACATTACAACAACTGCCTCTCCTCTTCCTTAACCACCCTGGCTCCCCTGAAAACCCGCTCAGTCTCATTTGCTCACAGTGCTCCCAGCTGGTTCATCCCTGACCTCTGGCAGCTCAAAACCCCTGGCCGCCGACTGGAGCGACTGTACAAAAAGACCGGGCTCACTGTACACAGCCAAATGTACACGGACCACCTTCATCACTACAAGAACGCCCTCATCACTGCCAAATCTTCATATTACTTCAACCTCATCAACACGGGTACAGGTAACAGTTCTCTACTCAACAGTCAGCCACTTACGACAGCCCCCTAAAACCCTCCCTCCCGACATCTCCACCGATCAGTGCACTGTCTTCCTGGACCTTTTCACTGCTAAAATCAATACCATTCACCAAGAACTGGCCTCATCTTGCCCCTGCTCAAATGATCCGGCGTGGACGATCACCACTGGCCAACCTATCATCAGCTCTCTCTCTGACTTCACCCCAGTATCAGAACACACCATCTCTGAACTGATCCATAAAGCCAAAGCCACCACCTGTCAGCTTGATCCTCTTCCCACCTCCCTTGTCAAAGCCTGTCTGCCATCCATCTCTCCCATGATCACCAACATCGTTAACTCCTCCCTCATCACTGGTACTGTACCCCCCACTCTCAAACTGGCTGCTATCACACCCATCCTAAAAAGACCTGGTGCTGACCCAGCTGACCTTAATCTCTACCGACCCATCTCCAACCTCCCCCTCATCTCCAAAACACTTGAAAGGGTGGTTGCCGCACAGCTACAGTCCCACCTTGACACAAACAACCTCCATGAACCTTTCCAATCCAGTTTCCGCCCAAAACACAGCACTGAAACAGCCCTAGTAAAAATTACCAATGACCTCCTTCGTGCAGCTGACTCTGGACTACTCACCATCCTCATCCTCCTTGACCTCAGCGCAGCTTTCGACACCATCTCCCACCCACTGCTCCTGGACCGCCTGGCTGGCATTGGGATCACTGGTAGTGCACTCTCCTGGTTCACATCATACCTCACTGACCGCCAACAATTCGTGCAACTAAGGAACCACAAGTCTGGGTGTTCGGGTGTTTCACTGGGTGTCCCCCAGGGGTCAGTCTTGGGTCCACTTCTCTTCATCATTTACCTCCTCCCCCTGGGCACACTCCTCCATCAACATGGTTTCCAATTTCACTGCTACGCCGATGACACACAGGTCTACATCTCCCCCAAACCCACCACTGCCATCCCTCCGACCTCCCTCATCACCTGCCTTGAAGACATCCGGAGCTGGATGAGCAGGAACTTCCTGAAGCTTAATAGCGATAAAACCGAGGCCCTGCTCATCGGCTCCAAATCCACTCTCACCAAATCACAACACATCCCAGCTCCACCCATAACCATCGATGTATTCCCTGTACCCTTCTCCCCCCAAGTCAAGAGCCTCGGCATCATTCTGGACAGCACCCTCTCATTTGCACCTCATATTCAGAACATCACCCGGACTGCATTCTTCCACCTCCACAACATCTCCAGACTCCGCCCATCACTGTCCCGATCCAGCACCGAAATCCTGGTCCACTCATTTGTCACATCCTGCATCAACTACTGCAACGCCGGACCTCACCGGACTCCCCACCAAACTCATCAACAGACTGCAACTCATTCAGAACTCGGCTGCCCGGATCATCACCTGCACCAAATCATCTGACCACATCACCCCTGTTCTCATCCAACTTCACTTGCTCCCTGTACAATACCACATCCACTACAAAAACCTTCTCCTCACCAACAAAACTCTCCACAACCTAGCCCCCACTTACCTCTGCGATCTCCTTCATGAATACACTCCCTCCCGCACCCTCCGCTCAACCTCTGCTGGACTGTTATTCACCCCCACATCACGCCTCAGTACCATGGGTGCCCGAGCCTTTATGCTGAAGCAAGGTTGGACCAAGTCTGCTGATGTCATGGGGGGTGGGATTTGGATTAAGTTGGTTTTGATTTGTGTTTAGTTTAATGTGGCAGCCATTTTGTTTAACACCTTTGTTTTCTTCGGTTTGGCCAAACTCCCACATATATGTGCTCCTTTTGTCTCATTTTGTCAGGTCTGTTTTGTTGAGTTGAAACTTCATCTTTTGTTTAGTTTATTTAGTGGTATATTTAGTTTACTTGTTTTATAGGCCTAATTCTTAACAAGTAGGTTTGTAAATTTGACTGACTTTCTCTTGTGTAAAGCGAAAACCCACTTTAGATAAATTAATCTTGTGTCTCAAGCTGTTACTGCTTGGTCCCGTACAGGCCCTATGAAACAGCCTGACACTCACAGTCAGAGAGTGTCCCACCTACAGCTCTCTTAAAGTCCATCTATAGAACTGATGAGTAAAATCTAACCAGACCAGCACAAACACGCTATGCAGGAAGAGATACACTATCTCTTCCTGCAAAGCTCTTATTTTCTTCTATCATGATAACACTTTGGTTGTGATATCTATTTGGTGTAATATACTTGAGAGAATTTGCAATAATAATATGTATGTTATATTTCAGTGAGGTTATGTTACATATGAATTTTGGTGAATGTGTCTTTCAGCTCTTCCTCCTGAGGGAACATCTATCAGGGACAACAGATGGAAATTATCCAATAGGTTTAATCTGGTTTGTTTACTTTGCTGTATGGCGATGTTCATGAACTCACGCTGTCCTCTCTGAAATAAATATTAAATAACTTCATTGAGCGGGTAACCTTCAGCTGTTTTTGTCCTCATTATTACTCACACTTGGAGCTCTTTTTCTCCTTCCTTTCTTGTTATTCGTGCATTCAAATCCACATTGAGTTGAATCACCCACCAATAAACTTGTAATTTCCTCATTTAGAAAGGATCCAATGATTTTGATGCAAGTTGTTCATGATGATACACCTAATGAGCTGTTCTCATATCCTGCTGCCTTATTTTGATAGTAAACTGATCTTTAGTCATACTAACACAGACTAGGGGGATGATGAAGTCATTGAATTAACCGGTTCTTTGAAATAAATATTTTACAGATTAAAAACAGCCTCATAAAGTCTTTAAATACTCTTTTGACAGTAGGGATTTTTAAAACATAATTCCATGTTGTTAAAGTTATTAAAATTACATCAAATTTAGCTGATCAGCAGTAAGCTGCAAAGTTACGGCTCATAGCTGATCAAACTTTTGTTTGGGATCCGAATCCGGATGTGGATTTTTGTAAAAGAGTCTTTAACATTGTAAGATAGGGCAGTTTTCCCTAATTTTTGCTGACAACTCAGAAAAAGCTTTGAGCAGAGTTTCATGACATTTTCAGGCATTGTTGGTCATGGCACAGTTGATAAGATTTTGGTGGTGATCCAAACCTGGATTTGGTTCCAGGAATCCTTGTTGATGCAGGAATTCTTAATTGAGATTAAAACTCAATAAATTACTCAGCTCTGCCTGGTAGTTCTGTATTCTCAGTCTACCTGAGGTGCTCTGTTGGACCTCCTGCCTCTTTAAGGCTCCCTGCCTCATGTGGGCTCAGTCTTCTCTGATTGGTTTACAGGTCTACTCTGTGGTAGCTGGTCAGTTCAGTGCTGCTCTGCACTATTTTGTCAACATCACTGCATACATTTGAATGTCTCTGCTCTGCACTGGGCTTGCTACAATGAGCCAATGAGCTTTAACTGATGATGAAACAATGGTAGGATGTCACAGTGGTAGGTCAATTCAGGGGTGACTGGGGAATAACGACATTTAGGGCAGCTCTAAAAGTGCTCTGTCATGTTAAAGGAACACTCGTCTTGCCTCACTCCTGAGTCCCTGACAAGGAGGTAGACACCATTCTTTCGGCTGTGCGTCCAGTAACAAGAAAGAGACTGACAAAGATCGCCAACCGCTAATTAGTTTGAGCTCAAACGCGGGAAGTATACGGGTAATGTTTTAGGCTGCCTCTGTTTACAGTCTTTAGGCAACTCTCATCTTCTCAAATTTGCAAGCAATTTGTAGTTAAATAATGGCTCGTAAATGAACGGCTCATTCACAACTGCGAATCGGTTTTCATCGTTGTTCAAAAGACTCGACTCGAGAACATCACATCTCCCACAAAAAAACACCACAGAAGTAGGTCAACAAAACAAACCCTCTGTTTAGGAGTAGAAGAAAATAATATGAAGATAGTAGAAGATACCATAACATAAAGGGGTAAACAAACGAGTAACAACAGGCACAAAAAAACATTTAGAGTTATCTGATGACTGTAGGCAGAGACAGGCTAAAGTATTACCCATATATTTCCAACGTTTGAGCTAAGCTAATTAGCTGTTAGCGATCTTTGTCTGTCTCTTTCTTGTTACTGGACGCACTGTTGAAAGAATGGTGTCTACCTCTAGGGACTCGGGAGTGCAGTAAGACACCAAAACAACAAAAATGATGGAGGATCAAAACCTGGTACTAGCAAGGCATACCTAATGAGTGTAAAGGCATAGAAACAGTAATTAAGAGGACAAAGGCTTAAAGAAACACAAATACATGACCACCACAAACTTCTTCACGCTTAAATAGAGCAGAGAGAACCCTCAGTGACAACAGCATGTCATGAAACAACTGTTGTGTTGAATGCATGAGTACAAACTAGGCTTTAATGAGAAATTAGCCTGATCCTTTATTGAAGACTTTGTGAAGCAGATGGGGCCGGGCCGGGCCAGGTGGGGCGGGCTGGATGAAAAACTGTAATCCTCTGAGATGTGCCATCTCAGTCTGGTCTGCTTGATGTTTCCTTCAGCCTCCCACAGGAGAAAAGAGACGAGACAGATGAGGGAGGAGACGAAGGAGGAGGTGGAGAGTAAATAAATCACAAAGAGACTCGGTGAATTTCATTAGTGTGCATATCCGTGTCATAAATACAGGCAGAGGGAGAATGAGAGAGATGCAGATTATTTAGATAGGTGGAGTACAGTGATTTTACTGCTGAGCTTGAGTTATGGACGTATCATTTAGAAGTGTCATTTCAATTCTCTCGCAGACAGCCACGACAGCCTGATGTTGTCATCCAGGAAACAGAAAATTGGATTTTTATTTATACAAACATTTCTCGGAATGAGAGCTGTCAGGTGTCAGGAAATTGGTTCAGTCAAACCTCGACAGGGAGAGAGGAAGTCTGCCATGTGACATCTGCAAAAACATTTAAGGACGGGAGTGTGAGTTATTCTTTTGTTTGTTAATTTTTGTGTTTGAGTGCTAATAGAGAAAAATCAACGACTGAGGGGTTTGGGATACAAATTTATCTCTCCTCATGTTTATGCATGTAAGATCAATCCGTGAGGAGTAATGAGGTCAGAGTCTTGACACCAAATTTAAAACCACGCTCTCCTGAAACCGTTACATAAAGAGTGCTGTCTCACTGCCTGTCTGCGGCGGGCAAAACTGACTTAAATTTGTTTTCCTGACTTGGATCAGAATTTTTTCAGACAGGAGTAAAAGCACTTGTCTGGTGGAATCTGATCACTTTAATCAGATTCTTCAATATAAGATGTAGATCCAATACAGGTCTAATCTTTCAGCAATGAACCTCAGTCTGAGCAGCCAAGTCTGAAACAGATCATCAGGGATTTACAGGGATGTCCTGATATTGATCAAAAGTATTCGATCAGGTCATTTTTTTAATTGATCTGATAGCTGATCATTTCACCCCGATTATTTTCACCAGTTTCCATCAGTTGAGCAAGCTCCAGTATTGCAATAGACTCCTGTAATGGACATACATTGTATTTTCCATCAAGTTTCCATTAGAAGTGGATATGTTACCCATTTGGCACACTTTTCCACCAAACTGTGCCAAATTGGAGTCTGCCTGATTTGATCCTCACTACAACCTTTGTGTAAGCTTTGCCCTTTTGCTCAAATTTGATCAACTTTGGTACATTTGTAGTCAAGGAGCTGCTGAAGGTGATCAGTGTCATCTGTGTGTGGACTCATGGTTAGCAGGGTGATATTCTCTGTCAAACAGGCTGGAAAAAGGCAGAAATAGGTAGAAATCTCACATTTCTCCTTTGGTTACTCCAATTTACTCAGGTACAGCAACAGAAACAACATTTTTGACAGGTCCCTAAACACCAAGACCATGCTTAAGAACCCTGTTATTCTGGAGCTGTTCATCATGTTATTTGTGTTTGATCTTTTGGGCATTTTTTTTATTGTAAATATGGCGAGTGCTTAAGGGGTTAAAAAGGTTAATGTAATGTTATCTGAACTGATATTTTAATTTTAATATGCATTTCTTTATGTTTAAAAAAATGTTGCTGTCTTTAAGTGTGTATAATGCTAAAACATTTTACTTCAGAAAGTAAGTTTTTATTTAAACTGATTTTAAGACCTGTTTGAATCAAAGAGAGGATATCATAAGCTGATTAATGATGAATTATCTTAACAACATATTACTTAATACAATGATAGAGGTGGCCTTTAAACAATTTACGTGCCTAAAAATGTGAACATAATGTTATATTACTCTTATAAAAGGTAATATTTTATTTTCAATGGGAATATTTCACATTAAATGTATTGTTGTCTTTCTGTATGTAAAGTTTTAGTTGCATTTTGACTTTGTAAAGCACTATGACTCATTCTATGTATGTATAATCATAATATAAAGAGAAGTTTATATATAGGCCCATTTTCAAAGAGTTTATAACGTCAAATCGAGTAAAAAAATCAATATTTTTAAAGTATCATGATCATAATAAAAATTAAGGGACAGCAATGAAATATTGACATTAAAATGTGTACATGCACTACTTGCTGACCCCTGCCCAAGTCTCCCTGTTGTCCTCATCCGGGACAACAGGGAGCAGGCCTACGGAGAGGAGGTAGATCATCTGGTGGACTGGTGCAGACAAAACAACCTGCTCCTGAACGTCGACAAAACCAAGGAGGTTGTTGTCGATCTCAGAAGGAAACAGCCCACCCACATTCCCCTCTCCATCGACGGCGCAGCTGTGGAAATCGTCCATTGCACCAAGTTCCTGGGAGTGCACATCACCAACAACCTGTCCTGGTCCCAGCACACATCAGCCCTGACCAAGAAGGCTCACCAGCGGCTCCACTTCCTGCGCCGCCTAAAGAGAGCCCACCTTCATCCCTCCATCCTCACCACCTTCTACAGAGGCACTGTGGAGAGCACCCTAACCAGCTGCATCACGGTCTGGTATGAAAGCTGCAGTGCCTCGGACCGAAAGGCCCTGCAGAGGGTGGTGAAGGCAGCGTCCAAAACAATCGGTGTTACACTCCCAGCCATAGAGGACATTGCCCACAGCCGTTACCTGTCAAAAGCCAACAGGATTATAAAGGACCCAACTCACCACAACCATGGACTGTTCACCCTCCTGCCCTCAGGAAGGAGGTATCGGACTCTGCGCAGTAAAACCAGCAGGTACTGCAAAAGCTACTTCCCCACTGCCATAAGACTTCTGAACTCACAGAAACTAGCCACCCGCAATTAACCAAACTAATAACGGAAATGTAAGTGAGGGCATCTATATTTAGGTACATATGTATATAGAGTGACAGATACCTAACTGAGTGAGGAACAATGGTACATGGATGTGCTGGCATGTCTGTGCGTGTATGTGTATGTATATAGATATATATTTATATACAGTATATAGAATGGAAGAGGTAAAAGTATGTATGTATGTTATCTGTGGGTATGTGTGCCGAACTGAGTACATGTGAGTATGCATGTGAGTTTTTGAAGTTAGTATACATATGTAAATACATATATTGTCTGGACGTACAGGTCCCCTGCACTAAACTGCACTAAACTGCTCTCTATTGCACTAAACTGCGACTGCACACCTCACTTTAGAAAACCCGCTGCTACTCTGCACAAGAGGTCAGTCCTAGGACCTCAAAAAACAGAACTACCTCACTGTATATAAAAAGTCTCTGTGTATTATGTAAATATCTTTAACTTGCTGTAAGCGTCATGAGCCATATGCAACGGAATTTCATTCACTGTGTACTGCTGGTATAAAGTTGAATGACAATAAAGAAATCTTGAATCTTGAATCTTGAATCTTGAAATGCAGCCCTTGTGCTTCAACCACATAATATATATATATATATATATTTTTTTTTTTTATTTTAAATAGGTTTTGTTGTGTTAAATTGATACCCCACAGCCTGGTGCTTACGTGAGGTAATGTGAGTGTATCCGATTGTATCTATGGAGGTGTTTTTAAGAAAAATTAATAAACAGCTATAAAGTTAATTTTCCAGATCATTCTGTGGACCAGAAATTATTACTAGTAGGCCAAACAGGATGCTATTTGTCGACCCCTGCCCAAGTCTCCAGAACATAACCTGCCAAACTACACCTTCATTTGAAACCTGTGCACTTGGTGGTCCTAAAGAGCTGAACTTCTAAGATAAGAAAAAGGTCCTGGACCCTGTTAGAGTGTTAAGTCAGCCTCAACAGTGTTTTTTTAACACGGGGCACACACAGTGGTCTCCTTGGTAAAAGTGGTGTGTTTGACCTGTTTGCTCTCCACGCCAATCACAGCAAACAAGAGCTGCAGTGAGAGGAGGTCTGGAGTGAAAAATAAAACAGAAGAGGCAGATAAATGCCTGTTAGCTGAATCACCTAAGAACTTCATGATGAGAAAGGCATAAATTAAGAACATCTTTTTATGATTTCTTTGGTTTTAACCTTGAAACACTGCTTGAGGAAAAGACTTCTGGACTTAAGTAAACGTTTTGTAAAGTTTGCTCTGCCCCTTCTGCCACCCAGGGTTCATTAGAAGTGGAGGTAGGTCCTGAGCACGGCTGTAGCTGCCACTGAGGAAGCTGAGAAGAAGACCTCAGTAGTAAAGAAAATCATTGTCACTGAAAAAAACCTTCCCTGAAATGTGACTGAGTTGGTGTGACTGTGTTTAAATGTATTTTTATGTGGTTGTGAAGCAAATTTCTCTACAAGGACAATGAAGTTAAAGATGAACTTGAAGTTGCAAAGATATTTTTGGATCACAAACATCACTGCTTGAGGGATTCAAACATTTGGATCTGGAAAAAGAAGAAAAATAAAATTAGGCTCACTGCACCCAGGCTAATGCATTTTAGACCTCGCTATTTCTAAAATCCTAGCTACAACCCTGGTCCTTAGGCTGGACCAACGGAGAACCACCTTCCTAAATATACAAACCCCATTTGAAGTTGGAACATCATTAAAGATGTTAATAAAAACAGAATTCAATTTTTGAAAAACTAATTTGTTTACCATTTGCACCATTTGCCGCCAGCTGGGCCCGAGCCCATTTGAGATGGACTTATGCAAAGTGGGAAAGTTTGCTGTGGTCTGATGACATGGACGTCATGTCCTCCAGGACCATCCAGATTGTCATCAGCACAAAGTTCAAAAGCCAGCATCTGTGATGGTATGGGGGTGTGTTAGTGCCCATGGCATGAGTAACTTGCACATCTGTGAAGGCACCATTAATGCTGAAAGGTACATACATAGGCTGCCATCCAAGACAAATCATTTTCAGGAACATCCCTGCCAATTTTAGCAAGACAATGCCAAGCTACATTCTGCAGGTGTTACAACAGTGTAGCTTCATGGTAAAACAGTACTGGTACTGGACTTGCCTGCCTGCAGTCCAGACCTGTCTGTCACTGAAAATGTGAAGTGCAAAAAAAACAACGGAGACCTTGGACTGTTGATTATCTGAAGTCATACATCAAGCATGAATGGGAAAGAATTATGTTGGCAAAGTTTCAACAATTAGCGTCCTCAGTTCCTGAAGCTCAATGAGTGTTGTTACAGGTCCCACTTCCTTAAAATCAATAATCTTTTCTTTAATGTTGTTAGAGGGGGCTTGAGGAGCAGTAGAACATGACTTATTTTACTGAACTTTCAGTTCACAGAGAAATGCTCTAGGCCTTAAAATGCCCAGTTTTTTCTTCCTGTGGTTTATGATGTCATAGCCATACAGCCTCCAACTACAGGTGTTTTCTGCTTGTCAAAGGCAGATGCATGACTGTTTGAAAGTCCACTCCACGGCCTGTAACCCCTCCCCCACCTCTCATCAGACATTTTTTGGGCAGCCAATCAGTTCAGAACTTATTATCATAGCCTCCGTTTCCAAAGGGGAGGGGTAAAGGGCTGCATCTGATCCTTTACAGAGATGACATTTGTCCTGTTTTTATTCAACTAATCAAATTGTTGCTTCATAGACAGCCATGACATGATGTAAACATTCAAACACACCAGGATATGTGACCTTTAAAGGATAGATAATGTAATACAGAGGTAAATATGCTCCTGTCCCTGATTTTTGGGACTTGTCGCAGCATCAAATTCAAAATGAGTGAATATTTGCAATAACAGAAAACAAAACAATTAAATTTATCAGTTTGAACATGAACTATCTTGTCTTTGTACTATATCAATTGAATATAGGTCAAAAAGGATTTACAGATCATTGTAGTCTGTTTTTATTTATGTTTTAGACAACGTCCCAATTTCAGTGGAACTGGGGTTTGTATCCCATAGGGCATAGTGGCTCTCTGGACTTAGAGCACAGAAAAGCAAAAAAATGGTTCTTTGTCTTGCATTAAACTCGAATTAATTGCTGTTATTTCTGCATGTTTAAGCAGTATCTGCAAAAAATGTGCGTTTTTTTTTTTTTTCATTAAATTGTTATTTCTTTGGGGCAGCACAGTGGGGCAGCAGGTAGTGCACGTGCCTCACAGCAAGAAGGTCGCTGGTTCGAATCCTGGGTCAGGCAGGGCCTTTCTGTGTGAAGTTTGCATGTTCTTCCCATGCATGTGTGGGTTTTCTCCGGGCACTCTGGCTTCCAGGCACTCCGGCTTCCTCCCACAGACTAAAAACATGCTCATTAGGTTAATTGGTCACTCTAAATTGCCCTTAGGTATGGGTGTGAGAGTGAATGGTTGTCTGTCTCTATATGTTGCCCTGCAATCGACTGGCAACCGGTTCAGGGTGTACCCCGCCTCTCGCCCAATGACAGCATGGATAGGCTCCAGCCCCACCAAACATTTTATGCAGCTTATCCAGCCGATGATTCGATGAACTCGCTTACTTTAAAACATCAGCTGCTGCTGTGAGGGGATGGAGAGTCAAATTTTTAAAACAAGGCGGGCTGAGAGAAACAGTGAGCCGATAATTCAGCGGACCTCGTTTTTGAAGTGGCGGGATTTTTACACAAAGATTTCAGGTGGATGTTTTTATTTATTACCATGTCTGCTGTGATGTGATAGTCAGACTCTCTCCATCACTCTCTCTCTCATTCAGTAACCACAAACTCGAGTGTGCATGAGTTACTGTGTTAAATGTCCATCCGACATATTTTTGAAAAGATTTCAAGATTGACATGAAACTAAAAACTGATCAATTATTTAAGTGGGATAAGCTTCAAAAACACTGGTAAGATTTCAAAAAGTACCTCAAAGATCACAAGACTACCTCATGATTATTATTATTAGCACAGGCTAATATTAATTAACTGTTAATTTTGTTGACAAGCCCCGTAATCAAAGTAAACACACAATTGTTGTCATTTTAGTTCTAAATTAATTAATGCAGTTTAATATGGTATAACAATAATGCCAAGTTAAAGCAACAAAAAATACATGACTGATTAAAGAGCAGTCATGTCAGGTGGTAAAGCAGTTTGATTATAGATCTGATGTCATTATAATGACGGAAAGTCAACAGACGCTGCTGTCGTCGTTTTAAGGTTCAAATGTGTTTTGTGGCTCCAGACAAATTTTTTTTGGTAGGCGAGCCTGGCAAAATGGCTTTTTTGATTGGAAAGGTTGCAGCCCCCTGCCATAGGGCATAAAACACTTCTATTATTTTACTTTTCGTCCCTGATCCCTTCTTTTTAAAAGAGCAACTCAGTCCATAGTCTGAACAGGACAAATGTTGATGTTCCTCTGACTTCTCCTTCAGAGCCACCATCAGGTCAAACATCTGATCTCTCTGACTAAATATTGTCCCATGTCCAGTGTCATGTTGTTGGTGAAGGTAGTAGCTAGCAGAGGGAATGATTAGGCTTTGTCAGAGGTCTACATGGTATCGACTGCTTTCTCCCTTAGCTTGTGAATTTGCATCACGCGTCAGTGGCTCATGCTAAAAAAAGGAGTCATTTGAGGCTCAGCAAAGTGGTTTCAATCAGCATTCCTGCAAGGCACTGATGATCAGAATCAAATTCAGCACGCAGTGATAAGCAGAGTCCTCGTCTCCTGGGGCGATGAGAGGGACAGACAGAGAGGCAGAGCAAGAGCTTACAAGGTTATTGTACCCCCTAACTCACACACACAAACACACACTCTTGAACGCAGCGACATGTTGCTGAGTGTCTTCAGGCGGCCCGAAGAGAGATTCTTTTCATTCTGGTCACTGTGTAACTTGACCTTCTCCGTTGTGGCAGCTGGTGGGATTCAGAGGAAATGGCCTTGGGTCTTGTGGTGCGACTGTCATGATGTCACACGGCTCACATTAATTGTCAAACATGATTTATTTAAACAGCTCAGTTTCAATCCCAGGGAAATCTGTGCTGAGTTATAAGCTGACCAACATTGACATCTAGTGGTTTAAAGGAGACTCATTAACTGCAAGACAGTCTAAAGATGCAGCTTTCATGGCTCCTCAGAAAATCCTAATGCATGTTTTTGTGTAATTTCATTAAATAAGAAGATAGAAGCATGAAAAATAAATGTTTCCAGCCGTACAACAGTGCAGTAAAATTATAGTGTACAGTCCAAACAGACTGATGTTTTTAGCTGCTACTGAAATTCAATATGTGGATAAAAAAGGATCGTCATATGGTTACATGCCTCACTAACAATCCATTTTGAAATGTTTGTCAGTTTAAAACATTTACTTGCCATAGTCACAGTGCAACAATACAGCTTAATTATTCAGATAAAATGCAACAACAATTAATTAAGGAAAATAAATAATAATAATAAAAAAAATGCAATGCCAGATAAGAAAAACCAAATACAGAATAACACCAAGTTGGCCAACAAACATCCACGTAAAAATGCAAACACAAATGAAGAAGAATGCGACAAAAGTAAACAAAAAAACAAAAAAACAATAAAACAACTTAAAATTTTTCAACAAATTATAAACAAAAGAATTTAAAAAATCAACAACAAAAAAGAAATACAAACAAACAAACAAAAATGTGTTAAAGAAAACAAATAACAGAGGAAAACAAAGGGGCGTATGTATTTCACAAAACCTAGCTTAAGCTGTGATTTTCCAGTTATCCTGGGTGAATTTAGCTGTGATTTGGCACATAAGTTACCATGGAGACCTTTTCTGTGCAGCTAGCCTGCTCTAATACAACTACTACTACTACTATTACTACTACTACTACTACTACTACTACTACTAATAATAATAATAATAATAATAATAATAATAATAATAATAGGTTCTGGGTGGCATGGTGGCGCAGCAGGTAGTGCCGTTCTGTGTGAAGTTTACATGTTCTTCCCGTGCACGCGTGGGTTCTCTCTGCACACTCCAGCTTCCTCCTACAGACCAAAAACATGCTCATTAGGTTGATTGGTGACTCTAAATTGCTCATAGGTATGAGTGTGAGCGTGAATGGTTGTCAGTCTCTATGTGGCCCTGCGATGGACTGGTGACCGGTTCAGGGTGTACCCCGCCTTTCGCCCGATGACAGCATGGATAGGCTCCAGCCCCCACATCCAAGAAATAATCATTATTAAGACAGTTTCTGTCTTTCTTTCTCTCAGTATAGGCTGTAATTTATCATAATGGTATTTTGTGTTCTTTTATTTCTCCTTGATTCATTTCAAAGATTAAGATGTTTGAAAATTGTCTTTAATACACTTTGATTGGTTAGTAGATATATAATTTTGGCTGCTCACTCCTTCAGGCGGACCGCTTTTATTTACCACTCTCTCTCACTCCTTTATTGCAGAAGCCATTTTGATTTATTTTATTCTTTTATAAATTACTTGTGTGTCTCAGTCATAAGTTCCCATCAGAAGCTGTTATTTCATTTGGAGCAAAGTGTGCGCATGCGTCTTCTCTGTTTTGATCAGTGAATCTGTGATCTACCTCAGCGTCTTTTGAAGAAAGCCTTGAACACACAGTTATCCAAATTAGTTACATCTGGTTTTATTGAGCTGCCCCTTCTCAGCCTGGATTGGCCTTCGTGAAACACATTAAGCCAGCACGCTCAGGAGGGACTTGGTCAATCCTTGCTTTAGTTGGTTGTCCTGGATGTCTTATTTCCACTTAGGTGAAATATCCGTCTGGTCTTAACATGTTAGCTTGTTGATAAGTAGTGTAGCTTCAAAGAGATCTTAAAGATGCTGTCTGTATTGAAACGTTCTGTCTGACCTTCAAGCATCCACAGTCTTCTTCATTGCTGATGGGCTGTATTATTATCACTGTAGACATCCCCATGATTAAATCCAACAAGGCTATTTTTTTTTTAAACCAACCTTTGGTTAAACACTTCATACTCCTGAGTCTATGAAGTTGATATTTCAGACCCTTTAACTAATAAGTAACATAAATACAGGACTAAGCCAGAGCAAAAGTTTGTTTAAACAGAAGTAGTCCAGCAACAGATGCTATAAAAAGGGGGCTCTCCTGTATGTCAGTGGAGCAATCAGAGAGACTAAAAAGGGCAATTGCTTACAATTTCAAATACCCTCTAACAAATGTAATACATGTTAATGAAAGTGGCTGATTTCACAGTTAAACACCAGACCCTAGACTTATATTGCATCCATCCATTCATCCATCATCTATTCCCTTTATCCCCTTTGGCAATTGGGCGAGAGGCAGGGTACACCCTGATCTGGCTGCCAGCCAATTGTAGGGCCACAAAGAGAGACAAGCATCCATTCACACTCACACTCATACCTAAGGGCATTGTGGAGTAACCAAGCAAGCAGTGAGCATGTTTTTGGCCTGTGGGAGGAAGCCAGAGTGTCTGGAGAGAACCCACACATGCATGGGAGAACTCTCTTGCTGTGAGTCACGCGCACTACCTGCTGTGCCACCAGCCAAATTGATCCTGGTGATTTAATAATCGCTGTATCTACTCTACAGACACGGGCCAGGGTGAGAGCATTAATGTGTGTAATAAAGTTTTTATGGGATAAGTCACTTTATAAATAAAACGACACTTATTAAATATGTTTGTGCCATTCTGTTTCACCAGCCCATCCAATAATCAGCCAGGAGCGACTGTTTGTGGTCTGACATTATAGGCTCTATCTTACAGAGAAGTTATGATCCATCAGAGCTGAGGACTCAAGGTAAGAGAGAATATTTATTATACAGTAATAAGTCAAAGTTTAAATCCTAAATGAGATGTCGACACTGGAGTCTCACACTGAGCACCTGAAAATTGATGGTGCTGCTGGTGGAGATCACATTTTGCTTCACAGTATGGAATAGCTCACATTTGTAAATCAGACTTTTAGAGTTTTTTGTTACAGCTAACATGCAGGTGAGCAGGTGACAGTGAAAAGGAGAGAGTGGGCACAGAGTGGGTCTGAGTGTTAAATCAGAGTGTTTTTAGTGTCACCAAGAAAGAGCTACATAAAATGTCAAGGGTAAAATATAGAAGGGCACAGACGACTGGAAATCCCATCCCAACATTTTTTTATCTGACTGGCAAAACGTGCCTTATAGCTTTATATACACTCACTGGCCACTTTATTAGGAACACCTTGTTAGTTCTGGGTTGAACCCCTTTTCACCTTCAGAGCTGCTTTAATGCTCCCTGGTATTCATATTCAACAAGGTGCCTGAACACTACATCCATCTATTATCTATGACATTTATACCTTTTGGGGTTGCGGGAGGCGGGGTACACCCTGGACCATTTGTCAGCCGATCACAGGGCCACATAGAGAGACAGACAACCATTCACTCTCACACTCATAATTAAAGGCACTATAATCAGCCCTCTAATGAGCATGTTTTTGTTGTGTGGGAGGAAGCCGGAGTGCCCAGAGAGAGGCACAGGAGAACATGCAAGAAAGGCCCTGACCTACAAAGAGTCAACCAGCCCAACCAGCATCCTTCTTGCTGTGAGGCACGTGCACTACCTGCTGCGCCACCATGCCACCCCTACTTGAAACATCCCAGGGATTTTGGTCCATATTGACACTGATGTGATAGATTTTTCACCTTGACATCCATACTGCAAATCTCTCAAAGGTGCTCTGTTGGATTGGGATCTGGTGACCGAGCCACTGGATTACAGAGTACTTATTGTCATGTTCAAGAAACCAGTCTGAAATGACTTGCTGAAGTAGCCATCAGGGGATGGGTGGTCATAAAGGGATGGACATGGTCAGCAACAACACGTCGGTAGACTCTGGTTTCAAAACTATGCTAGTTTGGTACCAAGGATCCCAAGTGTGCCAAAAAAATATCCCCCACACTATAAAACAGCCTCCACCACCAGCCTGAATCGTTAATACAGTGCAGGTTGGGTCCATGCTTTCAGGTTTTTTACACCAGATTCAGACTCCACAATCATCAGACCAGGCAACATTTTTCCAATCTTATATTGTTTAATGTTGGCAAATCTATGTGAATCACAGCCTCAGGACCCATTTACACGACTTTGTCACCAGAAATGGAAAGGTTTTTCCTTTGAGCTTTCAAAAGCTCCACGTTCGCACAGAGATGGTGTGATAATGATGTGTGTTCACAGGGATCCACGAGAATGACCAAAAAAGTGGTAGTGTCCATCCCAGGCAAGTAGTTGGCAATGTATGTTTGTAGTGTCGTGGCAAATATAACAAATGTGTCTCTGCTGGGCAGAGTATTGATTCAGCAAATCCACATTTTGTTGGAGGAGCGATAACAAGCCATGCTGCTACCACGTTCTCATGTAAATGGAAGGAGCAAATGCAATGAAAACTCTCAGTTTTCAGCCCTCAGTTTCCAGTTTTTAGTTGACAAGAGTGACTCCTGGTGTGGTCTCCTGCCACTGTACCTCAACTGCTTTAAGATTTTACATGATTTGCATTCAGAAATGATCTTCTGCACACTTTGATTCAAGTGATTATTTTAATTAGTGTTCCTTTTCTATCATCTCAAACCACTCTGGTTATTCTCCTCTGACCTCTGGCTTCAACAAGGTATTGACCTGTGGTACAAGGCACTGACTCCCAGAGCACTGTCACACTTTCTTAAGCCATTCTCTGCAAATCCTAGAGATGGCTGTGCATGAAAATCTCAGTCGAGCAGGTTTTTCTGAAATACTCAGGGCAGCTCACGCAGCACCAACAAACACGTAAATCCCCATTCTGATGCTTTGTTTGAACTTCAGTGGGTCGTCTTGACCATGTCTGCATGCCTAAATGCATTGAGTTGCTGCCATTTGATTACCTACTGAGTTATTTACATTGAGGAGCACCTAATAAATGTATCATTTTGTGTATATTTGACATCTTAACAGTGAATCTCATGTAAAATCTAACACTTACAAAACTTGGGGGGTCAACTGCACCACATGCAACACAAAACATCTCCCCGCATCTATAATGAGAAAAACCTCCATTTCGCCTACATATTTTCAATATGTCACATTTGTTGAGGGTTTAATGCACAAATTTTGGTTATTAGACATTATTTATTATCATAAACATTTATATTTATCAGTTAAGATGTGGACCAAACTTGTTCATCTCAGGGCACCAGCATAGGCAATATTAATCAAATTTGTCAATATAATCATTCTCATAGCATTATTAAATATCCAAATCTTTATGGTTAATATAATTGATATTTTAATAAAAAGGAAAGCTGTGAATCCTCATACTGACCTTTGCAACCAGCTATTATCACAATGAAGATGCACAATAATCACAAACAACTTCTCTGTAAATAATAAGATTTACTTAACAAAGCGACTTCAATTTAAAATCAATGACACTTAATCAAATAAATAACAAAACTAAACTACAAGCAAACAACTATATACAAAACAAACAAACAAAGCAGCGTGTGTGTGCATGTGTATGAGAGAAAAGACTAAAGAGAAACAGGACAAGAAGACAAAATAAAAATGGCAGCTCTTACATGTGCTTCACATGTGGCCGGCTGTAACGGTGGTTATGCAGACACAGGCTCAAAACCTGAACAAAAGAAAGTCAGATGCTGAACTATGATTCCCAGCAGTCCCACTGACACTGGTCTTTCTGATTGTAAAGGAAGGTCACAGGACACAGAGACAGTCAAACACACTGATGTGCAGACACAGCAACAATAAAAAGGACTGCAGATGCCCACAACAATGAAGAGGACGCAGCAGTTCAACTACAATTAATCAAAAACCTTGGTTTTGGGGCTATTTCATCATGCTAATTCATTTCATTTGCTCTCTGGACCAGTTGATGGTTGGACATGAGTAACTCTGAGGTCAGGCTCTGAAGACTTTTAAGAACTTGGCCCAGCTGTTCACCCCCAGGTATCCTCCAACGAGGGTAGAGAACTTAGCCCCCCCACTTTTCACATGTATGTGTTTCCTGCTGCAAGGCTTCCTGGGAGTCTGAGGCATTGTAGCCTTTCTAAGCTCTGCTTGCACTCCAAACTACCACAGCTCAGGCTTCTGAGACTGCATACAGGCCTCAGTTCTTTCTGCACAAGGGCCAAACTCATTGTAGATATAGTTATAGAAGTACACCTCAATGACTTCTCTCTACAGATGTGTCCAGATTTTCAGAGTTAAAGATAAAGACATTTCAATTTTACCATGATTCTACATGTATGAGCACAGGACACGATCAGATTTTTTTTTTTTTATCAGTGCCCCTTTACTGCCAATCAAATCAGCAGATAAATAATCAAACCATTCAAATCAACAAAAACTGCATTTCAATTAACTTTCACATTATCATAACACATTTATTGGTGTTACAAATCATTATTATTACTATTATTTACAGTGTTTTCTTTGCTTTTTTTAATCTTTCATCAATATCAACAACTACTTTCCTGAAAAAAAAAAGCTTTGAAACATAACTTTGATTTATTATTTCCCCCCTTTAATGATACCAATTGGTATTGTATTTTGTATTGCTGGACAGCCTGATTAGTCACCTTTACAAAGAGGTACAACATGTAAGGATCTTAACTTAGTGGAATAAATAACACAGCTATGGGTGGGTAGAGCTTCATAGAAAAGTGGCAAAATCCCCTACAGTTCTTCAGTGAAGGAAAAGTAAAGAGCTGGTGTTGTCTTCCTGGGACGCCCACTTTGTGGTCTGTCACTGACTTCGATAATCTCACAGAACTTGGTCCTAAAATTGGTACCAGAGCACCAGTCCTTGCAACCCTGAAAGGGATAAGTGGTATAGATTATGGATGGATATTTTGGATGGATACAGAGAAATGAGTGTTTTAAGGTAGTAAAATGTGACTAGGGACAGGTGCTGTCATAAGATTAAGACAGAGTGGCATTTTATGGACATTTATGTGGACACAGGACACGAGGTCTGAAAATGGGACTGAAATCATGACGTCTGGTCAACCAAGTCCTACCACAAAGTTGAGAAAGGGTTTGAAGTTGAAGGAAACAAGTTGCAGCAAAAATGAAGAAATAACTAAACAGCCATGATATATGACAGTCTGAAACTGTGAAGTATACGTGTGGTGATTTCAGACTATAATGTATGATGTTGAATCAAATAAAAAAAATCTCTGTTGATGTTCTGAGCCATAAATAACCTGCCGATGTTCAGCACGCAGGCTGAAAGTAAATAATGTCAAACTTTCCCTATTTATGACTCTGGATGCCGGCTCTGCCTGCATTACGGCAGAAATGTGATGAAAAATGTAAGATCCTCTTGTCAAAGTGTCTTCAAGTGCCAGATGAGATAAATTTCCAGGTAGCAGGGGGCCGCTCTTCCTCATGTCATGCATAATTCTCTGAGGACTGGGGAGGCTGGAGCAAGTTTGTCGCAGCCGCCATCGCTTGTCAAGACCCTCAAGAGGCTATTTGTTATTCTGCGTCTGTGAGAGCGGCTGACATTTCCCATTGGCACTTGAAGCACATCTAGCTGTGCCCTCTGCCCCCTTCATCTCCCATGGTTTGCTCAGCTGAAATGGGACAAAGCTCATGGGGGCTCATAGAAGTTCAAGGGGGAGTGCCAGCGGAGGCACATCCAGGGGGTTTTCTGACAGATGTGCCGTTGCTGGCCGTGGTACTACGGTACCTGTGAGCCACTCCAGAGACGCCCAGATCACCTTATTACATACATTTACACAGGGATAGGAAGTGTGGAAATAATACCTGAAGGTTCAAACTTTCAAATACTTCTTCCTTTAAGCAAGGACAGAAGCTTATAAATTCAAATATTATGCCAAGAGAGAGATGTTTGGATTTATTCTGCTGTGAGATTTAGTGTTGAAGAAGAAAAATGTTCACTTACATGATTTATTTCCTTGTACTCCTTCTGCTTTCATTGTGTCATTTCACTAGATCCATTTTCACATTTATCCTGCCTGGCTATGACATCTCAGCTGTTCTCAGATATGCACTCCTGAAAGTTTCTTCAACATTATGGTTCACGCTGCCCCTGAAATGTTTCTCAGGGGGATGGATATGATGGAAAACGGATACTGCCATCAAATATTCATGATATCCAAGACGGCGAGCAAAGTGGTCAAACACAATGACAGCTTTAACCTTTAAGTTAGGGCTGGTCAAACTTCTCTTCACTCTTTACATACAGAAAAATGTAAGGATGTCAGGGCTCGACCTGCCTTAGTGCGCTGGAGTCATTGAAATAGATCCATTCTTTAGGGGGGGACTTCTTCAGGAGACTTTGATGATTTTTTTTTCGCTTGCCATCCCACCTATCAACCTCGGTGACTGGGTGTGCTCCAGTGTAATTACTGAGAAGAGTGACTGAATGGTTATCATACCATTTCACAGCATGCAAGGTGTTCTCTCTGACTGTGGCTTTCTTCTGTTCAAAAGATCCACATCGAGCTCTCTTCAGCTCAGTGTCACACATCAAGATGACACCTGGCGGGGTGTTGGTTTGGCGGAGTGGTAAGCAGGCACATCCCAAATACACGCTTCTGTCGGCCCGGGTTCAAATCCAGCCTGTGGCAGGTTGCAGAGTATCCTTCCCTACTCTCTCTCACCCCATTCACAAGCCTATCCACTGTCTCTCTCCGATCTATAAAGGCACAAAAATGCCCCAAAAAGTGATCTTAACCCTTGGTAGTCTGTGGCTACTAACAGTAACAGTACAGTGAATTTACTCCTTAATAAGTGTGAGAATGATGTGAACCCTCGTGGACCAGTTGTCAAAGAACACCTTGTAGTTCTGCTGCGTGGGTATTGGCTGGGCCAGGCAAAGGACAATGTTGCCTCTAGCTCCTACATCTGGCATCTCAGAAAGTTTCACAGCTCACTGTAGATCTCAAAGTAGTGTGGATCAGAGCCGGCCAAGGAGAGTATCTTGTAGCCAATTTCTTAGGTTTTTCTGGCAGGTATTGCTTGAGTCTATATCTTCCCTTGAAAGAAGCCATCTGTGCGTCCATGGCCAGCTTCCACCCATTAGGATTATCTGCAGCTTTGAGGTAAGATGAGTGACCAGTGGTCCGATTTTATTGAGTGGATCAAAATGTTTTCCTTGTCTTAGTTCACAGTTGTTAAAGTGCAGGATTTTTTAAATCCACTCTGCCTCACTGTCACTCTCCTCAAGCTCACTGTCCTCACTGACAGAAGGACTGAGCCTAAAGGTGCGTTCACTCCAGATGCGACTTACACGACCTGCCGACTTGGCTGAGCTGCTGTGTCACTTTGGACACATGACCAGGTCACGTTGCTCAGTCACCAGAGTTAAAAATGTGAACTTTTGGGGTGACGTCACATGTGGCTGTGCCGCAACAGTCAATCAGCATTGTGTGGGTGTGTGTGTATCTATTTTGCAGTGGATGTATGCTGGAAAAGATGGAAGGGTTTGCTGGATGTATGTATGAGGGAAAATATGAAGAAGGGGGGAAGAAGCGTGTCAGTGGGACGGCCAATGAAGAAGTTGTTACGTTAGCTGTATCTTGCTTAACGTTGCACTGGAGACACAGATGACCCTGTGACAGTAAACAATGACTGTGTTTATTCAAGCTCACATTAGAGTGACAATCCATGTCCGTGTGGGAACATTAGTTATTGAGCACACTGGTTCCGCCTTTTTCAACAGAAGTGCCAGTTCTCTGCGGTCCTGTCCTTCCTTGACCCGTTTATCAGCCTGAGGGAGACAAGCAGCAACATGGCTAAGGGGGTCAAGAAAAACAGGACCACAGAAAACTCCCTGCTCAAGGTGCAACTGACAGACAATGCTGAGGCAGCAGCAGGGCCATCAGCTGCAGTGTACGGTTGGTAGATGAGTGAAAAGGGTACAGTTGGAAATATATGATATATGATAAGATACCTTTGCAGTGAAACTCGAGCAGGCGTCACATCACTGAGCAACATGACGGTGAAAAAATGAGCAATTTTATTAACAGGACTGACGTGAGTGATGCGATCTTGGTCACCAAGTGGAGTTCGGTGTGAAAGCACTTTAACTGCCTTAATGTTCCTCCCATCAAAATAATTTTCAATTTTCCATCCATCTCCAATGATAGTCCAGCAAGAAATAGATTATGGTGACAACTGTGCTACCCTTCACATCTTCATTCATGAGTATGTTATTGTTGAAAAGTGCTCTAAGTGCACAATGTTGCCCTGAGGCAACAAATGAAAATCTACCATTTAAGAATATAGATACACACAAAAAGTATCTTTACTCGATCAAAAATGCTTCTTTACATATCCATGCACATCACAGAGATTATTTTTATGAAGTAATTTAAATTCAAACATGTTAAAATGTGAAAATTATCTTACCTCCTGCTAACAGTGTGTCCAAGCTGGCCGTGGTCCCAAAAAGAGCTCTTCCAACCCACACAAAAGGTCAAACACATGCCCACCTCAAATTTCACTGGTCACAGACTTTTCATCAGACTTTAACAGACATCAGACATTTCATCCTTGGATGCCGGTCTGGTTGCTGGGGAGATGCAAGCTGGCTATCTCAGGCACTGCTGAAAGGGGCTGGCGTCCTTTGCCTCTGAAGCCTCGTGGCATGGGGTTTGCACCATTGCACCCTTAAACTTAATCACACATAAACAGCTATGAATGAAGAAGGGTCAGTGCTGCTGGCGGTGCAGACGAGTGATCAGGAATGATGAATGGGGAGGTGCCAACCTGGCATTTGCTTCCAAACCAGACCTGACCTGACAGAAGCAAAAAAGATAGGTAAAGCTCTTTTTTTCTTCAAAATAATGTTGTTTTTAATGTTGACATGGGCATTCAGTCATATTTTCTTCATGAACATACACCTTTTCGTATTTTAAACTGACATTAAGGGAGTCGGAGGCTGCCAGTCGTCTGCTCTGCTTTATGCATTCAGAATTTTTTCCATTCAATGTTGAAAAAGGTTCAGTAAAATACAGTCCACTGTAATATCATCAAATTTTCCTTCTATCTGCATGCAGAGTGTGACTTGCAGTGTTTGACCAACCTCTCTGCTGCTGCCTTGATAAAACATTTGTGGACTGGACTCACACAGGTGCACTGCAGCAGGCGGATCTCCATGATTAAACAGACTTTCTGCATAACACGAGCATCAGTTCAAGAGCCCTGACTTCTGGTCAGCTCTCACAGAGCTGCTGAAAGTTTCCAGAGCTGTAATCGGGGTGAATCCAAAATGTGACACTGAGAGAAGCTGTGACGACTGAAACACGGTCTGCATGTGTTTTTTAGGCTTTTAATCGTTGCGCTGTTCAAAAGTTTGAACCGCTGTGCTCTGAATTATGCATGCCCCTTGTTAGTCATGCATTATTCAGACTGCTTAAGTCTGGTGTTCATTTACACAATTATAACTTTAGTGGAAGACTGACTCTTTACATAACAGTTCATGAATGGTTAGCCACCAACTGCAGTGGCTCCGGGTAACCAGTCATCACCAATCATTTGGAAAGCGACATGGTTTCTTCTCCCCTCGGCTGAACCCGTCCAAACTCACTCCAACCATGAGCTCCATTAATGAGCGAACATATCCTCCCTCGGTTATTTACAGTCTCACAGGCCAGGATGTGGTGACACAGGCATGACAGGAGGATGTCTCCTGAGGGGGCTTTAATCAATATCTCTGACAGCTCTCCCTCATCGGAGACACCCTCTGGGCAGAGCCAAGGTCAAACTGAATGGTAGCTACCAGCCTGTAAATCTGACAGCACATGTGCCCCAGGGTGATGTACAGCAACATGAACTTATTGTTGTCTTATACTGCACCATGTCAGCTCAGCATGGACAGAGTCAGTGAAGGGTTTAGAGACGGACGCAGGGGAGATCAGGCTCAAAATGACCGGAGGAGGGTTCATAAAGGAAACTCCAGAGGCCGAATGTCTGAAAGGAGTGTCACAATGAAGTGAGGACTGACCTGCATCTTAAAGTGAGAAAATGTCAGCTGTGTCACTGCATTAAAGAAGGCAAAGGAGAGTTCTGAATAGCAAGCACCTGTAGGGATTATAAACTACACATACAAGGGGAGCTTTTCAATTTAATGTACACTGTGGTGGCCGAACCTTTCAACAAATATATAAAAAAAAACAGTCATGTCTAATCACCTTGTTTGGTTTACATTTAAAATGGCTGTAATTCTTAACCTTTAATAACCATGCCGTGCAGAAGGATCCGTCTGATTTAATGTCTGTTAGATCCATCTTGATGAGCTCCAATGTACAATGACAGTAAGCGGCACAAACCAGAGTCCTTTAAAGCAGGAAGAGTTGAGAGCTACACGAGAGACGACACCAGAATGCTACTGAAATTAGCACTGATGCAAGCAGCTTCAGTATCATTTTTATCAGATCTGAAACAAATTTCCTCATTAAATGAAAAACAAAGTCCAAACTTCTCGACAGAGAGGATATTTTCGCTCCACTTCTGACATGTTTTACTGAGATTTTGTTCCATGAAGTTCTTTTTAAAATGAAAGAACAGGAACAACTTCAACATGAAGTGTTTGAAACCTTGTTGTATCGTCTAATTGACTCTTTGTTGGCATTTTGATTGGCTTACTGACAAACTCATCATAATCAGACAATCCCTGATCAAAGCAACAAACCAGCAGGAATCGAGTTATCTTAACACAACACTTTCTGTGCAGGCAGAGTCTAAATCAATTTAGAAGAAATTCATAAATATTTATATTTTTCTTTATACACCCTACAGTAGTTTTGTTTATTCTTTCACTTGTGCAAAATTTGAAAAGAATCAAATTAACTACATTTATATGAAAGCTGGCCTTAAAGTGAGTGATCTTCAATTCTTTCAAATGGGAGAGAGGCCAGCAACAGATTCTGTCTGACTTAGAAACAGCAACTACAGAGGGTGTGGTTTAACAGAGGATCACTTCCTGGAAAGGGCAGGGCTTGACAGAGGGTCAATTGAAATTAATTTATTTCTGTAAAACACCATTTTAAACACTTCTGAGACAATCAGGGAGTGTAAAATCTCTATGAACACACCTCACATGACAGGATCATCAGGCTGTATAATCTTCAGGACAAAGAAATAATCAAACCTTTGCAGGATTTGGTCATAAGGGGGGATCAAGGGCAAAAATACAGCACTGAATCTACTCTTTTACAAGTTATTCACAGTCTAATTGATTATTCACAAATCTTTGGCTCAGGAGACTCTGTAGCGCTGCAGTTTCAGTCCGACTTGACAGAAATGAGCTTCTCTGTCCACAAGAGGGTTTATTCCTCTGAGACATGACATGGTAGCCTACCTGTGGTATCCCTCAAGACTCCACGACTGGTATAAATGGTCTACATATATTTGGCGTCTTGTGTCTATTTTTGAAGATATGATGTTTTGCTCCTTTGTACCAAATGACGTACAACTGTGCATATTTCTTCAATAGGAAAGTTAGGGTTTGATTCTGCTTTACCGTCGAGGACAGAGGTTGGAGAACTAAAAAAAATCTTGGTGAGAGAGGAAGGAAGCGGGTGCTGAAAGCTGTAGTTTTGTTCCTGTATGTCATTTTTATTTAGAGCTGTTTACTTATGATTGACCACCTTTTTCTCTGACATCAACAGCAAATTCAAAGGTTAACATTGGATACCTGGGCCTTAAAGAACTGATTTTCCAGAAGGAAGGTCTGACTTACTAAAAAAGGCTTATTCAAAAGTAATCTCACTTTATAAAACACCTCTTTGGTAGGGCAGGACGTCGGGAGTGATGAGTTTTCATGGTTATTTTAGTATACAAACTTGTATTTATGACACTGATTCACTGAAAACACGTCTGATGAACTGCAGTAACCCCGGCTCTGAGTGCTGATCTGGCACTTCTCTGTGGTAGCTGGTGCTGTTTGTCTGAAGTGAGGAGCTCATCATTAACAGGAAAAAACTTCTTCATCTTCTCACAGCTGCTGAGCCACACTAGGGAGCTACAGCTCATGCTCCATCAGCTCCATCATGGCCGCCTCTCACTCAGCTGCTTCTGTGTGCACTGAAGCTGGAGCGGGTCTGGATGTGAGCTATAGAGAGTTCTGTGATCTGCACTGCAGTGTTGGATTTATCAACAAGAAAAATATGATAAAAAAAAAAAAACTTTTCACCTATGGTACTTTTGACCCAACATACTCCCATGGCTTGTTTTTACATAAAACTCACACAACTAGAAAAGCACTCAGAGAGTGCAGACCTCCATCAAGCAACTCAGTTTCAGCAGTGGCTTTTCCACATCACCAGATCCAGAATAGTGCCAGGATCTGGACCAAACTCAGCACATACATGGAGGTTGTTATCCTCTATGAGCACAACAAGTTTTGGGAACATTACATAATATTTAGATTTTATATGAATTATTTAATGTTGTCAATAGGATTTCTCATTAGAAAGTTGAAAGCTTTTTTGTGACGATAATCTGGATCAGATCCAGATTAAATTCACCTTAATGATAGAAACATAGACCCCATATTATCCTGTAAAACTGGAAGCGCATCTGTTAAAAAAAATGGCAAACAAACAAACATACACTGGCAAAAACATAACCTCCTTGGCGGAGGTAATTACGTAAAATAATTATAAAAAATAACCAACAGCAGTATACTTTTCCAGTCATCTGGACTTGTTCTCCTTAAAGGGCCGGCGCTGCTGGAAGCCCTTTCTGACTGCAGTTAAGGATCTGATACAACTCAACTTCAAAAACACTGAAATATCCCTTTAATGGATTGGAGGGTTGAGGGATATTGTGCTTTTTTTGTTGCATTCCTTAATACTCTCCACCATGTGCTCTCCAGTGTAACAATAAATAAGAAAAACATACAGTATCAAAGAATCTCATGAGACATGGAGCTAACTTTATTACCTCCTCCAAGGAGGTGATGTTTTTGCCTCTGTTCAATTGTCTGTCAGCAAGATTACACAAAAACTACGGAACTGATTTCGCTGAAATCTTCAGGAGATGTTGGTAATGGCCCAACTTAAAAATGATACAATTTTGGTGGTGATCCAGATAACTTCCATTAACCAACGATCGTTTTTGCTTAACTGTCTAACTAATAATGATATCAACATGATTCTGAGTGCTAGGTGTGGGTTTTCCGGGTCAAGAAATCATATTAGGATGCTAACTTTATCATGGAACTATTGCGTATAGATGTAACATCAATATGTGAGCTGCTTGGCAGAAGTCTGTGCTATCTTAGTGCTTTTCTACTTTTTGTTGTATTCCTTAGTACACTACACCATGCACTGTCCAGTGAAACAAGAAATCAGAAAAACACACAAAATCAAAGAATCTCATGAGACATGAAGCTAACTTCATTATATTTGCGTACATATCAGTGTTCTATGTGTTAAATGCCCAAAAATGAGAAAATGGTCAAGGATTCCAGCTACTTCAGGTTAGGGTGACCATACGTCCTCTTTTGCCCAGACATGTCCTCCTTTTTGGTCGTAAAATTATGTCTGGGACAATTTCAAAACTTCCCTAAAATTACGGGTTTTGCTCAGCTTGTTCTGCAGATGAAGCTGTCGCTGGTGACAGAAAAAGACATGCGTTCAAACTACCGTAACTCCTCGAGTATCCACGCTATCCAAATAATTCCAACGGATTCTGAAAGCTGAGAAGCGGAGCTTTCCATTGATAGATTGTCTGAGGGGGAGGGACAGGGAGTGAGCTGACTGAGCCGGAGAGCAGAGAGAGGATTCAGAGAAAAAAGATGTGAGTCATTCACATTTCATCTGTGGTTTATCAGAATTTTCTGTGTAAATACTGTAAAAACATTGTAAATTATGACATTAGTATTATTCTTTCTTGCCGTTCTTTTTTTGTATTTTTGCCTAGTTCATCTTTTTTGTCATCGTTTTTCTCATCATAGTTCGTGTTTTATGGATTTCATACATAATTAGATAATGCAATAATATAAATAATAAATAATAATAAAAAATAATGAAAAATAGGTTGATTTCGGTTTTGTCCTCTCAAAAGTGTTGTGCATGTTCATTTAGAATTGTTTATTAAGAGGAACCTGTTGAAAATACAAATCTCTTTTTTTCTTTTCTTGTAATTACTCACTTTTTTAAGCATTTACAACTTAATAATGACAAATACTTGCTAAAATGTTTTATTTTTACCTGAAAAAAGGTGCAAAATAATTTACTCAAAGGGCATTTTCTGAAACACTGATTGACAAAAAAAGCAAAAGAGACCAGGCGGCCATTTATATTCATAGTAGAAAAAGGGTTAATATTTATAATAAAGGACCACTGGCAATATTCTAATGTACCTACCTGTCAAGATATTGAGCGTGCCGCATGCGTTATGATGCAACACATACTGCTGAGGGTCCTCTTTTTGGGTTTTCACAATATGGTCACTCTACTTTAAGACCCGAATCATAAATAAGATCTCCCAAACAGAACACTTATTTCCTGATAATTTGCCATGGACCTCTTTGTCTCCTCCAGGATGCACTTGTGTGGAGATGTTTGGCATTCAGCTGAGGATCCCCCAAAGACCACCAGGTGAATGCAGGGTGGATGGCGGCCTTCAGACTGTGAAACAACTGAGACAAGAGAAGCACTTTTGCAGGACATCAAAAGCCTCCTACCTGTCTTGTCTGCCTGAATCACACGGTAAAACTCCAGCACTGAGAGCTTCCTTCCTTTCCCCTCCTCTGACATAAATACACTCCATTTTTAAAATTAGATCCTGACATTTTATGTGAGTTCTGTCAGGCAGGTACGCTTACAAGAGCTAATGAGGGAAAATTCTGGAGCAAAACTGCAATAACAAAGCCACCAGATACAACGAGCTGTGAGAAAAAGATACCTGGGTACATCCTGTGTAGTATTTCTCTCTGTGCGTGCCTTTAAAGTCACCTTCAAACTCTCTCAATTCATTATTTTGTTCATTTTATGACAGAAAATACACTCATGAAAGTAAAATCATATTTCCAAAGGGTAAATCACTTTTAAACTCTTTTATTTCACCTAATCTTCTGTACTGTATGTAACAGTGAATGTTAATGAGGACACTTCAGACATTATTAGACATTTTTATATTTCACACTTGTGGACTAATAACCTCAATGACTCCTCTTTCCAGACTGTGGTACAGCAGAGTGCTGCAATTAGAGTCACTTCACCTGAGAACATGTAACAATGTGTCCTGTGTAGAAGTCTGCTCCATCAGTGAAGCCGCCTCCACTCCAGAGTTAATTATAACCAGTATACTGTTCTTACTGCTCTGAAAGGAAATGTCATCCATACTCTGGTGATTAAAGATTTGTTATGTTTTTTGTTGTCACCTCTGCTGTGTGAATGCTGCAGATTGATAAATTAACATGTCAAGAGGCAAACTTTACTTGATTCAGCATCTTTGCAGAACAAGGTCACAAAGTCCTTTCGGGGATTAAAGGGGGCAACAGTTTTGAGGTATATGTAGCTCAAACAGGAGAGATGAAGTTTGAGGGAACAATTACTTATTTTACAAGGTTGGATGAATGAAAATGTGCAGTGGCTTTGCGATCAGATTAGAGTTGGCGATTAGACTCCATTGTGATGTCTTTGTCGGCACTGAGGCCGATGGGGAGAAAGAATTGCCCCCTTGGAGTAGACACTGGTGATGGTGGTGGCAGAGAGGGATAAGATGAGGTTTAGACCTCTACACAGCTAGCTGGAACCGTGATGCGACGGGTTGAGGTGCTGATGAGGTCTGAAGGTCTTTTTCTATGTCAATTATGTGCTTCTGTCTCACAAATATGCTCCTCAAAAATAAGTTGGAAGCATTATTTTGTTTCATTATTTCCCCGATTCAATGCACCAATGTGTGTATATTATATTGTTGGAAAGTGTTATTAGTCACCTTTACAACAGGGCACAACTTGTTAGGATCGTGCATTCGTTGAATGAGCAACACAACAAAACGTGTGGGTAGCCTCCAAAAAAAGGGCCAAACTCTGCTGCAACTGGAAGCTGGATTGGTGTCAGTCCGGGTCCCATTCCCAAACTTAGAAGCAACTACAATATTTCCAATGTATAACATCTTATTGTGACCTGATTTAGTTATTTGTCATGGCTATGGCAGTAGTGTTGCTGTCGGGTCTCTGGTCATTTTAATAGTGCTTGGTAACAGTTTGTGAGTGACCGTCATTTTAAGCACATCAGCGGTTGAAGATTCAAAAGCAGGCAACATCAGCTGTATGTCATTATTTCCCATTAAAGATTAACAACCTCATTTGCATATGTTCACCACAAACCTTATTACAGGCTCTTATCCAAAACTGGTATTCCAAATCCCATTTACTCTTAAGGGTTGGGAACCACTAAGTCCTAAATGCTAGCTAAGTTTGGCATTTTTTTAGACTCATTCCTACACTGTTCTGTACTGATGGGCACATCGGGCTGGAGATACTCTTGATGTTCATGCTTGCATTTGAAGAAGAAAGATAATTCCAGTGTTATATAAATAAAAAAAGAGTTTTCATTTAGCCTCTTAGCTTTCAAAAATGAAGCAAGTAGTCAAAGTATTTTCTTTTTTGAGGCAAAATGTTTTTTGTCTTCCTCTGAGTTCTTTTTCGTGTATACTCTGGAACTTTCTGCAATGAAATCAATGACACCAATTCATGTTGTGCTCAGTACTTAGAAAAAATTGCTCTCCTACTGAGAAAATTTACTTCAAGGCCCCTCAAACACACAAGTCAGGCAGTATGAAGAGACAGTGGTACACTTGTTTGTTTTTTGACAGGCTTGATGTTAGATCTTACAGGAACATGACTGATGGAATTATGTCTTGACCTGATAGTAAAGAGAATTTCATAAGCTCCAGCACATTGCAGCTGTTTGTTGTTGATGGATTAAAGATCATGCTGATACAAGACATTTCCATTTTGAGCATCAAGACATCAGGAGATTGGACCAAAGTCTGAGGAATGTCTTAAGAAATCATCAAAACTTTGGTAAATGTACGTTCTCAGGATTAATCTTGTTCTACCGCAGGTCTATGTATCTAAAGAGAAACATTGTGCTGCTCAGAGTATGATGACGGCCCCCTGACTAATTATGGATGAATTTTAAACATTCACTAATGTAGACGCAACGCATGGGTAGCGCACTCTACGTGTTGGAACTTTGGCCTTACACAGCTTGGCGCTGCTGATCGTTGTACATATTTTGATGTTACTCAATCCATGCAATATGAAGCGGACGTATATGTCATTACACCATGTTAAGCCGCAGCTGGTCTGCAACACCATGCCGGAAGGACAAAAGACAGCCTGTCCTCAAAAGGGCCCCTCAGGTTGTACAATAGGAGTCCAGTCCTGAGGAGGAAGCAGCTGGCGCCGATGGACTCTGTGTGGAGAATAAACCCAGCTGTGACTGAGGGTCAAGAAGGTAGGTCTAGGTCAATTCTTGCTTGCTTTACAGACCTGTAGAATTAAACCTAAAAAATGTTGAAAGAATGCATAACATTTTTAGACATACCTGACAGACATCAGCGTGGCCTTGACTTAGCCTGCCGCGGTTTAAAATTTCCCTCTTGTCTGCAAAAGTTGACCAAAACGTTAGTGTGTGAAAGGGACTTTAGCATCACACTGATTTCATTTGACGATAAGCCTATGGGAGTTTTCATTGTGCTGTTGGACTATTAACCTTACAGAGCAGATGGACCTGCCTGATTCATTGCCTGAAATCTTGCATGTCCATCTTTCCAAGCTCCAACCACCTACAACTTCACACAGCGAAATGATGAACAACCCAATCAGGGGAAAGAGGCGGGAGCTGCAGACCTAACGACAGCGGGAAGTGATTGCATGTTTGAAAACAATGGCGGTATGGGAAGCAGTCTCCGTGAATGCTGCAATATTTGCAGATTCATTGCCTGAAATCTTGCATGTCCATCTTTCCAAGAAATGGACTAAATTTCGTCTTTAAAAGAGCGGCAAAGAACGTCACTTGGAGCTTTTCTTACGGGAAATCATGTTTTTGCTCTTCTATCGACCGGGGATCACTGCTAGGAAACTGGAAGATGCAGAAAAGCTGCGCGAACAATGCTGGTAGTATGGTAGTCCAGAGTTGTGGTTACTCAGTGATACCTGGCGAAATATGCTCTCCTCAGAAGTTTACAGGGAGAACTTGGTGGGGAGTGTCTTTGACGAGGTTCATGTCACATGTAAGTGGTAAATGATAATTCTGTGTGGTATGATTTAATGTAAGACAATAGTCTAAGGACTGAAACACAGTTTAAGCTAACGGCTAACAACAGGGTCTAGCTGCTACCTCATACTGTGGCTTGATATGATTGGTCTGTGGTGAGTGTAACGAGCAGAACGATCGTCCAATCACCAATTGCAGTGGTTTTTGAAGGTTCCGCCTCTGAAAACATTTTCGAACGGCTCTTTCCCAGGTGGACTCGTGAAATATTTCCGTGGCGGATATATGAAACTGTCCGTCTGATGCATCAGGTTATTGGACTATTTCTGATATTAAGGTTTGTGGTGAACAAAAGTTCATGAAACTTACTTGTTTTGTTCTGCAATTTGATCCTCACTAACCCCAATGTTTATGATTTTTTTAAGCTTAAATGTGGTGGGCGAGAGTAAAAAGCTACTGTCAAGCTATTATGGAGCTACATCGCAGTTTGACTTAAAAGCAGCAACCACATTTACAATGTATAAGTTCACATTGTAACTTGTTTGAGAATAATTGCTGTTCCAGTGTCCTGATCAGGTTGATCCTCATGGCTGTGGCTACGCTGTATGTATTATGGTTAATCAAAAATAAGTCTCAATTATTACACTAGGCACCCCAGCCACTTTTGTAGTCTTTGTTAGCAGTCCATAAGCGACCATCTTTTTAAAAAACATAAGAATGCTTCAAAATTCCAAAGCAGGTTAATGTCAGATATGTTTTATGTTGCAAAATAAAACGTTTAAATCACAAATACAGCTGTTCATCACTGGCCTTATTTAAACATTACATATACAGTAAGTCTTATCAAATCGCATAAACCTTCAGACCTGGGAACAGGCAGTGCTTGATGCTAACTCACTTCTGTGTTTTAGGTCTCATTTCTGCCGAACAGCAGTGACAACAGACACAGAAAATTAGAGCACTCATGAATGCTTTATCATTATAGTGTCTGAGCTACCTCATCTGGTATGTATCAATTTGACATCTAAATAAAGAGCAGGGTTCGTACACCTAGGGTTGCCACCCATCTCTTGAAATAAGTAATTGTCCCATATTTGACAATAACATGTTGCGTCCCTTTTTGAGTCATTATGGCCATGCACCTTTCTTAGCCTCTGATTGATTAAACTCGTCAGGTTCCTCCACTAGCTTGGCTATTTTTGAGAAATAAAGCCAATCACAAGCAGAAAGCATGTAGTTTTCTCTTTTTTAGAATGTGAGATGGGTTTCTTGGCTCGTTAACCCTTTGACTGGCATTGTAACCGTACGGTTGACTTTTTGCCGCCATACCACTGTAAAACTCCGAAAACCCATCTTGTCTGTTTTTCCTTATTCACCTCCCTGCACTGCGTATGTGACACCAGTATGTATCCACTGGGTGGCGCTGCTGTACATGAATAAAATTGTTTGAAAACCAGAATAAATCATAAGTCAGTTGTTGCTGCATAGCCCCTCAGAAATCTAACAATAAGACCATACATCGGAGTAAGAAAAAGTCTTTTCACATATTTCCAGAAGGAAATAAATTTGGCGATAAAAACTGTATCTATGATTTCTCAGAGAACTGGGTCAGCCGCTAAATATCTAAATTTTTGCTCTCTGTGATGTTTTCATACGAAAAAACAAACATTTTGAATTAAAATAAATCCATTTACACCAAAGATAACCCTTAACAGGCAAACCAACCAGCAGGTTGGCCTGCATATCTGCTTCCCGGTTGGGTAATCTGAAATATAAGACCTTAAATGGAGCTAAATGAAGAGGCAGAAACACACACAAATAGTTTTGTTGCAAATGTATTTCTTAGTTTGGAGGTCAAAGGGTAAAACACTCCCCCTATGTTGTTGGTTGCTGTTGTTTGTTAGTCTAAAGTCAGATGTAAAGTGTGTTGATGAGACTTTTCTTTGGCACACGGTGGGCTTGCAGAAAGCGACATGTTAAGCAGCTTTCCTCCAGTCCAGGAAGAAACACAGGGCTCAGCAGAGCAAAACATTGATGTTGCAGCTTATAATGTCCCGGGCAGAGACTGAGATGGTAAAAACCTCAGCAAGGTTATGTTTTTCAGGTGTTTGTTGGTTTGTGAACAGAATAACTCAAAAATGTTATGATCAGATTTTGAAGAAATTTTCAGGAAAAATCTGTCATGGCAGAAGAAAAAAAGAGATTAGAACGAAGATCCAGGATTTCCTAAAGGATGTTATTATTGTGAGATTGGGCAGTTGTATATAATATTTCTGTAGTAGTGCCAGCCGACTACATTATCTGATTGGCCCATAATGAATGTGACTGATGAAACAATTGTCCAGTTATTTGTCAGATATACTTCTGAAAGGTTCTGCCCATTCTCCTACACTTTCTATGGCCTCTTCCACTGATGGACCAGTGAAATATATTCAATTGTCCATTTTGTGTGTCAGGTTACATTTTTCTAATTTTCGCAAAGAATTCGATAAGCTCTCAGTTTATTTTAATGACTTTTTAAGGGAATGTTGGTCATGACACAAGGAAGAAGTGGTTAGATTTTGGTGTTTTTTAAAGGCTTTATTAACAATGTGTTTTTCACATTTATGACAACTGGCCTGACAATGTTGGAAATGCCTTGGTGGATGATTGTGCTCTCAGAGCTCTTTTTGTCTTGAATCTGAAATGATTCAGACACTCAGAGGGATGGTGATTATTCAGCCAGGTAGTCAGGACCCACAACCTGGCCAGTGACCCCTTTGACAGACTAGCCTTTCAGACGCCTGCAGACAAAATGACAAAAAAATACTAATGCTAGAGTTCAGCAATCTTTGGGTCAATTTGACGCACATTAAAAAAGCATATCCTCCCTGATATTACTTTTATTTCATTTCAAGCACTTTCAGGAACCTCATCCTGAATTCAAGTACTTTTCAAACCTTGAAAACGCATTTTGGTTCAAGCACTATAAAGGGTTTTAAGCAGCTGTATTAGCCCTGTATTGTGCAGTGATTATTTAGAATCCCTACTTAAAATGTGCTTTTTTTCATCCAAAATTAAGGACGATCACGTCAGACAGAAATAAGGAGCATCCCTACTTAAAATCTGATTTTATCTGCTAAAAAAGTGAGCATCCCCTCTAAAAATATTCATCAGGCAATTTCATCAGGCAAAAGCATTGTGCTTCCCTACCTAAAATGTAACTTTATTGGCTAAAGGTATTATCTTCCTTTCCTAAAACATTTTACCAGCCAAAAATGTTGTGCATTCCTATGTAAATTGTGACTTTATCTACCAAGAATGTTGTGAATCCCCACTTCAAATAAATGTGCATCTCCACCTAAATATAATTCTATCAGCCACAATGTGTATCCCTACCTTAAAATGTGATTTTATCTTTTAATATTGTACATCCCTATTCAAAATATGTTAACGCATTGCATCTTAACTTAAAATGTGATTTTTCAGCCAAAATTATTGTGCATCCCTACTTAATTTTACCTGCAAAATATCACATGCACTTCTGCTTAAGACAGGATTTAATTGGTCAGAAATGTTTATCAGTCTAAAACACTGTGCATCCCTACTTAAAATATGATTTTAACAGCCATCAGATGTCTAATTTTTCTTTTTCAGAATAAATCCCTTGTTAAAGATAATTTTAGAAAAAATACTATATTCCCACTTTAGTCAGCAAAAAATATTGTGCACCTCTATTCATATTTTAACCAATTGCAATCCTGCTCAAATTAGTTTTTTTTTTTTTAGTCAGAGATATTGTGAATCCATCAGTAAATTATTTCATGTGCCAACAATAGTGTGCAATCCTACTTAAAACATTTTATCAGCCAAATATACTGTGCACCTCTACATTATAAATTTTATTGGTCAAAAACATTTAACTCCCAAAAATATGCTGCATCCTTTTTCGAAATGATTTTATCGGCCAAAAACAGCGTGCATCCCTTCTGTCACGGTTTTATAAACAAAGTGTGTGCCCATTCTTAAAATGATTTCATAAACAAAAATGTACTTCGCTTCTGAAAATACGATTTTAAGAGAAAAAAGTGTATATTCCTACTAAAAATATTTGATCACTCAAGAATGTTGTGCATGTCTACTAAAAACATGATTTTATCAGCCTACCTTATTGTGCACACAACATAAAATATCACTTATCTGCTAAAATGACTGCACATGCTTATTAAATCTGATATCAGCCATCCTGCTCTTCATCTTGGATGATGGATGTTGAACATAGCATCACTGACGCTGATACTTTTTCACGGAGTCATGTTGTCGAACTGCCCCCACGAGACACAAACCATTTTGAAAACCCATTTATTCACCTAAATGAGCAAAATTCACATTTTGTTTTTTTCCTCAGTCAGCCGTGTGAATATGGGTTTGAGCAGCGGACATCAGAGCATGCCCAGAAACAGAACACACAGAGGAATAAAGTTAAAACAAAGAGCTGCGACGAAACAGGAAACAATAAAAAAAAAATCATTCAGGAGACTTTACAGGAGTTCATTTAATCCCAACGATTTCTGCAGGGGGCTGTAGAGGGAAGAGCTCATACAAACACTTCACTGTACATAAAGATTTACACTGTGGGGACACGAAGGGTCTGCGGCGTCCCCCCCTCTGGACTGAGCCGTATTCTGTACAACACACAAATGATAACGGATTGAGTGGGGGGCTCACTCCCAGCTCCAAACCTGCACCGAGTTCACATCAGTGGGCTCCAGACGGCCTTAAGAGTTAAGTTAGAATAAAAGGATCATAGACAGAGTGCTGCCTCTTCTACTGTTAAGCTGGTCATACAATAAACGTCAGACTATTTCTATCATATAAGAATAGAAGGTTTGGAATGCAGACTGCAGAGGGAAGCAAACTGAAGCCTCAAAATGACGACTTCTGTCATTTTCGATGTAGACTCATCAGGTTACAGAGCTGGGACGCAGACTAAAGTTGCATTAATTTCACTTTTCTCAAAGTTTAGCCCGTCTGCCCAAAGTGTTGCATCAGTTCCTCTGACGGGGAAAGGACAGGAAGTGACATCATCGACCTTGAAATGTGTCGTGGCGAGGCAGGAGGGCCCAGCTGCCCTCATGTGTCCCTTAGTTTTTTTTTTGTTTTGTTTGTAAAACCATTGTTTTGTTCTGGTAATAAAATCAAAAGCATGAAAATAAAATGAAAGTAAATATAACTCTCTCAGGTCCATTTTATACGTGGTTTCTCCTCGTCCGTTCTCATTCCTCCTCGCTCTCGTTTTCATGATCCATGTCCTCCTCTCCGTTTGTTTTGGAATCTGTTCGGCTGTCTGGATCCTCCTCCTCTTCATCTTCCACTTCCTCCTTCTCGTCTTCCTCCATTTTCTCCTCTGGCGCCTCCTCCTCTTCCCAGTTCTGAACAGGAAGACAAACATTAATAACACAGTCAGAAATGTGTTTTCTGATTCATGTTAAAACACAAACTGTATAATGGATGAACGACTGGACAGCTTTGTAAAGTGAAGCTGACAAAATCTTCAAAAAAGTTTGAAGGTTATTTAGTCGATTATTTCTCCTCTTTATTGAAGCCAATTGGTCTTGTATTTTATACTGTTAGAAAGCCTGATTAGTCGCCTTTACAAGGTTCAAGGTGTAAGGATGGTGTACCCATCTCATTCGTATCTCCCACTTCTCCTGCTGTAAGGAACTTTTATTGGACCATCCAGCTGCTCAAAAACATTGTGGACTGAGCTTGGCAAGATGGATCTGCCTGAGTACAGACACTGAATCAGGCAGATCCATCTGCACTGCAAGGTTACCCTCTTACTCCTTTGTTTCCAACCTGGGGTCTCAGGTGGGTATAAGGCTCTGTCAGCTTTGAGGTGGTCATATTTTGGCTGAAACAATGACAAAACAGCAAAGGGGATATTTCCTTTACAGATATTTTGCACAAGAACATGTGCGTAGGTCCATTTTATTTTGATTTTATTCATGTAATAATTAAGACTGGTGCTTATTTTGCACAGAAATGTATATATTTTATATATTGTTTATCCTGCTCTAATGGTTACATGCCTCTGCAAAGTATAAAACTGCTGTACAGTGAGATAACAGGTCTAAGTCAGAAATAAGGGCTGGCGTGTTTTAGCGATCATGTGACTGGTAGAAATTTTACAAGCAAAGAACTAACACAAGGTCAAACAGAAGTGATGTCTTCCAGCTAAACACACCACCAATTGGCAACTACAGTAAGTGCATCTCTGGCCTTATAAGCTTAGCCATGACTGCCAGCTCTGCTGACAAATGCAGTTCACCAGATGACCTCTGTAGCAGAGGAGCTTCACTTTAGGACGATGACAGGAGGACTCGTGCATCCTGATGTACGGTTAATGAGGTTTAACTGAATCAGTAGAAGTGTGTGAACATATGCACTGTTAGTTTGTCTTCACTTACATCAGAGTCCTCTTCATCTCGGAGACCTTCATCACCTGAGGCCTCATCTTCGTCAGATGATTCTGTAAAGGGAGAGCAAAGGGAAATATCGTACTTAAGAACTGTATCAAAAAGTATCAAAGAACTGGAAAGTTAAAACTTTAACAAACACATACACAGAATAACACTTTAAAGGAACAGAAACAACGTTTTAAACTTTTTCACAAACAAGAAAAAAAAGTCCCATACATGTTTTAACTGTAAAGAAGAAGCAGCTTGTTCATGAATGTTACTGATCGAGCAGAGAGGTGTCAGTGTCAAAGAGACTTCTCGATGAACGGATATCATGTCAGTGAACACTGATGCAGCTCATGAATGTCAGACACAAAGGCTCATAGTTAATGTAACATTAAGCTTTACCCCTGCTCTGCTGTTTTACATATATATGGAAAAATCTACTGAATCTAATCTAAAACAGAAATCTAACTCTGACTCCTGACACATTTAAATAGCTACTGTAATTACAGCACATACTGTGAAAGCTTAATTAGAGCAGAATGAATGCCTCTTAAATACCAGCAAATAAAGGGCAACAAGAGTCTCTGGCAATTTTAAGATCAATAATTACATTTGCCATTAGAGTGTGTAAATTAACCAAGCCTTTAAGACACATCAATATATTCTTCCTCCACATATAAACAGATATTCAGATTTTTAAGATATTATCTGCTGACCCTGATATTGCTTCAATGATATCAGGCATTCCTCGTCTTCCTCATACCTTGGCTGTGATGGTGTTGTTTCAGTGACTGTTGCCTTTTAATCATCTTGAACTACTCTGTCCATTCTCCTTTAACCCCAATCCTCACAACCACACCATGTTAAAGTCACATACATCACCTTCTGTCCTCATTTTTGACTTCAGCAGATCGTCTCGACCATGTCTGCAGGCTGAAATCCATCAAGTTGCTGCTATGCGATTGGTTTATTTGTTATTTGCTTTAAAAAGCGGTTGAGCTGGTATCTAAGGAAGTGGCTGCTCAGTGTATATAACCTGTAATATCGTTACATATTAGGTAAGTCTATTATTTCCCAGCTCTGGCTGTCACAAAAAGACCCGTCCAGGATCATGTCTAAGTCCAGTGTCAGAACTCTGCGGACTGCACCGACCTCCTGCTCACAAGTCCCCTTTATGAACTTTTCTTTTAATGAACCTTCGCATCGCGCTCCGCTGACGGGTATTGGAACTCAAAGCGTGGCTTAATTATTATTTCATGAAAGCCAATTTTCTGCACGGTTCAATAAAGCGTTTTATACAGTACGGTAATGAGAAATGAGAGTGAACAGAGCGGGGCCTTGTTGTTCCGCTCAAAAGGGAGGATCTGAGCGGCTGCTGGTCCGGTTGCCTGGCAACAGGAGTCATGTTTGCGTGCGGTGCATTGGCAAACGCGGCTGAGTGATGGGCAACACTGTGTCTGTAAATCTGAACAGGTTCTCCATGAAGAGTGGCTAATGACTTCAGGTGAACTGAGGAGATAATAACTGTCAGTCAAAGGGAAGAGAGCGTCATGTCAGCGCGTCTGAACAGAACATGAGAGTGACCTGTTGCACCGCAGCATGTCTGCAGCCTACTATGAGTCAGACCTGGAGAAACCAGAACGGCATGATTGTATTTTTTCCTTCTTCCCTGAGACTGATCTGATTTTTCACAGCAGAAAGTGGATCACCGGGGTTGTGATTCAACACCCAAAAGTGTTTCAAAGACGGGAAAACAAGTGAGTGAGACCAAAAATAAAGAGGAACAACTAGAGAACAAACACTCACCCTCCTCGTACACCAGCTTTGCCGTGTGGTCAACATCTGTTACCGTGTTACTGCTGTCACTTGTCGCCATCTAGTGGAAAAATGAAGGAAGGGCATTAGAGAGCCAGTGGATATTTTGCAGATGAAGATGGTGTCATGTATCAATACTTACATGGATACATCAAAATACATCAAAATTATTCACTCACGCAATATGACCATTGTTGTGGTCAAAGTTGAATGAGCTCAGTACAGAGAAAGATGGATGACTGGTCTAATCAGGAAGCCTCCAGTCAAAGTCAGGCCCTGGACTGGATGTTTTAGGAAAGACCCTAACCCCCCATACCAACATAATTTTGTCACTGCTTTAGGTGTATTATATAATAAATGCAGCAGGTAAGGATATATACGCAACACAGTGCTGGGTGATTAATTAACTTTCTATTATAATTAAAATTACATCCTCCAGTTGTCGATTATTTGTCAGTAGGAGATCACAGCGCTGCACGCCGTGCTCGCTCTGCCATGTCAATGATGGTTTTCGCAGACTTAATATTCACTGCCTGGTTCATAAAACAGCTTCAGTCCAATACATTTTCTTTTACTGTGCCCATTTTTATTTTACTGAGTTCTAGCTTTTGAAACAGAGACATGATTGACATGGCTGAACGTCCACACAGAGTTGCTATTGGTCAGACCACCTTGAGTCCCTGCCTAAATGACTGCTGTTTATTTGAATACATGAGGAGACTTCTATGCAAAGCCGTCTGCTGATGGAGACTTGGCAAGTTTGAACAGATAATGTCAAAAAACTCAATGGGGACTGGAGGACATCAGCAGTCCAGGTTACCTGTCGATGCAGGGGTGTTAAATGTGAGCTTGTGTTGTCAAACTCAGTGAAATACCGGCATGATTCAATATAGACACTTAAGAACAATTCACAATCAGAGCATATCAGGGGCTGATGTGTGCAAATCTGCAGTCTGCAGCTCTCGTCATGCAGATCCTCCCTGCTGTAATGAACATCTACACTTGTACCAACCCAAATCAAAGTTTTATAAACTCAAATCAAAAACCAGTTGGGTCAAACTAAAGATTATCTTTCACTTATACTTACTGTTGACTGTATTAGGACAGCCATGTTTCTAATAATAAATTCACTTGATGAAAACACTTTATATTCACGACTGAGGGGGTAAACTGAGTGAGAGTAACACTTCATAGGCACCATGGTACTCTGTCAGCTTGTCCCCCTTTGAACATTTGTAAATTTAAATGATCAGTACTTCAGATGCAGCTCATGTACTCTGCCAAATGAAACTTCAGCTGTATGTGATCAGTGTGCTGCTAGCAGAGGGACATGAAGGCTGTGCTGAACAAAAAGCTTGAGAATACATAACATAATATACAAAATATAATATATAAGACTTATTTTAAAGCTTTGTTGGAATAGGATCAATAAGATTTTATTGATACCAGTGTCATTTTTGCTTCTTATCAATTCCTGCTGACTTTCAGTGTGGACAAAGGTTTGCCTACAGGTTTCTAGTGGCAACAATGTCAAACACATGACACTGTTGACATTCAATGCAGTGCAAGTTGCTGTAACATGTGCAGTAAACATCTTTCTGTTGAAATAAAGACAGTTTTGACCACCTCTGCCCCCTGTCTGCCATAATTTTTGACTTTATCATTTCTGCTGACTGCCTCTGTTGAAAGCATGATGCCCTGCAAAGTATGAAGAACAGAGAGGAAATAATAAGAAAACTGATCTGCAAAAGTACTAATGATATTGATTCCTTAAGGGAGTTATTGGTTCTCAATTGGAATTGGTTTTTGATTCGCATCCCTATCCACAACACAACAGAACAAAACTATGGATGCTTTTGTAGGTCTTAGCATAGATGTCCCTGAAGAAACGTGTTGGGGGGGGGCATAGTTTTTGTCGTCCAGTCTGAATGTAACAGAGTGTGACGTTAGATACAGGAGGTCAACAGAGCTTTCCTCTTTAACATCCTAATGTTTGAATCACACCACAGTCAGCAGCTCACAACTACGCTTCACTGGTGTTTATTCAGTTGTTGTTCCTCACTCCAATAAATTTGTGATTTTTACAAACCCTTAAAACTATGAATGTGTTATAGTGAAGCAGAAACACTGATTTGCATGTTTTGACCTCATGGCTCCAAAAATTCTGCAGTTTTTAGTTGCCATCTGAACGAATTATCACATCTATCCTGAACTGTGGTTCATGCAGCAACTGAATTATTCAGGGACGTTATTTAGAAATGGTATTCTGAAATCGAGGTTGAATCTGGATGCATGTCTTTCATAAAAGGTCGCTTGACCCATGAAAATGTGTTTTTTTCTCCCCTCCATGAGGTCGTAAGTATGAATTGCAAAACATTTGTTCTTGTGAGACGGTGTGCCAGAGGCTGAGTTAGACAGAGGAAATCTGAACGAGGTTGGAAAAAAAACAAATACAAGACAGAAAACTGTACACAGCATTTATGAAGTTAAACATTGTGTTATCTGTTCAAATAGGCTCACTCATGCAGTCTGTTTTGTTTGGGATTCAAATGTACATTAGAAGAACACCAAACTGTTTAATTTACTCCACAAACCATTTTTTTAAAACAATTTGACCTTAAAATCCTTAAATGCAAGTTTGTTGTTCAAAATTCTCCGAGTCAATTTTTTCCATCTTCCCTTCTCCTTTCAATATCTTGCTGTTCACAGTAAAACAATGATAATGGCTGTTCACTGTAGAAAACCAGTGGAAAAGAGACATTACATTGTTCTTCTTTAGCTGTGATAAAGGTTTTATTCCTTTCAAAACAGAAAACTCAAATAAAACCCCTTACATTTTTGAACCGCTATAAATAGAAAAACCCCAATGGTTTGTTTATCTCTTGCTACACTGCCTCAATATTAAAAAAAATATCAATATCATCAATAACTAGAAAGCACTCTGAGAGCACAAACCTCCACCAAGGTAGCTCACATATTAATGTTACATCTATAAGCAGTAGTTCCATGATAAAGTTACCATCATAATATGATTCCTTGACCCTGAAAACCCACACCTAGCACTCAGAATCATGTTGATATCATTATTAGACGGTTAATGAGCAAAAATGATTGTTTGCTAATGGCGGTTATCTGGATCACCACCAAAATCTAATCATTTTTAAGTTGGGCCATCACCAACATCTGAAAATTTCAGCAAAATCCATCCAGGAGTTTTTGCATAATCTTGCCAACAAACAAAGGCCCTCCTTGGTGGAGGTAAAATTGTCTAACCAGGGTGGTTTTCACACCTACAGCCAGTTTGCTGTGTTTCAATTTAGTTGCACTTTTCCTTTGTCATGTCATGTTCTTTGCCAAACAAAGCAGCAACTCCCAAACTTCAAACAATAGTGTCCTCTAGTTGAGAATTTTTTTGTCCAACATTAATTTCTGACACAATTGAGAGGTAACAATTATCATAAAGGCCATACCTCGTACTCCGGTCAAAAAATGTTGGTATCTGTGTCGGCAATGATGAGTTTGGAAATATCGGAAATAGAAATTATCTCCGATATACAGTATATAACATTGGCATGGCAATGTTTTATTGACTAATTGCAGGAGAGTGCTCATGGGAAACTGATCAAAATGTGACCAGAGGTAAAACATCAGACATGCTGCATGAATAAAGGATTCGGCTGAGAAAATGGAAGAAGATTCATACAAAAAAATCCCATTAAGCTCTGATGTTTTCCATTTTTCATATTTATCTCAAGTGCAGTGAGTGCTACACCAACTGTAAAAGGGAAATACATCAATCTGTGACACTATTTGCTCCCAAGTGTCATTTGTTTTTGTTTGAGAGGGACTCCCTGCACAGAGGTAATGTTTTCCAGCTCAGAGTTCACTTTCAAACAACAAGCCGAGAGGCCATTTTGAACTCTGATGGCGTTTAGGCCACATCATCATCATTATCATGCAGGGAATCCAAGCAATCTCTACTTTCCAATTCAATCTCACAACACCATGGTGAGGAGGTTTTAGAGCAGTAAAAGGTCAATATATCCTGATATTTCTTAACAAGATGGCACCTACCTGTGTCATTAAGAGATAGAGTTTCCCGTGCAGCTTCGTCAGCTTGTGAAACATCTTCACTCGGCTCTCGATCATGTGATAAAGAACGCCCAGCTGGGTAACCAGGTCTGGCAGCTGTGGGATACAGAGATGGATCAGTGAAAGGTAAAAGCATTTCAATGGCAGGAAACTTAGAAACAAGACAGCACTTAAAGAAGGGCAGATCTCATCTCCTCTGTGAAGCTCTCGTTTCTAATGTAAACCATACGAGCAGTAAATAGACTTCACTGCACTTTACAACCAACAGCAGATCATAAGAGGGCTACAAGAACTTCTGCCTAGTTTTAAGACTTTTTAATAACAAATTATCAGATATAAATCAGTCTCAGGCACAAAGTACTTGGTCTGGAGCTTTGACATGGACCACAATGGACTTTACGTGATTTCTCATGCACAACCAATGAGCAGCAACTTAAAGTGTATTTTTTACAGAATATTTCTTTCTGATATTGACTTAAAATATTACTGAGAAGATTTTTAGACATTGATAGTTCTTTATATTTGAAAGATACTTTCAAAATCTTTTGGTTATTCAGCCTGATCGAAAAAAACAGCAATGTTTCAAAGAAACTAGAAGTACTCAGAAAGCATGAGAGGCCTTCCCCAGGTGAGAGTAACTGTCCAAATATAAAAAAGTGCTCTATCCTGCATTGTTTACAAATCCTTAATAATTCCTGGATCCACATCTGGATTCAGACAGCATCAAAATCGAATCACTTGTCACTTGTTTCAATACCAACACTCCCTATCAATGTCATCTAAATCTGTCGAAAACTTAAAGTTACTGTAAATCCTCTAATACAGGCCTTTATTTACAAAACCACAGATAGTACCAGGCCTCTGTGTGAAGGAGGCAGACCTTTACATGGGAGTCTCTTTCAGCAAACTTATTTTGTGTTAATTCAAATCAGGTGTCATAAGCACAAAACTTCAGATTAGAAAATGTTGCATAAACTGGGGTAATTAAATTAATTGAATTGGCCTAACCAAGTGACTTGAAGAGCTCCGAGAGCACAAACCTTCCACCAAGGCATTTTTAATGTTCAGGCAAGTTTTGGTCAACAACTTGTGAAAACTGCACTATCTAGCACCATTAAGAAATCCTCCAAAAAGTCCTGGATCTGCATCAGGATTCGGGTCACCATCAAAGTCTAATCACTTCGTTCTTGTGCCATGAACAGCAGTCCTTCCTATTGAGTCTGTATAAAGCTATAATACAGCACTGGGATTTCTTAAGCAACAGAGGATGTATTTTTCTGGCTGAGTTTAACATCTGCCTGTTGCAAACACTTAAAAATGAAAAGTTCCTGTAAATAGAGCTGAGCAGTCCTCCCTGGTGTTGTATCAGTCCTAACGGTTGTCACACTGCCAATAGGCATTATGACCTGGATGACTGAGGACCTACACAGACCGCAGCTTGTTATCTGAACATCACAGCAACAAAACCAACTCAAACACTCACACTGCAGGTCTTAAAGCTCAATTCACACTTTTTGTGGAAATCTGATTCGTTTGCGTTGTTGTTCACTGCCATCAGACGTCAGTATGAAGGAACCCGCATGTGCAGATGTGATGTCACACACAGCACACTGTGATTACAAAGGAAATATGGATGTTACAGTGAGCGTATATAAGTTTTGAAGTTGCTCTGCAATCAGAGCCCAAACAAATTATGACAAAGTGATTAAGAGAAGAAGAAGATTCAGAACGATGGTCTTCGTGGAGCAGTGACTGCTGCCTCTGTACAGATGTATGTGTAGATATGGAGTCTGAGCCAGGAGTGGTGGGACTGTGATGTGAGGGGCTCCATTGACGGAGTTCATTCATACTTGTTCAGTCCATTGTTTACCTTGGATGCTGCGTCCAGCCTCTTCTGGCGCAGATTTGTGACATCTGTCTCACTTTATCGGCGTAAAAGTCAGATGAAATGCAACATGATTGTTCATGATATGCATCAATCTTATTTAGGACCACATATGAAAGTGGCCTGGGTCTGATTTGAAAAAGAAAATGTGATTTCTGCCATTCAGACTGTCATAAAAAGATCAGACATGGGTTACATACGGGCAAAAAAGCCTGATTTTGCCCACTTTTGCCTGCAGTGTGAATGCAGCATTACTTACAGGAGCTACGGTGGATTCATGTGGAGTCATTATGCATGAATAATTTATAAAACAATAGCAATAAAGTCAGATGAGGATGATCTTGACCTACCCCTTTGATAACTGTCTTCAGATAACTTTTGTTGTGAACCACTACCATACAAATAAAGACTGATCAAAACTTCCCCTCCCTCTGATGTAGATGAAGAGGACTCACCGATGCCAGGTATGATGTGTGGTGCATGAGCACAGCCTTGAGCCACCGCACCATTAAAACTGCCCTGTGAAGGAAAGACATGAATGAGTCTCAATCAACAGGTCCTACTACTCCAGTCAGGTAAAGGCTGCTTAGAAAAGTGAAGTGAAGAGCACAAACACTTCTAAGCAAAATAACTAAACCTTCAAGAAAGCCTGACAAAGTTCAACTTACGTAAAAGGATGTCCTTGGAGCCTCTTTGTGATCTACAGAAAAGACGTGAAGTGCTGATTAAAAACTGCAATGACCACTGAACAGAGTAAACTAGACTTCATTCTGAAGTATGACAACTTCTCTGTGGAGTTCAATGCAGCTCAATAAAGGCTGGTTTACAACAATAACATAAAAAAATCAACTTTTTAGATAAAGAAACCTGACTCACCTCTTCTACTAAGGGTAAGACTGCAGGGAGGGGTAATCGAGCAACCGTTTTCTTTATCACCATGTCTTTACGAGTCTGAAAAACTTTCTGAAAGACAAAGAGAGATAAAAGCAGCTATTAACATTTGAAACATTCAAGCAGAGGTTCCCAGATTAGAGGTTAAAATTCATGACATCCAGTTTAGGTCGTTTCATGTTAAAACGTCTTGAAAATTGAGCTTCAGAAACGTGAATGTTTAAAACTTGGTTTTAAAGATATTTCGGGGATCAAGTGAGTGTGAAAATCAGTCCGAGTCTGCCTGCTGAGCATTTGCCTCTTTAACTCTCTGCATAGAAAATGAGCACAATCTCAGGATGATCGGTGGTTTTTAATCTCACCACAGTAAATGTTTTATTTCAGATTTTTACTCCGAGGGGAACACTCACATTTAGGATGTTGGCGTCGCTGCTCTCCAGGCCCTGTACCAGCAGGACAGCAAAGTTGTCCGTCTGTAAGGAGGCCGTTCCTTTAGGAGCTCCTTTCTCAGCAGAGGCTGTAGAAAGGTCGATTTCACCGAGTCGCTCTGCTATCGACAGCTGCGGGACAGAGGTGGAGGAAGGAATTTAAAGACATTAGATCATGTTGTCAAAGTTTAACAGTTTGTAATCAGCATTAATGGGATTTAAAAAGGGCTTAAAATACAGTTTTTTGTTTATACAGTGATTCAAACTGAGTTTTCAGAGGAAACAAATTATTGAAGACATCTCTGACCATCACATAAAAAAGGATAAAACTGTCTGGCACTGGAATTAACTTTCTTTAGCCTGCTTGGGACTAACCAATGACAGCAAAACACCGTACAAATCCCAGACAAACAGTTTTATGACCCCACAACACAAAAAAGCAACCATGTTGGCATTTATCGGGACTTCTCTCCCTTCCATGAAGAACATAGGGGCCAAACACTGTCTGTCACGAGCAGAAAAAAATCATCAGAGACTGCACTCATCCACGCCACGGACAGCTCTCAGACAGTGCTGGCCTCTGGCAGGAGGTACCACAGCCTGAGAAGCAGAACCAGACTATGCAATAGTTTCACACCTCAGGCCATAAGACTTCTCAACAGTTAATAGTTTTGCAGTCTGTTGTTAAGTCTGTGGATGATGAAAAATCCAGTGCAATAATTCATTATTCAGTGAATTAACTTTTGTGCAATAAGTTAATGCAATAACCCAGCTGTAATCTGCAATAATTCCAGGAATATTTCAGTGCAATAATCAAGTTGTTCTTATTCCTGTTCTACGAGGACTGATTGATAAGTTGTGAGCCTTGTATTGAAGAAGATAAGCAGGGATGTCCTTTTTCAGCTCTACTCTTCCCTGACTATTTAAGGCTGTGTACCCGAAGACTGGTGTCATTTGGTCAGTTTATGTGCAATTACTTTGTGAATGTGTAAATAATCCTCATAGGATTTGCTTTTTAGTTTCTGTATTCAAGCCCTTTTTTTATATTATATTGGTAGAATAATGTACATACTGCTATTTTTCATGCTATTTTTATACAATTTTTATACTTATTCTTTATCAACGCTGTCCCCTTTGCTGCTGTAACATTGCAAATTTCCCCGTGTGGGACGAATAAAGGTTTATTCTATTCTATTCTTATGTCGAAGAGGTAGCACTCTAAAGTAAACAAGGCAAGTGACTTTTGCAAAATGGACACAATGCCACTGTTCACAAGTCTGTCATTGCCATGGCTGCCATTAAAGATTGTGGCTTTGAATTGATTGAGCATCCGCCTTATTCGCCTGATCTTGCTCCATCAGACTTTCATTTATTTCCAACATTGAAAAAGGCCATTTCTGGTACCCACTTTCGGTCAGATGATGACGTCATACATGCAGCGGAGGACTTTCTGAACGGTCAAGAAAAGGACTTCTTTAAAAGTGGCATTGAGGCCCTTAAACATCGCTGGCAAAAGTGTATAGATACTGAATGGGATTATTTTGAAAAATAATGCAATATGTCTGTCAAAAGTCAAACCCTTCAATATGAGGCTCACAACTTATCAATCAGCCCTCGTAAGTACTCCAGCACATTTCTCTGGTTACAGTTTTAGTTTCATACTCAATCACTTTTATATGTTTACTGTGTGTGTTTTATACCTTCTGTTTTTAAACATTTATTTAATTTTAAGTACTTGTGCTATCCGAGCCATTGAAAACTTAATTTTGTTCATGTGTGCATCTGTGGTGTACATTTTGTATGACAATAAAGAATTCTATCTATCTTTTGGATATCACGTGTTCATCAGTGTTTGTAGTTTTAATGGTAGGGCCAGTGATCTTGATGGGGTCCAGGGGCCAGTGGCGAATTTCACTTAATGTCAACTCCCCTGCATCCAGACCTGAGGTGTAGACCCATCTTTTCCACATTGGGATCATGTCCTTCCTCATCATGACTGCTGTGTTTCAACACTGTGGAGCAGTTATTGGCAGCCCTGGGTCTAAATGCAGCCCTCCTCCTGACTCAGAACAGCCCCGCAGTCTATTTCAAATGTCATAAAACTACAACCATGAGGATAAAAACAGTCTGCCATGAAACATTTTAAGTCTGATTTTCAACTACAACACAATGAACAGAAGCCAAATGATCGACAACATGAAAAGTAACAATATTTCAATGTTATTCTTAAAATTTGCTTTCATTTCATTCTTTACAGGAAATTAAGACTTAATTTGCTACACTGACTTTAATAAATGTCTTTTATCAAACATTATATATCCATAATGCAGTAAAAACAAGTAAAGAACCTTAAATAACCATCAATTACCAAGATTTTTATGACCGCTACCTTGGCCAGGTTACTTTTTAAGAGAAATGTAAATCTCAGAGGAACCTGCTGTAAAAAGGGTACATATTTTCATTTTTTTTAAAATTATATACTAGACTATAGCATTGAAAACATACATTTCTAATTAACTTTCTTTCCATGTTGAGCTCAACAAATTTAGCTTTAGTGTTTGTTTTTGAGCTTGAAAATATAAATAATGACACAAGATGAACTGTTTTGTCAAGTTAGTTTTTGTGATTGGCTTACTGACTGAACCATTTAAGTGTAAGAATTTGTCACTCTGAACATGAGAATAATAATATTTATGCGGCCCTCGTGGTAACTAATGCTAATATCTACTGTGGGACAAGCATGAGAAGCCACTTGCAGTCGAAGCCCTCAGGATGGGACACAAACACATTGTAACCCTGAGTGTGGCGCTCTCTGTACCTCTTTGGTGTCCGTGTCTTTTTTCCTCTTCTCTGACGCCTGTGTGGTCGCTTTAACGGGCGCTTGATGACCAGGAAGCCCGGGGACCAGCACTTTGCTCTTGGTGTTGATGATGGGGGTTTTGACCTGGAAAAGAGGGTCATAATCTTAGGTTGTCATCTTCAGGAGCAGAATAAATTAACCTGAGGCAAATCTCACATTTGGAGGAACATGCCCAGAATACATCGGCCTCTTTGACTGACATTTAAGAAAGTATGACTGGATTGTTACCTTGGAAACAGTGGTTTCCATGGAAAGGGACAAGCTGGTCTGAACATCTCGGGTCAGACAGATATGTCTCTCTGCGGTGTTGATCTCCTGAGCAGAAAGAAGGACGGAGCATGAGAGGTGAATCACAAATCAAACTGACAACAATGATTCCTGTGACTTTTCCCTGAAACTGTCACAGCAGAGTACAGCCTTATTTTTACTTCACAGGCCAACCCTCACTGTGCCCTCTGACTTTGTAAGAGTACCTTTAAAATGTGTAATATTCAACATGTTATCATGACGAAGCAGATTATCAGACTATTAAGAGAAAAAAAAATCCAAACGTCTTTTCTGTTGTTTACAGCATCATCATGCACAACAGAACACCATGAGAGTAGAGCTGGGCAATTAATCCAGTTTCAATTACAAGTACCGCCCTCAACAATTATGAAACTGAACAATCCAGATTAAATGTGCTAAGTGACATGCTGCTCTTGTTCCATCTTTTATTCCATCTCATTTTTTATATACACTTCCATTTTTCCACATTTTTTCATTTGTTGCCTGTTCTGTACGGTTCAGAAAGATGGTGTTTCAAGTCTAATGACAACATGTGGAGAGATTTGTAAAATCAGTGAGTGGTTGACAGAAAAGTCACCAATAAACAAGAATGACCTTTTCAATACATGATTTCAAAATAAAACATATATAAATGTATTTTTTGTCTTTCAAAAGAAAACACACAGGTATATTTTGAGCCTCTTTCTTGTGTACTGACCACTCTCTCCATGACGGGCTGTAGGTGGTTCCCGTACGCCAGCAGCACGCTCCGTGTGTCAGCTCCGAGGGCGGCAGCCAGAAGGGGGATCGGCATCGGGGAGTCTTTTGTGTCCGACATCTGCACCGTACATGAGGGTGAAAAGGGCTTCTTACAGGGCCTGAGGGGACAGAATTTTAGGCAGGACAGGAGCACAGAGCATTGTCAGCAATAAAAACAAAATAACAGAATGATGTTAAATATTCAACATGAGTGTTTCCAGGAGCTCACCCGTTTAAAAAGTGCTCAAAGAGATGCAGCTGCCCATCTTTACACACCACTGCCATCCTCACCGCCTGAGCGAAACAAAGCACATGATTAATATTCAGGTAAGATGAAAAAGGCATGGAGAGAGATCCTTAGTCTGACAATAAATCACACATTAAAGACAGACTTGTGCATGTCTTACAAATGTTTCATAATTTAACATGGCAGTTCAAACACATCGATACTTGGAGCTGCGGGGTTTAAAGCAGCTGAAAGGGAACTCTCTGACAGAAGTAAAATTTTCAGAACAAAAAAATTAGAAAATACAAAGAGCAGAATACCCCCACACACTTAACCTGGGTTTTAATAACCCTATGGAAATGAGTGTTTGAGATATTCAGTATTTAAAAAGGGTAATGTACAGTTATTTTGCCCTTTACTTCTAATAACAGGTTGACAGAAATCAGCTTCAGGGGTCCCGGGGACATTTCTGCTGTGGTCTACAGACTTGTGTTGTATAGGTGCAATATATAAAAAAAAATTATATCAAAATTCAGCTCACTTTAGCAGAAGACGTTTGGGAGACTCAGTGCAATTTTCATTTGATTTTCTTTCACTCCACTCCTGTCAGGTGGATCAGACCTGAACAATGTTGTGTAATATCAGCCACCTGCCACTAGCTGGAGCTGTAGCCGCAGTCTTCATTCCTGCCATCCAGCCTGTTGTTGCACTATGATCCAGAAATACACAACCAGGCAGTGCAGAAAAACTTTGTTTAGCTGGAGGCAGTTTCTGCAGCATCCTGAGGGATGGAATAAATCCAAAGCTGTATTTAGGCTGTGTCAGAAGGTACTGGCATGGAGAAGAGGCAGGGAACACTACGCTGACTGCAAGACTGGTATCATTTTAAAATCAACCTCAAACAGTTATGTTGTCATTAATGATCAAGTGCTTTCTGTTTTACCTGTTTTGTATTGTTAGATGTATTTGTTTTGTATTGTCTGTAATTTTTGAGTTTGCAGTTTTTTTAAACAGTATTTATTGTTGTTTTTTTATGTCTTTGAAGACCCAACTAGAGACAGACAAATTAGCTCAGGCTCATGCTGTAGCCTCCTGCAATGTTCTCTTGCTTCATACTGTCCCTACACCGATGAACACTAAATAAAAAATAAATAAATACACCTATGGAATAACATTTTTGATGAAGGCAGTGTGATGTGTGGGCCGGCTTCTCTTCCACTGGAAAACAAAAGGCTGACACCGTCGGAGGCAATCTCAATGCAGAGATATAGAGATGAGATTCTGCAACCAGCAGCACAGTCTGGGAACGACCTCTGTCCTCAACACTCGCCCTCATAGAGCGGAGCTCGTCAGAGAACAACTCTAGAATTTGGGAGTTGACAGGATGGGAAGGTCTGCCAGCAGTCCTGACCTACACGCCTGTGGGATGAGCTTTGGCATGTCGTTTGTGTCAGAGAGAGACCAACACAGCCACACTGGCTGACTTGTGACAAATGCTGGTTGAAGTACAGGATGCCATCCCACAGCAGAGTGAGACCAGCATGAGGAAGAGGAGGTGCCAGGCTGTTGTGGTCGAGTATGGCTCTTCCCTACGCTGCTGAAGCTGCGGTTTGTGAGATGGATAAATTGTTATACTGCCAGTTTGTCTTGTTTCTTTAGACTTCAATCGTTCAATTCACCAAACATCAAAAAAGAGTAAACGGCAAAACAAGCTGTTTGGCACTGGCAGAGAGGATTTGGCTTATTGTCCTTGGGTACCATCCACATTCTCAGCTCTGCTGCTTGCCCCACAATTTAATTTTCTTTACAAATGTGGCACCATTTAAAGGGGAAATAAACAGTCTTTCCAACAGCAAAAGATTTATTGCCAAGTAGCTTTGTGACAACAAATAATCTACAAAAGACCCATTTCCTTACTTTTTGTGCTACGTTAAACTGCATTTTTTAGGGCAATTTTCAGGCAAATATGTGTCCTAGCATTGTAACAGTGTAGATCAGCACTAAAAACACAAATAGACTATTATTAGAACTACCATTAAAAGAAAGAAAAAAACATCTCATTGTCTCTATTTGACCCTTTGAACCGTCATATCCATGTACCTGTGAGGAGTTTATACATTATTAGTGCTTCACACACTGTTGTCTTTGAGTCCTCTGATGGTGATACCTGACAGATTTTTACAGTCAACCAAACAAAAGTTTGGTTTCCATCAAACAACACAAGTGGAAGCAAACATGCTTGAGACACGTTTGGGAAATTGCATGTCCTGCAGCGTATCTTCTGTGCATGTGCACTTTGCTATTAAGATGTAAAAAGAATAAACTGTTCAGCCGTGGTTCACATGAGCCTCACCCCACCGTTAGTAAATGGAACATTCCAGAAATGCATCCATAGATCGTTTAGTTGTTTATTTGGTATGAAGCAGACCTTGAATTCTTGTGTTGTGAATCTACTCTCAAAACACCGCTCCACTCTCACCTCTTCTTTGCTGTTAGACGTGACGAGGTCAATGTGCTGCGGCTCGTCCGTCAGTGTGAAGGAAACCACCGAGTTCTTGTCCTTCCCATCGTCTCGTACTTGCCTGTGGAGAAAAACTTCCAGTCAATTCTGTAAAAGTAATAAAAGACTAAGCCTGCAGGACAGCAGGGTGAGTTCATGATGTTCAGCAGAATATCAAAGACTTGACTGTGAATGGGAAGAAGAGCTGGCTGATGTGTGTGAACCTACCAAACACTGAGGAGTCGATCATGTGCAGCCCCCGACAGGAAATAAAGACCGTTGCTGTCAGGGGGACGTGTGGTGGCGAAGCAGAGGGTCGTCACTGCTGTGGAGTGACCTGTGAACTTCTGCAGAAAGATAACCAGGACAAAGAGGACGAGTCAGACCAACTGCTGAGAGAGCGGACAGATTTCAGTAAGAAAAAAAGTATTCTTTCTTAATAAACTTGTCATTGATACACATATATACTTAGAAGACTGCACAATATTCGCAGTGATTGCAAATCTGTGAAGAGTCAATTTTAGCATCAAATTTAAGTTTAACTTTCTTCCTGCCCGAACTCTGCTCTGTCTTATGACTGGTTTATCTGCACCTGCAGATTTACAAACCCTGTTCCCAGATTTCCAATCACTGCAAAGGAAGTCTGAGTAAACTTTAATACTTTGAATTAAAACAGGACGCTAAGCTCACCTCATAAGCAAAGTCAGATACACAGGATCCTGTTGCTTATTGTGTTTCTGTGCATCACACCAAGTAATAATGACCTTTGTCTTTTGTTTATTTATTCTTTTCCATTAGTCATAAGGCTGTCTGGCTAGGGCAAAAATCATAATTGGGATAATTTCTTACAGATACTGAGAACACGACTATAGAGCACAGTTAATCACTGATTTGACAACATGCAATCACTGAACTAAAATGCTCTGTACACTGTAAATGTAAGGATCAAGGAACAAACTTTAGCAAGAAATTAGATCAGCGTTCAAACAACACGGGGAGAAACAAAACCACCTGGCCCCTAACTCCACACAGACAAGTTAAGTCCTCTCCTCTCCGCTGCCCCAGCAATTGAGGTGAAAAAAACAACTTAAAAGAGTGCTGAGAAACATTAAACCTGTAACACGGGTGTTAAAACCAGCAGCACAAGGAGGCTGACATTTAGAGACAGCGGGGCGTCCTCTCTCTCCCAGAGGAGAGGCTGCAGCCTACAGCACACATGCAGATACGCAGTGAGGGGAGACATTTGTGTGTGTTTTTGAATTCATCCTTCGTGATGGGCTAATCATGCATTTTCATATCACGATGACGATGTAAATGCAGTTCAGGGCTGATACTCGGGTATCATTTATTACTCTGCAGGACCATTTCATGGGGAAAGTCCTGCAGTGGAAAAGCAGCTTTTGGGGCCACCAGAGATGCTGATGATGGTCCCCTTTTCATCACCACAACAGGGTCGGTCATGTCAAATAAGGGCACAGTTCAGTTCTAAAATCCAGGAGAGCTGACCAAGACTTAATAATCATGAAATATGAACAAGATTTTCTGCAGATACTCACCCTGTACACCTCCTTGGTTTCCAAGTCCCACATTTTGATTATCTGACCGGCTGAAAGTAGCAGTTTACCGTCAGGGCTCACACACAAACTGGTGACTGCTGCACGATCTGCCTTCCACTTACTGTAGAGAAGGTTAAACACAGACAAACAGCTGTAAGTAAATGAGTTTATTTACTTTGAGGTAGGGCTGGACAGCATGGCCTAAAATAAAAAGAAAATCAACAAAGTCAAAGAAAAAAACTCTGAATGACTTATTACAAAAAAACAAGTTTGCTTTTATTTCATTAAAATCTGTCACTAAAGGGTTTAAGAGCATGTTTTAACTTTGTTATTAAAGGCACACTGAGGAGTTGGTCACACAGAGGCTAGCCTATACTGACACTGGAAGCTGTGCTATTTTCATAAAACATCAGAAACTCTCAAACCCTTATTATTCAATCTCAGTAAAAATAAGCAAGCCTACAAAGTTTAAACTGTCGTGTCAGACAGCTCAATATAAGCTATTCAGGAGATATGATGAACTAGACCATGAGGACAACAGCCCAAAGAAAGAGTTTGGGGCGGGCAGAAGCTTTAATATGCACATCCTGAATGTGATTGGACGATCCTTCTGTCAGTCACATTCAGTAAAGGCCAATCAAATGTAGTAGGTGGGCGCTGTTAAGTGCAGGAAACTGTAACCAAAACGGTCGAGAGTGGGGTGAAAACATCTTTTCTTCAGGAGATGCCCTCACTCTTGTTTGTTCTGACAGAAATCCTGCTAAAGAAGGCATCACTGACGCTGATCAGTGTATCATTGATAAATTGTTAACAGGCTTGCAGACACTTCTGACAGTCTTCCATGGTGTAGCTCTCACCGCTTTTCCTCAAAAGGTGCTGACTGGTCAGTGCCACTGCAGACCGAGCTCCAGGTTGAAGCTCTGCGGCATGGATCTGCCTGATTACAGACATAATCAAAACTGGCTACTATTTGCTACTAACAACAGGTCACACGAACGGAAAAATCTCTGTCTTTAACAGATTTTTCTGATGAATGAAGGAAAGTTTTGGAGGATGTTTGTCATTATGACGGGCTGGTAAAACAAGGTGGATCCAGTGTGCCATTACAGTAGTACTAGTTTATTTATTTCGTGACATGTAAAAAAAAAAAATAATAATAATAAAAAAATAAAATAAAATAAATGACTATTGTAATCTTACAATAGTGGACAGACTTAACAATACAATACAAATCTGACAAATATGAAAAAAAAAAAATATGAAAATGAAAACTATGATTTATATATCTGAAAAGGAGTGGAAAGAATACGTATTTAATCCTACCCCTTATTCATAAAATATTATTTGGCTTCCTTATCAATATAAATCCATACAATAATTTATTGCAAACATGAATATAGACATATACAGCCATATTCTTATCCCTGAGTAGGGATAAGTTGGAGTATCAGTAGGGACTCGTACATAGTAAGTTAGTAACTCCCCAAAATGAAAAAGGGGAAAAAAAGAGGATGAGACAACCAAATAATTCAATAAACAGGAAACACCCTGTGATCGTCGAACACCTTAAATCCTGTATCTACTGAAAATCATCTCTTTAACTCCACATTCAAACTGTTCCATAGTTTCAATCCACAAATACGAATGCAAAACCTTTTACTTGTTGTGCGGAAAACATGGAATTTGAAATGATTTTTTTTTTTGTTACGATTAAAATTGTGCAGATTAAAACTGTGCAAATTGGTAAAAATAACACTTAGATTCACAGAAAAAAAAAAAAAAAAAAAAAAAAAAAAATTCCTTCTCAAATTGAGCAACTATTTTGACCACTTCTGTCTCCTGCCTGCCATGACTTTAATTAAATGGTTATCATTCTGCCGACTACATCTGATGAGAGTGTGATGTCGTTGAATTGTAAGGCATGTAGAAAAAGTGCAAGTGATGGTAAAAGAATTGAGAAGCAAACAGACTAATGATATCTGTTCCTTCAGCTACTTGTTACTGATTTTCAACTGGAGTTGGTTTTTAATTCCCATTCCTACTGACCAATTACCACAGAGTTGACCTGTAAACCAGTCAGACTGGGCCCACGTGGGGTAGGGGGCCTTAAAAAAGAAGGAGCTTTAACAGCGAATACAGCACTATCAGGGGTATTTAAACATTAGTGATTGTGAACATAATTTAGAAGTCAGCAAAAAATATTTAAACCTTACTTATGACAAAATACAGTATGACCACTTGAAAATTACATATTGTTCAACACAAATCCAAACACAACAGAGGCACAGAAAGCTACATTTAAAGAAGATCTACCTACATGTGGACATGTCTTCTATGTCTTAGTTTTTCCATGTGATTGGTTGATCAGTTATTGTTGTTTAACAGTAGTCTAACAGGATAGCAAACATAAAAAATGAAAGTGACTGTACTGACTTTAAAAGAACAACTGGCTCAAAGTCTTGGTGAAGAATTGTTATACACTATCATCTCTGTAGGACATTACTCAGCAAGATACAGGAGCAACATAAGCACAAGAGCGTCAAGTATTCTCTGTCTTGCGTTTCCATCACAATGTTTATGCCCATGAAACTTTATAGCTTAATGCAGTAGCACACAGCATCTGACCTGACGGCAGCTGCATTAGTCCACATCACTCTCTGGACCGTTCTGTGGAGCATAAACAGGCCTAAGTGAAAATCCAGTGAGGATTCATGTTGACGCTGAATAAACCGTCATCTTAATAAATACAAAGATGCTCTAAGCAGGATGGTGGAGCCTGTAATGATGATGCTTGTTTATTCCAGTGGCTGTGAGTAGATCTTCAGTCCTGTCATCTGTAGTGGAAATGGCTACATAAAGAAAGGGTGCATCCACTTTCTGACACCTAAAATAATTGTGTCTGCTGACGCATGAGAAAGCACTTAAGCATGTGCCATTTACTACAGAGAAATCGTTATAAGGGTTTGTTTATAATGTACACCTTCACTTTTATTTGATTCAGAGACAGTAAGAGCGGCACATTGAGTTTACAGCAAAGAGTAAAAGTACAAATGAGTGAAGGGAAGAAAAGGTGGCTATTTATAACTATGGATTTCTCATGAGTTATCAAACTTTTAATCCCTGTGCTGCAGAGTATCAGGTTCCTAAACTTATAGTTCTCTATTCAGATTTCATTAAAACCGTCTCACAGTCAGTCTGTACTTTCCTGAAGGGATTTACACCCACGGCTTCATACAGAACTATACAAGCCCCAGGATCTCTCTACTCCTTCACTTCATGAGAGTTTAAACTTAATAAACCACACTTCTCAAGTAATCTTTAGCCCCATTCATTCAGTCATTGTAAGCCTTAATATTTATGCTCCTGGAGGGCTACGCCTCCACTGTGAATGCCACAGAGATGGAACTGGAGAAACAACTAGACCCCCTGTTTGCTAAAACTCTAGAGGTTGGAGAGAGGGAGAATCTTTCAAACGTTTATTTGGCAGGTGATTGGATGATCATCCCATCAAAATAGTTCATGTAGTAGGCAGGCACTACTGCAAAGGTGTAAAATACAAAATGTTAGCCATTTTATAGAACAAACTCTTGCCAAAACATGTCAGAAGTGGAGCCAAAATGTCTTTTCTATCACAACATGCTTTCAGTGTTGTTTCTTTTTCATTTAACAAAGAATTAGTAAATGGATTTGAGCTTCTATTGTGCTTTTATTGACTTTAAAGCACTCAAAGCTGCTTTTACACCACAGGTCACATCTATCCATTCACTCTCACATTCACTCACTGATGTTCAGAGTTTCTATGTGAGTTATCCATAATTATTAACCAACACGATCAGCCCCTATCGTACCTATGTATACACCACTGACGCAGCAGCGGGAGCAACGTGGGATTAAGTGTCTTGCCCAATGACACACTGTCATGTGACAGCCAGAGCTGGGCTTGAACTTGCAACCTTCCTGACATTGCAAAACTAGACTGCACCACCAACATCCTAGAAATGCATTTCAGATCTGATAAAACTGCTACTGAAGTGATTGGCATCTACACTAATCTCTGTACAACAAGTCACTTCCTGCTGTCTTCTTGCTTGTAGCTCCCACCTCTTTCTGCTTTACAGGACGCTGACTGGGCTGATAACAGACAATGAAACAGGTGGAACCAGCTGCACTGCAAGGTTAAGGTTGGCAGGGTAACAAAACAAACACAGGCTATGTTCACACTGAAGGCAAAAGTGGAGCAAATCGACTTTTTTCCCCCAACGTGACCATATCTGCTCTCTTTATGACAGTCTGGACGGTATAAATCCATTTATTTCAACTTAGACCCAGACCACTTTCATATGTGGTCCTAAATTAGATACACATCCAATGTTTCTCAAAGTGACCTCAATCTGAACTGTCATGTCACTTTCCATTTGACTTTTATGTCAAAATCTGCACTGGAGGCGGGGCGTTGCAAGTTCCAAATTAAACAACGGACAAACCAATTATGGATGAACTGTCAGTGAAGCCCCTCAGGTCACAATCCTACCACTCCTGCTCAGACTCCACATCTACACACGTCTGTACAGAGGCAGCAGCCACTGCTCCACCAAAAGTCATCATGAAAATGTGTGCTCGCTAGCAGGTTTTTTCAACACGGGTTAACCCGCTAACAATCGGCAAGTGACTCCTTTCACACTGCCAGCAGATGAGCTGCGTGGCTGTTTTTTTTTCCTCTGGTGCATCAAGCTGATGTCATCACGTTGATGACATCATCACGTTGATGACATCATAAGCGCACCAAAACACGGCCAAATAAACAACGGAAAGGAGCATGTAAGCCGTTGACATGGTGGTCAGCTGTTTTCTGTACTTTGTACTTTTGTCCCTCTTTAAAAATAGACAAACTCAGCGCAGACTGAACGACATTCCAGCGCTGATGATACAAAGGCAGATGCAATTTGTTGCTGAGATGGCAAAGAGTCGCGGAAGTTCCAGACAGAGGAGACGGGCACGATATTATGCTGTAGGCACGCAATGCCAATGTCATCCCGTAAATTAGTGGGTTGACCCGGGTGTGATGTTCCCACTGGAGCTGATTGGAGGCTCGTGTCGCTTGTAGGGTCAGTCAACCCGGGTCTAAATGCTAATTAGTGCCCTTCCCACTGCCGACAGGAGCCGATTGTTACTGGGTTTAAACGGGTTGTGGGGCCAGGGGGAAATGGGTATTTGTGATCATTTTGTTGGATCCCATTGCAGATCAACTTCAAAACAGATACACACACGTTGATCTGTGTAGCATCCATATTTACTTCTATAAACACAGCATGCTACATGTGACATCTCATCAGGGCCGTCGACGGTTCATACTGAAGTCTGATGGCAGTCACATTTAAATTATAATGTAAACAACCACACAGAAAAATGGATTTCAACAAAAAAATCTAAGACCTGCAGTGTGAACGCAGCCTTAGTGAGCCTTAATGAGCAGACTGTACTCGTAACATGATGATGTGTTCAATGAAATCACACAAAAATGACAACCAGACAAATAAATGTCAACATGATGAATTCAAAAATAAGAAAGAAGGTGTGTTTTGTTTATAAGCTTGAATAATGAAAGTTTTTTTGAAGTGCAATTTAATTATTTCCAGCATGATAAAACAAATATAAAAGCAAAAAAAGCACCTAATTGTTTGATATGTTTCTTTCTCTATTCTAGATCTTAAACTGCATAAAGGTTGTTTATGGAAAGGTTTTTTAACTAAATAAGCCCATATTATGCTTTCTCCATGTTCCATATGCTTTCTAGTGAGGCTTACATGTCTCTGCCAAATGCCATGACTTCCAAACACATCAACAGAGGAAACGGAAACTATACTGTTGCTGTCTCTCAGTCTGTGGCAGCTGTGGATCTCTTTAAATTTTAATCAGTGCAGCATTACTCCATAACTTCTGGAAACCATACCCATGAGACGAGGAAAAAACAAAGGAACAGTTCTGAAGAACAAGTTCTGTGGTACATCTGCTCAAAAACAATCACCATCAGGTCTCTCACGCATCCAAGATGCCTTTCTTACACCACACTGGATACAGAGCTAAAATGATGCAGCTTACTTTCTTGGGTGTTATCTTCATGCACACAGTGACGATGCTTCATAATCACTTCTGTGTGCTGCCGTGAACCTCAAACACTTTAATCAATGCTGTTGATATGCTTTTGAACATGTATCAATGAAGTCAGGAAATGAGTTGTGATCATAGCGAAAAGCTCTGCTGCGGTATTACAAACACTGAGCTCTGCTAGACATTGTGTGGTGCCTATTGATGACCTCCCCATGCCCTGCCATCAATGTGTGAAAGGTTGAAGGTCACATTAAGTGTAATTGTACTTTAGAAGAGGGATACAAAAGTGCAGTCCTTTACCCAATAACTAAAGTGACAACAGCTCATTAAGACCTCAAACACAGAAGACTTGATGAGTTAAATCAATACTGACCTTCTTGGTTTGCCTGTCTGCAGGTCCCACTCTATGATGTTTGTGTCATCTGAACCGCTGTATAATAAACTGTCTTCAGGGTGCCACTGGACACAATTCACTCCTCCGCTGTGGCCTCCATCCTGGCAGGAACAGACAGTTACAAAGTTAGGATTTAAATAGATTCTCAGCACAATGTTCATTCCAGCTACATCATTTAGCCTTTACAGGTTCTCCACATGCTGGGAGCATTTTAGGACGAGACCTACAGGAGGGGAAATTGGCTTCTTGCTGTTGAACATTCAAATAATTTCCTCCAGGACACAGTGAAGAAGTTTTTTATGATTTAAGAGTCAGACTCACCAGGGTACAGTGCAGTGCTCCCTTTGCTGTACTATAAATGAGAACAGTGCCCGCCGCTGTGCCCATCGCCAATAGATCTGCCTTCTCCTCCACCTGCACCTGCCTCCGATTTCCTCTTCTTCCTCTGAGGTCCCTCCTGGAAACACACCTGTAATGTTAGTCTAATTTCACAGTAAAATTAAGAGCAAACAACGGGGGCTTATTTATGACACTGACAGGTTCCTGATATCTTACTTGTGATTGGATTTAGAGCTTGAATGTGTTACTGCTCTGAATCTGAACCTCCAAACCAATAATGCTGTGACCTTAGTCAGGTAGTAGTTGATCATACTGCAGTTAGTGCAAAAACAAACTCAGACAAAAAAATAAATCAAACATAAATGCTCTCCAACTCTTTTCACAGTATAATTCACTGACAAAACCCCTTTTTACACAATAAATACAGGTAAAATGTTTTGTCTAAATGGAAAATTATTTTTTTCAATTAGAGATGCACAGTGTTATCCAAACAATGTCCAAATCAGCAGACAACTGCCTAAAAAGCTACATATCAGTATCCCCAGTTATGAAAGTTCTTGCCAATATTTTTGCTAATATTTTGGCTGCAAAAAAAGGTACAATGTTTTCCATGTATTGGCTGTAATACTGGAATGATAAATTGTACCATAAAATGTTTAAGTCATCATCAAATGTCCTTTTTTATACCTTTAAAAGTGTAATTTATGAAAGAATATAACATTGTTCTTTAGCGTAACATCTTTTTCTAACACAAATCATCACCATAAAAGACACAGGTCAGTTTAAGTAAAAGTTAGACGTTTTGTCCTTGGCAAAAAATAAGTATTCACATCAGTATCAGTGATATTGAGTTTGAAAATATCAGCATGTCAGATTTAGGAGAAAACCCACAACAGTGCATCCCCATCTTCTATGTATGTCATATTCAATTTGTGCATGGATTCATTGTTCATGTTCATGTTGGCAGGATGAAGCTGGCATTTAAAAACAGGCCTGTTTACACAGTTGGCTTAATCAATGTGGATTTTAAAATTTAATTTGTGTTTTTATTTGTTTATATATAGATTTAAGGACTGTTAGTTTTCCTTAAGATGAAGTGAAATGCAAATAGCATTACTGCTATAACAATGGCGTTTGCAGATAATTGCTCAAAAAGCTCAATATGAGCACTGGCCATCAAGTTTTCATTTTAAGGCTAATAACTCAGTAAGATATTAACGGATTTGGATGACATTGTTCGGAAATGTTGGTCATGGCACCAGGTAAAAATAATAAGACTTAGATAGGGATGCACAATATTGGATTTTTGACAATATCCGATATGTAGATGTTTTTTAGTTCAGACACCAATACTTCGGGTCAAGAGCATAAGCTCTGCACTTAACAAAAATGGACTTGTTTCTTTCAGTGTTTCAGTATATGTTACAATATATTTTTACGAGGAACAGTTGTAAAACAAGAAAAAACAGCATTTAAGTCTTGCAAAAATGAAACCCTTGATTTTTATATGTACCCACGCAGTGATGAGAGGTGCATTAATATTGTTCATTTGTGTAATTTGCCGGTAGTCCACCTGATATGTGTAGCCAATATATCGGCTGTAAATATCTGCAAACATCTTAAAAGCGGCCAATACCAATATTTAACTTTTTTGGCTGATAAATCGGCCAACACCAAAATTGAACAAATATTGTGCATCCCTAGATTTAGAGGGTGATGTTTTTATCCAGATGTAGATACAGGACTTTTTTAATCTAGAATTCAACAGTGACACACAGACACTTTTTCACATTGTTGACAATAATTCGCTTGACAGTGTTTAAGATTCTTTGGTGGAGAGGTTTGTGCCCTTGAAGCCCTTCTAGTTAAAAAGGACTCTTCGTGTTAATTTTGTTGACTAATTATTTTCGTCATAGTTTTCATCAACCTTTTGTCCCCTGACGAAAACTAGACAGTAATTAATGAAAACAAGTGCACATGGACAAAAACTAAAACTAAATTAAGTGACGTTTTTATCAACAACTAAAGACTCAACGAAAATGTCTGATAGAGACTTAATCCAATCAGACCTAATTTCATCATGTAGAAAGTAGGGAGAAGTTAGGAATATATCCAGTCACAGCTACTTTGGTAGGTTGGATGAGTTCAGAGGGACATCCAATCACAACTGCCTTAGCTTCATGGTGGTGGGACAAGTTGTGGAGTGATCCAATCAGAGCTTCTCTCTTTATGAACTGATATATTCATGTAGAGCAGGTTCACTTTTTTTTGTCAATTCTGGTATTGTAACTGAGATGCTGTGCCAGGTAGCCTACACAAAGGTGATCGCATTTCACGCGAAAGTTAAATTTGTTTTTGGTATTTTATACATTCAAACTTTACTAGCATTTAATGAGGAGTTATTAGATGTTTCATTTTATCCAAGTGTAAAACATGGCTTCAGAAATTCAAGGAAACATAAAAAATGCCTTACCCTTTACACTCCATATTTTAGTCGACTAAATTCACAGTAGATTTTTTTTGACTAAAATGTTGTGAAATTTCATCAACTAAAACTAGACTAAGATAAAACAATTTAGATGACCAAATTATGACTAAAAGATATTTTAGGCAATAGACTATAACTAAAACTACATTATAAAGTGCTGTCAAAATTGAGGCCGGACTCTTGCATTTTGTTTATAAAGTCAAACAATTAAAGAAGGGGGATGTGAAAGCTGATGTTTCATCTTACATGGTGCAACTCCAAACACATGTACTGTATTTATTGTGTTTTTTTAATGATTTCAATAGATGCAACACTCCTTACATTATTGTCCTGACTTGAGGAGGAGGTTTTTCTTCTGTGAGTGAATGTACTTTTATCACAGTTAGTACCTGGAACATTTGGACGGGTAATCACTGATTATTTCTAACTAATATGTCACTGTTTTCTATTCTGCTGTCCTGGCGTCTATAACAAAAACAATGTTAAACTAAAATAGGATTTAATTCTCTCCGTTGCCCCTTCCACGGCACTTCCATCCACATGCCACACTATGCAGAGTTAAAAGTTGTGAAACATCTACAAGTGTCATGGAGGCACACGCTTCAGGAGCTTTAGTCAACTAATGCTAACTTAATAACGACTCGGTCAGCATCCGTACCTACACTTCACCAGGGCAGGATAGGTTTAGTCTACGTAATATGCCGATTAGTATCATTTTCTGGGGCTGGCCTAGTCTTCAGTAACTAACTTTGACATTTGTCGTGATTTCTGACTACCATGTGGGACCAACATGTGCGTCCTGCGCAGCTGTTGGAGCTACATGCTAACATGCTAACACAGCAGAGAGCTCCTGTTTGAGCATTTAGCTTTATGTTAAGACTTTTTAACAAATATCCCGATAGTCTGATGGCGCTGTTTAGTCTGAATGTGGGTGTTTTAGTATCTAATATCACAGACAGCATGCTAAGGCCTCGCTAGCATCGTAGGCTAACAGCGGGGTCCCCACAGCAGGATCACGTACCTTGACTGTCCGGCATGGTCCCCAGGCTATACACACGCAGGTGGCACTCAAATGAGCTGAAGGCACGTATTCTTGGTGGAGGGTTTTACTGTCTGTGTTCCAGATGCGGAGTCTGCCGTCCTGGGCACACAGCGCTAAGTACTGACGGGATTTGGGTGAAAAAACGCAGGGTAGCTGCAGAGAGAAGCTGCCTCCATCGGCCGCCATTTCTGAAGCGCTGCCTGAGTCTGCGTGCGTGGTTTACACTAACCACGTGCGCTCCGCTGTGGACATGCGCAGTGGAGACGTCAGCAGCACCGCCCACTGATTGGCTGCTTGCCGCGAGACAACCAGGCAAGTTTAGCCCAGGTCAGGGCCGGCTGATGGGTCTGTGGGGCCCCCAGGGAAAGTGTAAGTTTGGGGCCCCGAACACTTTAGGAGCATTGCGTTCCCTTCTCCGCTTTCTCTGCCTCCTTCTGCATCTTTTCCTTGCATCCTTAGCTGGGGACACACTACACACTACACAACCTTTGTAATTTATTTATGGTTTTCTTTGTTTCTTTGTATGAAATTGTTATACTTTATACCTGTTGTTTAATATTTTATTTTGGTGGTTCAGTATTTTCCTTCCGTTGTCTCTTGGGTGTTATTATATAAGTCATTTTCAGGCTTTTGCCACTCCTACACACATGCTTTTTAAAATATTTTGTATGTACATTGTCTTTCTTTAACTGTGTAAAATAAATTAAATAAATAAATAACAAAATTTCACAGTCTTTAAGACTTTAAAAGGACTCTGACTTCACAATAACAGTCTTCTGTCTTCAGATTTTTGTATGATGTGATTTAATTTGATTTATTTTTTTCATAAAAAAAGTTACATGAAAACAAGATCAAAACAAAAATAGTATACATGTGTGCACCACATGATTGTACATACACCGTAACTTATTTTTGTAAATGTAACAGTATTTTACTGTAATATCTACAGGTACCTACTGTAAAAGGTCTATACAGTTAGTTACTGTGAATGTCAATGGATTGTGGAAAAGCATCCTGATTTCTTTAAACTTTACCATAATATTTAGTTACCTGCTGTTAAATGTCTATGCAGCAAACAGCTGAAAGGGGCAATGGATCAACATGGCTTCAGTCTACTCCATTGTATAGTATCTTGAGATAACATTTGTGATGCTTTGGCACCACACAAATAAAGATTAGTTGACTGATTTGATTTGATTTGAAGAGAAAAATGTATTCACTACCAAATTGCCATTTTCCACTGGAAAAAAAGGCAAGATTTCTTTAAGTAACTTTTTTACCTTATTGAAACAAAATGCTTGATAAAAAGTATTTGATTCAACGAAAATGTATTTTTGAGATTTTTTTCTTTACAAAACCTCATATTGCAGTAAATGATCATTTAAATAGTTAAAGGTATAGTAAAATAAATTATAATACAGCAAGTTCACTGTAATTTCAAATGCATTAAAGACATTGTAGAATAATAGACTGCAGTGACACTGTAAATGAAAATACAGTAAGGATGCTGTTTTTGAAAACCCAGTAATTATGCTGTTAATTAAAATAGAGTAATGCTACTGTAAAGAAATTTACAGTAACTTACTGGCATCCTGTTTCCAGGCCCTAAGGGTTAATATCACATGGTTTTTACATTTTAAGACACACATTGTCTTGCCTCAAGGCACATCAGTAAATCATTTTGTCTTCTGCTGACAAAAATTCAAATCACAAGAGAAAGTAGCCTGACAATAACACCTCCACGTGCACTGGTGCCCACAAAATACACTGCCTGGCCAAAAAAAAGTCACCACCTGGATTTAACTAAGCAAATAGGTACGAGCCTCCTATTGGATAATTACAGCATGGGCGATTGTGTTTCAGCTGGCAACAAGTTATTAAACCCCAGCTGATGCAATGAGTAGCTTCTCATTTCTTAAACAACCATGTCAAAAGACACATCCTGTGTTCATGGAAAAGATGGTAGTCTGTTTAAGAAGGGTCAAATCATTGGCATGCATCAAGCAGAGAAAACATCTTAGGAGACTGCAGAAACTACTAAACTTGAAACTACTAAACTTGGGTTAAGAACTGTCCTGGAGGAAGGTCATGTGGTCTAATGAGTCCAGATTTACCCTGTTCCAGAGTGATGGGCACATCAGGGTAAGAAGAGAGGCAGGTGAAGTTATGCACCCATCATGCCTAGTGCCTACTGTACAAGCCTGTGGGGGCAGTGCTATGATCTGGGGTTGCTGCAGTTGGTCAGGTTGAGATTCAGCAAAATTATGTGCCCAAAGAATGAGGTCAGCTGACTACCTGAATGTACTGAATGACCAGGTTATTCCATCAATGGATTTTTTCTTCCCTGTTCCAAGATGACAATGCCGGGTTTCATCGGGCTCAAATTGTGAAAGAGTGGTTCAGGGAGCATGAGACGTTTTCACACATGGATTGGCCACCGCAGAGTCCAGACCTTAACCTCATAGAGAATCTTTGGGATGTGCTGGAGAAGGCTTTGCATAGTGGTCAGACTCTCCCATCATCAATACAAGCTCTTGATGAAAAAATTAATGCAACACTGGGTGGAAGTAAATCTTGTGACATTGCAGAAGCCTATTGAAACAATGCCACGAATGCGTGCTGTAATCAACGCTAAAGTTGGTCCAACAAAACATTAGAGTGTGTGACCTTTTTTGTGGTGGCGACTTTTTTTTTGGCCAGGCAGTGTATAAGAGCCACTGCTTTCAAACATGAAAATGGTCTGTAGATTGGTGCAGGGATGACTTATTTTTGTGGGCAAGCCTGGAAGTTTGCATCACGCTAGATCCCTCAACTAAAAGCCTGCTGGATTTTCTGAAGTGTTCTTGGATCATCGCTGATAATAAAGTCAGTGGCAAACAAAAAGTATGAAACTCATTTTGTTCATAGTTACGATCTTCACTCTGAAACATCAGAGTGAAAAGCGATTATCAGGTTATTATGGAAATACAACACTGGATTTAGAAGCAGCAACAATATTGCCATGCATGTCTTAGCTTCTTGTTTGAGAATTTCCTCTTAATCAGATGATCTGACACCATGACACCATTGGTAAAGGTGTGTGGATTATTGTTTGTTTGTTGTTTTAAATCAGAAATGACTGCATTAGGGTCACTGGCTATTTAAGTCTATTTTAAGCAGTTTGTAAGCAACCATTGTTTCAAACACACATTAATGCTTTCAGATTCAAAAGCGGGTCAATATTAGATGCATTTTATGTTGAGAAATGAATGTTAAATTCTCCTGTTAATGTGTTTTTGTCATTGATCTTATTTCACTTATGTATCTGACAAAGCTTCTCCACCATCTTAAAGACATTTGGCCTTGGGATCCGGGAAGTCCTAAAATGCTCACTCATTTCCATGTATTTCTAAGACAATATTTGGTTGAATCATTGGGACTGTGACTGAGGTAATTTGGCCAAATGATTGAAGAATCCTCACAGACAACTACCTTTAAGGTGCCGACCAGATGTGCTCAGGGTCCTGCATCCTGTGATGACGTAACACCAATGACCGGCTGGATGTACCTGTGATGGTTTGTTGTGATCGGCTGTAAAACAGGGGGTTTGAATAATTTTCTACACTTAACTGTTATTCACAGGCCACAAATCTGACAAAATGTTTGTGTAAACCCTGTGAAACTGAGATAAAGCTCTTGACAAATGTCAACTTTGATGATGTTTTTTAGTGTTTCTAACTTTCTTAAAAACATCTCAAATTGGGAATGAGTAAAAATATATTAAAACTGTCATTAAAAATGAAATTAAAAAAAGGAAAAAAAAGGATTTAAAGAGCCATTTCTTCAGAAAAGAAATGGTATGATATATTATTAGGTTATTAAGACAAATTATTAACTTAACTAAACTTAAAACATCACTTACATGATGATTTATTAAGTTATTAACTGAATCAATAAATTCATTTAAAAGGGACTGTTAAATTATAATTTAGCTAAATATTACTGTAGTAAAAATGTAAATTAAATGGTGATTGATTAAGCCTTTTACTGAATTTAAAGACACACATTATGTGGTGATTTACTGATTTATTAACTGAATTTAAAAACAAAAAAAGTTTGTGGTGATTTGTCAAAGTATTGACTGAAACAGAAAACTATTTAAAAAGAGTCATAAAATCAGAATCTAACAAAATATTAATTCAGTAAAATCATGTAAAATATCGGATGATTTATTCAGTTATTAAGTAAAGAAGTACATTTATTTTAAAGGATAATATATTAGGATATCTCAAAAATATATCAGTAACAAACTTAAAGTATATGATGATTTGTTAATGATTCCATACTTAAAAATGTAAATTATGTAACAATTTATTAATTTGTTTAGTTAATTGGCAAGTTCTTGAAAAAAGGATAGTTCAATTAGGATTTAATAAGATGTTTTTTCAGTAACAAAATACATTCGTGGCTGATTTATTATGTTATTTACTGAATTTAAAAAATGAAACTTATTTTATTATTAATCAAGTAAGCAATCAAATCAATGAATTGATTTGATAATGATAAAGAAATTTAGAATATTAATATATTAACTGGATTAAAAAAACGTCAGTTTCATGGTGTTTTGATTAGGTTAATAACTGAATCAAGAAATTCATTTCAAAAGGTTATTAAAATTATGTTTCTTCACATAGTTATTTAGTGAAAAAATGTAAATGATGATAATTCATAAAGATATTAACTACATTTAAAAAATTAAATACACAGTGGTTATTAAGTTATTGATTGAATAAATAAGATAATTTAAAGGATAAGTAAACAAGAATTTAACAAGATAGTTATTCAGTAAAATTCGTAAATTATATGATAATTATGAAAGATTAATTAAATTTAAAGACGATAATTAAATGATGATTTATTAATGTTTTGACTTAATTAAAAATGAAAATGATATTAAAGTCATGAATGCAATCAATAAAATAATTTTAGAAGGATAATAAAATAAGGACTTATTTAGATATTAATTCAGTGAAAAAGGATAATGTTCTAGCGGAAGATTCAGATGTGGCTGATGATTTATTAGGTTAACAATTGGATTTAAATCTTCCATTTTGCTTGATGATTTTTCTTAATTATTAATTGAATCACCAAATTTATTTAACAGGATGATTGAACCAAGACTCATCAAGACATTATTCAGTTGTTAACATTATTAACTTGTGAATTCTATAATGATTTCTTTTATCACAAGCTGGATTTAAAAAAATAAAATAAAAAAAAGTTAATCAATTGATGTTTCAACAATTTATTAACCGAATTTGAAAACGAAATTTATATATTTGTTTATCAAGTTATTTACTGATTCAATAAAAACATTTAAAAATGACAAAGAAATTGGGACTGATCATGGTATATTTCCGGGGAAAAACATATATATCTGATTAACTAAGATAACTGAATTTAAGAACATCAATTAAATGGTGGTTATTAAGTAATTAACAAAATGAATAAATTCAATTTAAATCATAACAAAATGTGGATTTATAAAGACACCTATCTGGTTAAAAAAATGTAAATAACTGAATTTAAACCATAAAAACTAAATCTTCTTGTCAGAGGAAACGAACTAAGATCGTATTTGTTGATGGATAATGTCGCCCTCTGCTGGTAGGCCGAGTGTACCGCAGCTGTCGCCTTGTTATGACGTTATTCACGTGTGCTCCGCAGCATGGCGACCTCCAGGACCGTAAACACAGCCGGTGTTCGGATTGTTCGTGTTATTACACTTTGAAATGGGTGAAAGATGAACACTTTTTAATATATATTTCATATATGATGTTCAGACCACAAGGATCAATGAGAGTCGGATGGAACCGCAGGACATAATCTTCACTTTTGATCATAAACGAGGTGAAAATCACAGGTGATGGCTGCGCACGCGCCTAAATCAGGACTTGTGTTCATGCACAGACTCATGAAGACTCAAACTCTGCTCTGGAAGAGGAGTGTGCTTCAACAGCTTCACTCGAGCAGCAGAGCAGTGAGGACTTTTTCAGCCTCTCCAGTGAAAAACAAAGACAATGAAGGAAAAGATGCAGACCCTTCTCCTCTGAGCACCAGGCTGACCCTCAAACAAACTCTGCCGTCCAGAAGAAGACCCCTGTCCCCCTTGGAGAGGATCAGCAGCATGCTCCCCCAGGACACACTGAGCCCTGAAGTGATGCAGCTGAGGGAGCAGGACCAGCAAGACCCTGAAGATGGAACAAATATCCAGGACTCATTCACAAAAGAGGGCTCTGGACATGTTGACCCAGACCCTCATCGTGGGTCGTATGAAGCCGAGGATCCTCACTCTCCAAGTTTATCACAGGCTCTTCCAGGGGAGAGCTTGGTCACATTTGGGGAGTATCTTGTGGCAGAGTACAGGGGGCATGGGCTGATGGAGTACAGGAGGATGTTCCAGCTGAAGATTCGGACGCGGCTGGAGAGCAAGTGGGGCGTCATCAAGCACGATGACATAGCTGGACATCCTGCAGGGTCCTTCTTTAAGACCAGCCAGGGCAAGTCCATCTTCATCCGCCGGGCCAGTCTGGAGGATTATGTTACGTTGATGAAGAGGGGGCCTGCCATCAGCTACCCGAAGGTCAGCGAGGCATTTGTGTATCCTTCAAAAAGGGTCCTCTTTTTCTTGATGTTTGCTCCTCTCACAGATGTTATAAGTTTTGTTTCTCCTTCAGGACGCAGCAGCCATGTTAATGATGATGGATGTGACGGAGGGAGACTGCGTGCTGGAGTCTGGCTCAGGGTCCGGGGCCATGACTCTGCTCCTGTCCAGAGCAGGTTTGTGCTTTCCAAATCATCACTCTCCAGACACCTAGGCCTAGTTTACTCAACAACGTTGTCAACAGAAACAAAAAGGTTTTTCCTTTCAAAAGTGCTCCGTGTTCACATGGAGACGATGTGAAAACGATGTGCATTCACATGGATCCACAAGAACGACTGAAAACGCTGTAGCATGCATGCCAGGCCAGTCGTTGGCGATGTAGGTTTGTAGTGAAGCTGCGTTGTTAAAACACGCGTACGCTTTCCAGTGAAGACAGATTTTTCACAAACAACAATGGCGAGTGGAACGCATGAAGATGCAGAATTTTCTTGTCTGGACATCAAATGTGTCTGGATATTTTTGTCTGGATAACAAACCGAGCACAGTAAGCAGCACACAAGTCTCAGTAGACGGCTAAAGCTCTTGTTGTTGTTGTTATTATAGTTGTTTCTAGGTGCTTGCGCAACCTTTATCTGAAAGAGTACAGTGCATGCGCTGAGTGCAACCAGAATGTTTTCAAAACTTTTCACAAGTTTGTGGATTCAGGCCTCCGGGCACTGTTCTTGTGTAAACGGAAGGCATAAAAACACAACAAAAACTCTCCGCTTTCGTTGTTGTGTTAACTGGGCCTTAGTCAGGTACACACATACCACTCATTACTACAAGCTAATTAGCCAATCACATGGCAGCAACTCAGTGCATTTAGGCATGTTGGCATGGTCAGGACGGCCTGCTGAAGTCCAATCCTGAGCATCAGAATGGGGAAGAGAGGAGATCTAAGTGACTTTGAATGACGCGTTGATGTTGGTGACAGACGGGCCGCTCTGAGTTTTTCACAAACTGTTGATCTGCTGGAATTTTCACGCACAGTCATGTCAAAGGTTAACAGAGAATGGTCTGGAAAAAAGATTTGAGATTAATTTTAAAAAAAAATGGGACAGTATGCATGAATGAACATTTACATGTAACTGCATGTGATTATAGCCAGGCAGCTAATGTCTATCCCCTGTCCCATTAGCAGGTTGGTGTCAACACATAAAACAAAAACAAACATCAATGACAGGCATAAAACTCACAGAGCATATTAAAAGACAGCAACATACATAAACCGTGGACAACATAAACGAAATACAGTCCAAAAATAAAACGGGCTGAGAGCTGGGGACCCTGGGAATTATACACAATGTATTATAAAGTGCTGGAGTGCTAAAGTGCAAAGTGCTAGCTGCCTGGGAGGTTAGCTCCTCATTATATTGCACATTACCCAAAATTGCACAGAAGTGAAAGTGCCTGTTGCATTGCACATTACTGCCCAAGGTTATAACGTGCCAAAGAGAATATATCCAGTTGGTTCTCTGGGTGAAAATGCCTTGTTGATGCCAGAGGTCAGAGGGGAACGGCCAGAGTGTTTCAAGTTGATAGAAAGGCAACAGTAACTCAAACAACCACTTGATACAATCAAGGTATGCAGACGACCAAAGCTTCGAACAGATTGGTGACAGCAGGAGAAGACCACATCAGGTGCCACTCATGCCAGCCAAGAACAGGAAACTGAGGCTACAATTCACCGGAGCTCACCAAACTTTGATCAGGGAAGATTAAAAAAAAAACGTTTCCTGGTCTGATGAGTCTCAATTCCTGCTGCCATGTCCAGATGGTAGGATCAGAATTTGGTGTGAACATGAAAACATGGATTTCTTGGCATACTTTTGGCCCTTAATGCCAACAGAACACTGTTAACACCACAGCCTGCCTGAGTGTTGTTGCTGACCACGTCCATCCTAGAAGACTACTCCTGATCACACAACACACTAAATCCTGAACTGGATGAGCTGCAGATGCCAATCCTGTCAGCTAAAAGCAGAAAATGAGGTTCCAATGGCATGCATTATAAACTTCAGTTGCTAAAGGTTGAGAAAAGATATAATTATAATCTTCTGTCTTTATTTTGTAAATTTTATTATCAGCTAAACCAAAGAGTTAGCATTCATTAGCCTTTACTCTAGTTACCATGGCTACGTCTGTGCCCTACCAGGCTGCCTTCAGTGCACTCCATACACATTAAGATTGGGGATGGTAATTGATAAGATTGTTATTTATTTATTCATTTAATCTTTATTTAACCAGGCTAATCCCACTGAGATCAAAGATCTCTTTTACAAGGGCAGCCTGGCCAAGAATGGCAGCAATGCAGTTTCAAAAACAAACACACTCAGACTCACACAGCTCAACATAAGCAACAGGTAAAGTAATAATAAAACATCAGTTAAAGCAGTGGCACACAGACAGTTTTGTTTCAAGAGTTTTCAGTCAGAGACGAGGTTCGTTAGTTTAAGTTCAGTCTTAAAACCATAAATAAATTTTTGTGAAAATAAATCAGGGATTTTATTTTTAGGTCGTACCTTCCAGCCCTACCCCAGCGCCATAGTTTGGGCACCTGGGATTTATATGCTCACCTTGCACTGATGGAGAATCATCCACATCTGCATCTAATAGCACTGGTTAACAGCTTGGAGAAACATTTCAGCACTTGTGGAAAATGTGTATTGTGTTTGTAGATGCCAGCTGTTCTTACATTAGGAAGAGATTTATTAGGTTTGTAGGAATATCACATTAAAATCCACAGATTTATTGTTTAGTTTGTTACCTTTGTTGGCTGTTCTAAACATCAGCAGTCATGAACGTGCCTCCCTCTGTGTATGTGTGTGTGTGTATCCCATTGTGATGTACCTGTGACAGAACTGACCGCCATCATTATCTCCTTGTTTTCCCAGTCGGCTCTAAGGGGCATGTGCTGAGTGTGGAGGTCAGAGAGGACCACCAGAAGAGAGCAATACTGAATTACAGAAACTGGAGGGCGGCATGGAGTCTGAGGCAATGGGAGGAGTGGCCCGACAACGTCCAGTTTGTCAACGCCGACCTCAGCAGAGCGTCTTCACTTCTCAGGGGTCAGGGTTTCCACTCGGTCAGTGTTTGGTTTCTCTCTATGAAAAGTCTCAGACATTTGACCCAATAACGCAGCTCCAGATCTCTGTGAACAGACTCTGGGAACATGCTTGTCTGTTGCAGGTCGCTCTTGACTTGATCCACCCTCAGCTGGTTCTCCCCACTGTGACGCCACATCTGCACCATGGAGCTGTTTGTACTGTTTACCTCGCCAAGTGCGTACCTCTATAGTTTTACCGTTATTTTTCAAGTCTTACCGTAGACGAGAGGATTTTTAAAACCAACAGCCATAAAAATTACATAATTCAAATGGATAGTACTTTGGAAGTTAGGTCTGAATGAGGTTCAGTTCAATTGTAATGACATTAGCTACGGCGACTTTGATCAGCACTGCCCTAGTAGCGGAAAATTAAAGAACAGTGAATGTTTTCAGTACACAATCACTCCAAAGCAGTTTTGTTTTTCTAGAAATTATGCAACACTCTTGACCACACCTGTATGAGTGCAGTGTTAACATAGCTTACAAACATAAACACAGGTTAAATAATAACCTTACAGTGCAGATGGATCAGCCTGATTCAGTGTCTATATTCAGGCAGATCCATCCTGCCAAGCTCGAACCTACGACGGTTGTGATGCGGCCCATAGAGGCACCGCCCAATCAGAGTCCTTCAGAGCAGGAAGTGACTGCATGTACAGAGATTAGCATCAATGCTAACGACTTTAATAGCAGTTTTGTCAGCTCTAGACTGCATTTCTTTATCAGAAAAAAAACAAATAACCCTATGCTGCTCTTTTGACCTGTTTTGCCAACATTTTGTTCTGCGATGTAGTTTGTATTCTGTCCTGTACACAGTGGCAGTAGCGCCTGCCTACTACCTAATCTGATTGGCCCGTAATGGATATGATTGACAAATCAATCATCCAATAGACTAGTAAAATATATTGAACGGTCCATCTGGTGTGTCATGTTGGTTAAATAAGACATGTTAAAATATATTACCAGTTTCAGTCATTGCTTTTTGTCATACAAGCTCTTTCTCAATGTGCTGCAGGAGAACAGCTAACATCACTAGCACCAGACCTTGTTATTATCTAAAGCAATTTCAACATATATGTATAGATTAAATTATTCTCACATAATGTACTATGAATTTGTCATTAGTCTCTCACAAAGGTCAAATTTAACATTTTAAGTCAATTAAATATGAACAGAAGTTAGTTAATCCAGGGATGGTTTAAAGGTGCAGTTTGTTGAATTTGGCAGCATTTTGCCAAACAGAAACAGTGAATATAGGATATAATGTTTCTATTTGTATGTAAAGTCCTTCAAAATAGGAGTACAACCATCCAATAAAACGTTTGTTTTATTTTTATTTAGTTAGAGAAAGCTTCAAAAAAATTACATTACCGCGGGCCGTGTTCATGTAGGCCGACATAACAATCCGCCATGTTGTCTACGGGTGGATTTTAGGGACAAAAAGAACGAAACGCAAATCTGTCCGCCGGTTCTGAAATCTACCTGGAATGCAGGTGAAGAGGAGGAGAGAGGACGGCGGTGGATGTAGAGACAGCTGACAACTGACCTATAATCTATAAAAATAATGGTTACAAACCTTGTCACTTTAGTAAATGATGACGTGCTCACGATCCCTTTTGGTCTTCACAGGCTTCCGTTGCTCAGCGATGTGACGTTTTGGTTACGGTTGGGCTCATTCTAGCATCTGAACGATAGGTGTCGCTCAAATGCCAAATTCTACACACTGCACCTTTAAATTGCTTTCATTGGGAAGAAGTCTGATGGCAGGAGAGTTTGTCAACCCTAGCAACAGTAACCGTGGCAAAGGGTCACTTCCTGGAGAGGGCGTGGCTTGGCAAAAGGTCAGTTGTTCTTAACTGTCTCTCTGTCACAGCATCACACAGGTCACTGATCTGCTGGAGGGACTTCGGTGTCTGAAGATCCCTCTGCTGTGTGAAAGCATCGTTGAGGTTTCTGTCAGAGACTGGCTGGTGGCTCCAGCCCTCCGCAAAGACGGGAGGTACTGCACGAGGAAAGGACCGATCCAGACTGAAGACCAAAGAGAGGAGGAGGAGGCAAAAGATAACACTGATGAAGGTGATTTAATTTATCTAAATGTTTGTCAGATTTTTACCTAGCACTGAGCTTCCCTTTAAAAAAAGAGGGTATGACATGATGAGTGTGAGTGAGGGGAACACCAGACACTGAACAGCAAGAGGCAACTTTCCTCTAACAGTAACTAGAGGGAAGTTTGTTTTCTTACTTCAGATGTTTCTGTCAAATGTTTTTGGTTTTGGCTGTTATTATTTGATAATGCTTACTTGCAGGCAGTAAAGACTGTCAGCTGATATTACTGAAACATTTGAAGCTGTGACGATAGATTTATAACGAAGCTGAGGACTTGTTACAGCAACGAGTATGTGAGTGTAAACACGTTCAGGTAATGAAGAATATGAACCCAACTTCTTCCTCTTTCTCTTTCCTCTAGTTTTTATCTCAAGGTAACGCCAAAACACAACATTTTAGCTAATTACTCATAAAGTTAAACATCAATATCCATCATTAAATTATGAAGACTGAAAGCATGAAGACATAAACCCAGATAAGTCCAAATACAATGGCTGGTTTGACAATGAACAATTTGATGAAAGTTCTGTTCATAGATTTTACCACAAACTGATGAAATAACTAAATTAATATAACTCCCATTTGGCCAATTATTGATTTTATTTTTTGATATCATTCATGAAATGAAGGTTTCAGACCAGTTTTGGTGTCAAATAAATAACTAGAAAAGCGATCGGAGAGCGCAGACCTCCAAGATACAATTCTGGATCCCCACGCGCTATGACGGCCGAGTCTAGGCTCATGTCTGTCCATGTGTGAGAAGTCCACCGCTGGCATTGCAAGGGAAACTGGGTAATGTAGTGACATAGGCTTGAAAAATGTTGACGTGATTTTGCAAATAAACTACAATTCCCATAATGATGTAAAGGGGAGAATGCAGGGGAGAAATTAATGGGATTTGCCATTATAAACTTTAATGTTTTTTTGTAAGGTCAGTCTGAATCGGATCCACATGAAATTGACTGTGGTGATAGAGTTGTATTATATATATTATTGTGTAAATTTTTAAGCAAATCCATCAAGTGATGTCAGAGATATGATTTTTTAAATTATGGCCCAATGTTAATTTATGGGATTATTTAGCAAATTTTGGAAGTTTTTTTTGCATCCAGACAAATATGCAGATCACCACCAAAATGTAATGGCTTCTTCCTTGGACCAAACCACACCTCTGGTAAAATTTTCATGTAAATCCATCCAGTAGTTTTTGCGTAATCTTGCTAACAGACAAACAAACAGACACAAACAAACACACAACAGACCCTGGCAAAAACACAACCTCCTTGGCGGAGGTAATAAAGGAAAGGCAAGGGCAGTTTAACAGATGCTAAGAGACGTTTTCAGTGGAGCGACTGGTTCAGGGTAGATGGGTTTCATTTTGAATACACACAAAATCACTCAGAAACAGACTTTATTTCTGTTATATTCACAACGAAGCTGATAAATACTGTTTTAAACATCACTTCCAAAAGGTAATTTATTCATTTTTAAACGTATATCAGAGTAGAATCTACATTTTCTGTAATGCACGTGAGAGAACTGAGTGAACATGTTTAACTCCAAGAGGGTTGCTGGTTTTGGTCAGGGCCTTTCTGTGTGGAGTCTGTATGTTCTCCCTGTGCATGTGAGGGTTCTCTAGGCACTCCAGCTTCCTCCCACAGACCAAAAACATGCTAGGTTGATTGGTGACTCCAGATTGCCCTCAGGTGAGAGTGTGAGAGTGAATGGTTGTCCATCTCTCTATGTAGCCCTGTGATTGTCTGGTGACAGGGTCAGGGTGTACCCCGCCTCTTTGCCCAGTGTCAGCTGGGATAGGCTCCACTCCCTGTGACCTCTAAAAGGGAGAAGCGGGATAGGTGATGGATGGATTTTTTTTTGTAATGAACATCATCGAAAATATTTAGGCCTTCAGAAAACTACTAAATTTGATTGGTGAATTACAGCGTTTCACTTTTTCTTCCCTCCAAAATCAAATACCAGACGTCCTCTGCCACCCAGCTGGTGGAACTGCCAGCCTAACACACAGTTTGTGACGCCACTGTTATGTTTGACTTTTTGATGACTGCAGGGGACGAGCCAGCCTTTGGGAGGGTCCCATACATCGCCAGACCTCATCCTGAGCAGAGGAGCCACACAGGTCAGATATCAACTCACTCCTTGTCCTGATGGAGACGTGTTTTCTGCCTGTAAAATCCACAATTATTTAAATAGTTTATACACTCACCGACCACTTTAGGTACAACCACTCAACTGTTTGACAATGCAAATAGCTAATCAGCCAATCACATGGCAACTGCTCTGTGCATATTGGCATGGTCAAGATCACGTGCTGAAGTCCAAACTGAGCATCAGAATGAGTAACAACAGTGATCTCAGTGTTGTTGCTATTTGAGTTGGTCAGTATTTCAGGAACTGCTGATTTTCACGAACAACCATCTCAAAGGTTAACAGAGAATGGTCCAAAAAAGAGAGAGCATCCAGTTGACCAATTAACCAGGACGTTTTCGTGGTTTATACTTATTTTTATCTTTATTTACTATGCTTTTTGTTATAAACATATTTTGTTGATTTACTGTTTAAGTAGCCTAAATTTTATTTTGCCATATTTTATTTCTTTTTGTCACCATTGTTTTGAGTTTTTATAGTTTACTCCTGGACTTGCATTATTTTATCTACATTTTTAGTCCATTTTCTATGTTTGATTTTTGTTTGCTAACAAGGTAGAAGGAAGCTAAATAAATTTCCAGGACAATTCAAGCTTTTCCAGGACATTTTACTTTTTTCCTAATTTTCCATGTTTTCCATGACTGGAAGATTGGTCAATCATTTTCCAGGATGTGTAGGAACCCTGACTATGTCTCAAATAGTCTCAAACTGGTTTCTTCAACATGACAGAGTTCACTGTGTGGTCTCCACTGTCACCAGATCTCAATTCATTAGAGCATATTTGGGATATGGTGGAAGTGGAGATTTGCAGGACCAAAATCTCTGAGGAATGTTTTCAGTACCCTTTTCATTCTATGCAGCAGTTCTGAAGGCAAATGAGGGTCAAACCTGGTACTACGGATGTGTAGCTTATTAAGTGTCTTATATGTAATTTCATGAATAGAAATCTTATTTTGTGTTTTTTCCCTTTTTTCAGCTTTCCTGGTAAAACTGAGGAAATATGTGGAGTAGCTGCTGTGCTTGTGAAAACCAGTGGATAAAAACAAATGTTTATTCTGTCAAAGTGATTTTTTCCCAGTAAACAGACTGAAAATAAACAAATATGCTCAAATAATTATGTTTGTGGTGTATTTCAATCTGTATTAAGTGATTTGAGATAAACACGAGGCTACATCTGGTAATTATAAGCACATAATCCAGAATCAACTTTAGGAAAGTGACCTCTGAATCGGAGATTTTGCATTGGATGCAGCAGATGTGGCTCCAGCTGATTGTCGCAAAATCAAGCCCACGCCTTTTCAGCCTTGCATCAGACATGCAGAGCTCTCTCCAGATTCTCTAAATCTGTAATTACATGCTATTGCATGTTGTTTTTGACCAGCTGGACTATTTGCTCACACACTTGTTCACAAAGTGGTGACCCTCTCCCCATCCTTGCTCATAAACGACTGAGACTTTGCAGGAGGCTCCTTTTATACAGTCACGACACTGTTGCCAATTAACCTGTCCCCCTGTGAAACGTTCCAAATAGGAGTTTTTTGAGCCCCTGTTGCAGTTTTATTGGATCGTGTTGCAGGCGTCAAATTCAAAATTAGTGAATATTTGGAAAAAAAAAAAAAGATCATCAGTTTGAGCATTGAATGTCTTGTCATTTTAGTGTATTCAGTTGAGCAAAGGTTGAAGCAGATTAGCAAATGCATTTTTTGTCCACTGTGCCCTCAGTGTGAGCTAATTTGATTCGACCACGTTCATACACATTTGCATGCCACTGAATACAGATTTGTCTTCAATGAAAAGTCTCACAAAAATACAGTTCATTCTTTTATTAAAACCTTTATATCAGCGTTGAACCTTTAAACCAGCACATCTGCAACAGCATCAGAAACACCCTGAATTCCCTTTGTGTGATAATAGACATGTAAACCTTTAAATGAACTGACCAAGTCTGAATCTGAATAACTAAGTTTTTGATTTTGTGAAGTTGTAGTCTTCAAAATATCTGAAAAGTGCTTCAGTACATAAAAAATAAATATATAAATAAATATGAAGAACACTGTGTGTGTAAAACAAACTTATACAAAGTGCTGTGTTGCTCTTATTGTATCTTTTTATCAGTTGATAATGAATGAAATGATGTTAGCTCATCTGCTACCAAAATAAGAACTTTGCTCTGAATCTCAGAAGAGACAAAAAACCATCAAACCTTCACTTCACGGTTAATGTGGCATAAAAGTAAAAAGACAGAAATTCACAGAACATTTGGGTTGGTGCAGAGGGAGCTGTTGAACTGCGTGTTGGTCTACTCTTCATTAATCCAGTCCATGGAGGTGTCGCAGGAGGATCCACAAGAGGACTCATCTCCTAACAAAGAGGAGAGATGAAGAGAGCTGAAGGTTGGTTTGAGTTCATCCTTAACCCTTTAGGTACACCCCTTCTAATGCACGACATGGTTCAGAAATGACCCGCATTCATTTCTATGGCTAAGTAATGCTGGCCAAGCTCCATCTTTTTAAATCAATTCATTTTATGATTAATTATTACAAGTATTCTGTAAGTATATTGTTTTTGATTACCACATATCCTTAGTTTCATTTTTCCCTTTTTATTCTATGAAGAGAACCAGTTTTTCTATTACGATGTCAAGTTTGGCACTGCAGTTAAATATTACGATATGCTCTTAAATAATAAGACAGCTGATGAGGATAAAGCCACGTGGTACAGTCAGTTATGTGGCACATCAGGTTGAGCATGTTTGTCAGCACGGTTTGATCCCTGGGTTGGTCATTAGTTGAACTGGTGACTCCAAATTGCCCTTAGGTATGAGTTTGAGTGTGAGCGGCTGTCCGTCTCTATGTGGCCCTGCAATCAGTTGGCCAGCAGTTCAAGGTGTACCACCCCTCTTGCCCGATGCCAGCTGACATTGGGCTCCTCCTCTTAAATACCTGGAGGCAATTAGCTTTTAAGGATGGCTCGCAAACGAACAGCTCACTCAGAAACGTGAATCGGTTCTCATCGTCCACTTGAAAGAGCTGTTCAAAAAACACAACTCCTTCACGATTGTCACATCTCTAGCACAAGCCACCATGGACGTGCTTGTTAGTAGGTCAACAAACTGTATAGGAGTAGAAGAAGATAATAAGATGAACATAACGTAACATATCACAGTAAAAAAAAGTCACAACGAGCACACAGGACCATTTAGAGTTACTGAGAAGTTTATCTGATGACTGTAGGCAGAGGCAGGCTAACATTTCCCACTGACTCCCAGTGTTTGAGCTATGCTAATTAGTGGTTGGCATGCTTTGTCTGCCTCTTCCTTGTTACTGGACGCAGAGTCAAAAGAATGTCTGAATGAAAATGAAAATGGGTTTCGATCAAATGTACTGTCACAGCCTTGCTTTAAAAAAAAACAAATAAACAAACTCAAGACCTGCCTTTTTAGTCTGGCTTTTACTTGAATTACCTTTTAGTGTTTTAACTCTTATTACAGCACCCTTCTATTAATATTACCCTTTAATTTTTTTTCTTACTTCATTTCTATTAATTATTCATTCATTTTCTATACCGACTAACCCTTTCGGGGTTGCAGGGGGCTGGAGCCTATCCCAGCTGTCATTGGGCGAGGGGCGGGGTACACCCTGAACCAGTCGCCAGTCGATTGCAGGGCAACGTATAGAGACGGACAACCATTCATGCTCACACTCACACCTAAGGGCAATTTAGAGTGACCAATTAACCTAATGAGCATGTTTTTGGTCTGTGGGAGGAAGCCGGAGAGAACCCACGCATGCACAGGAAGAATTATTATCATTTTATTTTATTTTATGATGTCTGTGCAGATTCTCAAGGCAACAAGGCAACTGGACTGTGTTGAGTTTGTTGGGACGACGTTTTACTTTTCATCCAAGAAGCTGGAACTGAAGTTTATTTTATGATCTATTTAATTTTACACTTTAACCTAACCTCCAGTGTTTACTTATTTTAAACCTTTAAGATGGCGTTTCCTTGGTGTGTACTGGGGACGACACTGTTCCTGTTTCACTATTGTCTTTTATCTATGATGCATTTCACTGTCCCTGTGTATGGATTGCGGGGGTTGAGTGGAGGGGTCTGGGACATACATCCTTTTATCTTATTTTAAAGTATCTGTTTGTAAAGCACTTGGTGTTACATTTTTTGTATGAAAAGGCTGTATAAATAAAGTTTGATTGATTGATTTGCTAACACACATACACACACACAAAGCTTGAAGTGGGTCGTCATTAGGGATAGGAATTCTTAAGATTTTATAGATACCACTGCCATTATCAATCTGATTCTTTATTAATTCCTTTCTCGATTCCTGTGGATTTTCTATGTAAAGAAAAAGGCGGCCCACACAGGTTTTCAGGGTGAGAAATGTCAAAGAAAAATGGCCATTCCTGATATTTCATGCTGTTCTGGTTAAACAAATGCCAGTGAAGGTTCCTTTAGTTTGCCTGTTCGATTTTGACAAGAATTATACCGAAGTTTCTATTTCTGGTATTGTGACAATCACTTTTTATTGTCTTAACAGAAAAAATAATGATACATGGAGGTTAATCATTTATCGTTAATCAGCCAAAAATATTGAGGTATGATTCCTAGCCCAACCCCTAGTTCAGATTGTAACTTGTCCAGTCCATCTAAAGTTGGACCTGGTCGGTGATACCTACTGTGAACCTCTTCAGCACAGCAGCAGGAAGAACGCTGCATCTGGTGTTTAGTCTCCACTGTCCTCCTGCGACCGGCTGTGTCCCTTGGTGGGGTGATTTCCAGCTGCTGTGCAGAGATGAACGGTGGAGGACAGGCAGGGTTTTTGGTCTGTGCAGAGAAGCCTCTCCAGGGAGGAGCAGAGACAGGGCCCTGATCTAAGCTTGTGCCACGTTTGCAGAGGGCACAGAACACAGGGGACGCCGCAGGGCCACGGGGAAAACGAAGCTGAGATTGATCACCGTACTGACGCTGGGCAAACCCGTGGTGTTCTGGGCGATTTCGCTTCCACACCATATGAGAGGGCACGATGGCCATTACCTGAGGGAGACAGATGGGGAGGCATGAACCAGGAGACAAAGTAACACAGAGATTGAAAAACTGTACAGGGGTTCTGCAGAAATCAGCCAGTCAAATTCAACGCTTTTTAATGCCATTTTAATGCTATACTGTAAAATTTTGACTGTGAACTCAAGAAAAATTACAAAGGTTTGTTTTTTTTGCAAAAGAAGACTTTATATGAAAACTGTCCCTACACATATCTCATCTTAAACAGATCACAACTTATGGAGCTGAGAGAGAACTTATATTACACCTGAGGGTGACCACCAGTTCCTCCACCTGGTCTAGCCCACCGGCCACTTTCCAAATATCTGGTTTAACAGCAACTTTACCCGACCGGCCAGAAACAGTTAGAACAATGGTTCTGCATGTTTACGCAGATGTACATATCTGGTAAATCAGAGTTTCTAATTATATTATTATTACATTATTATTATTATCATATATTATTAAATATTTTTCTTGAAAACTACAGAAAGATTTTTTTTATGCCACTCAGAATCAAATTTAATGACTTTAAATTCCATTTAAGGCCTTAATTTTTGCAAAATCTATTTAATGACTATTGATGCTTTTAACGCCCTGCAGAGACCCTGCTGTAGGTAAAAGATGGAAGAAGCAAAGGTAAAGAAATCCTTATACTAAATATGAACACTAGAACTTAAAGCAGCTGAAAAGCCACTTTTCCAGTCTCCTTTGTCACGCAGACTGAGTTTACCTCTTCACAGCAGCGCCTGCTGACAGCAGCTCTGTAGTCGATGCGAGCCCAAAGTTTGTCCCGCTGTTTGATAAAGCGGGGAAACATTTTCCTCCAGTTCTTTCCCAGCACCCAGGGAAAAATCTCATACTTATTTTCCTCTTCATCCTCCTCCATGGTATTGGCCAGATACCTACAGAGAACATGAAGCAAATGTTGAGCTTTGGGATTTTTTAATCAGAATAACAAGACATGAGAGAAGAACATTAGGCCGCATTCACAGATGTTCTTTTATGTTTTATGAACGGCTGCATAAGGCCCTCAAGGAGCAAACTCTGATCACCTGCCTGTCACATCTACATTACTGCAGACTCAAAGCTTCACTAAGGACCCTCCTTTTCTTAGTCAAGTAGATGTGATTACAATTACAAAGCTAAATTCTAATGAAGCTGAGACATTGTGTAAAATGTAAATAAAAGCAGATAATAATGATCTGCAAGTCCTTTTTGATCTATGTTCAATTAAATACACCACAAAGACAAGATTTTTAATGTTCAAACTTTCCTGTTTGATTCCTGCAACACTCCAAAAAACTGAGACAGCAGCAACAAAGAGTGGGAAATTTGAGAAATGCTCAAAAATAGGGGTGGGCAGAAATATCGATTTAGCAATGCATTGCAATTATTCTCCTCCCAATTCAATATCGATTCAGCAAATCCTCTGAATCAATTCACCTCCTGGCCAGTGGGGGGCGCTGTGCACCTTTTCAGTGTTTATCCAGCTGCCGCCTGTTGCAGAAGGAAGACATGCTTGCAGAGTGATAGGACTGTGAGCTGAACATGACAGTGATTTAACAGCAGTTTATCAGTATTTTCTGTGTAAATAATGTGAAATATTAAACACAACAGCATTAGTATCATTCTGGAGTGTTTTCTTTTCATTCTTTTTCTGTATTTTCTCTGTGTTTTGCCGTATTTCCAACGTATTTTCCGCGTTTTACTGCTTTTTTTGTCAATTAGCGTTTTTTTGATCGTAGTTCATTTTTTATGGATTCCATAAGTACTAATTTTAGAAATACTGGAGGAAGGAATGTTGAGATCTCTGTCTTCAGCTTGACAGGAACTGCTTCAGGGACTACCATAAGTAAAAAAACGCCTGGACATGGGCTAATATAACAGGCTGTAACATGGACACTAAATGCTGCAGTCTGACAAAAATGTTTGAGTTTATGTAAAATAGGTGAAGTTTATTTTTGGTCATCTTAGAAAATTTCTACATATTCATTTATTGTTTATGAAGAGAATCCTGTTGAAATTCAAATCAGCTTTTATTCTTTTCTTGTAATTACACACTGTTTTAAGCATTTATAACACAATAATGACAAGTACTTGCAAGAATTGTTCACTTTTATTTCTCGTGAAAAAAGGGTGAAAAAATATATTCAAAGGACAATTACTGACACATTTTTTGACAAAAAAGACCAGGTGGACATTTATTTTTTATAGTGTTAACTGTCATGTTTTTACTTTTGTACTCCATATGCACATATAAGTTATTACTGTCCAAATTTTTATTTTCAGACATTTGCTCAAAACTATGAGGTGACATATCTCACTTGTCACATTGGCATCAAAATAAAAAAAAAAAAGTCAAAAATTGTCAACAGGTACTCTAATTATTTGTGTATTTGTACTTCTTACTGAATCGAATTGCCACCCAAAGAATCGAATCGTGAGGTTATTAACAATGACCAGCCCTACTTAAAAAAACACTTGTTTGTAACATTCCCAGGTGGACACGTTAATTTGAAAAAGGTGAGTGTCAAAAAATATAAAGGAGCATCAGTGAAAAGCTCAGTCATTTGCAAACAAGGATGGGGCAAGGTTAATGAAATTGAGGACAACTGCATGAGCAAATAGTCAAACAGTTTAAGACCTTTCTCAACATACAACTGCAAGGACTTTAGGGGATTATATCATATACAGTCCATAATATCATCAAAAGATTCAAACCACCATTGAATGCCTGTGACCTACGATCCCTCAGACAGCACTGCATTAAAAATCAACATCATTCTGTCAAGAATATCACAAGATGGGCCCAGGAACACTTCAGGAAACCATTGTCTGTGAACACGGTTTGTTGCTACATCTATAAGTGCAGTTAAAACTCTACCATGCAAAGCTAAAGCCGTATATCAACAGCACCCAGAAACAACAACAGCTTCTCTGGGCCTGAGCTCATCTGGACTGACTCAAATTGGAAAAGTGTGCTGTGGTCTGATGAGTTCACAATTTTATTTTTTTGTGAGCTGACTTTGTGTGAGATTTCACACCACCCAAAATGAACTGAACTCTCAAAAAAAAACAGTTAATTTGGTCTGGAACAGTTGTTTCCAAACTTTTCACAGCCTGTACCCCTTCAGACATTTGACCTCCAGCCATGTACTCCCTACTCTCACGTACTTATAGCAGCTAGAGGAAGAAATGTGTCTGTAAGCCTGTCACATAACATACAAATAAAATCCCTTAAAGTGAATTATTTCTCACTAATTAGATGTACAGTGGTTCCCCCTCCATCGTGTGGGTTAGGTTCCAGACCTACCCGCGATAAGTGCAAATCCACGAAATATAAAACACCCTATTTAAATATACCCTAGGCATAGATAATGGGTGTTTTTGTTTTATTGATATCACCAATGATGCCACCCAAACACAAAATCAATGCACAAAACACCAAAGTTATGCAGAACACCGATCACTGCAGAGAGAGAGATGCGGAACTGAGAGACAACAAACAAGCATCTCTCCTCCTTGTGAGATGCGCAGCCATGTGATACACAACAGCCAATCAGCGGCAGAGAAAAAATACCAACACTGATTGGCTGAATCGGTACATACAGGCATTGTATTGAGACGTGCGAGATTTAAACTCATAAGCAATGCTGCAGAATGCCGCAAAATGGCAAAAATGTACGTGATACAAATATTAATAGGTACTTACAGAAAAACTGCAAAATACCAGAACCGCAAAAACTGAAATGCAATATCACCAAGGGTTTACTGTATATACCAGGACTTTCAGTGAGCACTTTTCGAAAAGAGAAGTTTACATTTCTAGAACATATTCAGTTATGAACGAGTACCCCCTGAGTCACTATGTGTGGCCCTGGCCCAGTATGGGAGTCCAGACCAAACATGTTTTCGGTGTGAAAGCACCCAAAGGATCACCTTAGAAAAACTTAGAGAAAAAGACTACAAGTGGAGTTTGTAGATCATATTTCTTTTAAAGATGGTTGATGATTGAGGCCCATCGATTCATTTTTTTTGTTGAACTTACAGTGCAATGAAAAAATTCTTCCTGGTGTATTCATCAATGGTGAAGCGAGCTCTTTTGAAGTACACAAATGTCATGGCGAGGAGGTACTGTCGAAAAAGACAAGAAAGCTCGAGTCACTCAACAGTCACCTTCAAAAGACTCAGGGTTCCCACTCTTTTCCATAAATCAATTTCCAGGACTTTTCCAGCACTTTTCCAGGACTTTTCCAGTGTCACAAAACCAGATGAAGTTACAGTATTAGTGTGGGCAATTTTCAAATTAATCTAGCCTTCAAAAAAACAAAGATTTAAGGTTGATGACCAATATCTCTAACTAGCTCCACCGTATCATATTGAATTCAAAACTTATTTATTTCTAACTCTCGGGCATGAACATTTGCTAGCTATCTCTTTAGTCTGGCTTTTATGTCGTGTCTCACTATTATAAATTTAAGGTTTATGCTATTTTTTTTTATCTTTATTTAGTCTGCTTTTTAATAAATACATTTTGTTGATTTACTGTTTAAGTAGCCCAAATTTCATTTTGCCATTTTTTTTTATCATTTCTTTTTGTCACCATTGTTTTGAGTTTTTATATTTTATTCCTTAACTTGCATTATTTTATCTACTCATGTTTTATGGCTAAGTGTGAACTGGTTACCAAGTACATTTTTATTTCATTTCATATGTTTGATTTTTGTTCACTAACAAGGTAGAAGGAAGGTAAATAATTTTCCAGGACAATTCAGGCTTTTCCAAGACAGTTTGACAAATCATATTCCAGATTTTCCAGGTTTTCCAGGACGCGTGGGAACCCTGAGACTTCAGAGACCTGCCATGCCCTATTCATTTGATAATTTCTGTATTCATTTACCTTGTCAGTCATTTTGTAGCAACGGTCCATCAACAGAAAGTCTTGGATCAGGTTATCATCTGAAAACAAACATGGGTACTTAAAGAAAATCATTTTCAAAAGCTGGCTTACCAATGTAAAGATGTTTTACTAAAATAATTTCTTTACCAAGAAGTCTGAAGAACGCTGTCATTTCCTGGTGCTGGATAACGATAGTTGGAGGCACTGTGGTTTGAGGAGTGAACATCTCAGCCCATCGCTGGTTCGGCCGGCTTTTCCCCGGTGGACCCTGAGCTTCCTGTCCATTCTGTCTCTTCATCCGCAGCCCTCTTCTGACCTGCAGAGAGTGTAAACTGTCTGGTTTGACCCGCACAGTCACTGATGGAGGAGTCTGGCACCACTTGTGTGTATGCTTCATCATGCTTCAGTCTGGATCATCTGGAGTGAAGAGCTCTGCGAGAGGTTGAAAAAAAGGGAGTTTTTTGAAAGTGAGCTTCCTACAAAGGTTGTGAAAATTTAAATGTTGCTTGTATTGCATCACATCTGCATACAATGCAAACAGTGTACCCCTGCTTGTACGCAAGTCATTGGGAATTAATCTGCAGTATGGCCTTTAAACCAAAAAGAAGAAAATCAGGCTGAAGTGTGATGTTGATGCGCTGACATAGGAGGGTGTGAGAGCAATGATAATCATTCAAAGTTGCAGTAAAGTTGTGGTGATTGGACAAGGGCTGCAAGGTCACGCTAAATTTGCAGGACAGGCTGAATTTGCATTATTTTTAGTAAATATGAAAATGTCCTTAAGTAAGGAAGAGAACAGAAATTATAGTTGAGAATCAATAACAACCCCTTCAATGAATCAATATCGCTGGTCCTTTTGCTTTTCAGTTCCCTTATTGATTTAACCACTTTGTGCTGCATGCCACGGAATTGAAGGACATCACGCTCTCATCTGAGGCAGTCTGCAGAAATAACAACACAGAAGTGTAACCATGGCAGACATGGGGCAGGGGTAGCAAAATTGAGGCTTGATTTTCAATCTTGCAACCATCAGCGACCTGCAAAAGCATTTATCTTTGCAGCACAACATTGAATATCAGGACATTTTTTGGACATCGTTGCCACCTGTGGTGTGCACGGGGGGGTTGCCCCCACCCCTGAACAGAAATTAGAAGAAGAGAAAATTTACAGAGCGGAAATGTTGTACATCAGTGTGAAAAAAATACACTGAAGGATGACCCAACCACTTATAAATCCAAAATATGGACAAAATTGATTACTGTGACATATTGTTATTTTTTTTTTTTTTAGCAATATATTGACTTTCACAGAATCACTGCATCGTGATTACATTGTTAACATGGACCATATATCGTGTATCAAATTGTATCCTACCCCATGGCTCTCATCCCTAAATGACAATAGAAATAATAAAATCTTATCTATTTCCATCCATCTCTTTACTGTGACTTCTCTTCCTTGAGCACTTCTATGCACAAGACATATACCGGAGAAAATCTAGAATGTGTGTTGGAGGTAGTCGGAAAAGAAATGAAAAAAATGTAGGCTCTGGTTTGATGTAAATAAAATTATCCCTTAATATTGAAAAAACATATTTATATTGTTCCATATCTGACCTACTGTGTTGAAGTGTTGGGAAGTGCATGTAAAACTTCCATCCAGCCAATTCTCATTTTGCAAAAAAGAGTAATAAGAATTATGACTAGAAGTCAATACAGAGATCCTTCGAATCCATTATTTGTTAAATTACAGTTGTTGAAATTCAGTGAGTTGGTAAACTTCAGTATGTTGCAGATTATGCATAAAGCTCATAAGAAAATTTTACCAATCGACATCCAGAACCGATTTAAAAAAATAGAAAGTTGTTATAATTTAAAAGGATTTGAAATACTTAAAAAAACAAGATTCAGAACTAAACTGAAGGAGCGCTGCGTTACAGTGAGAGGAATCAGTTTGTGGAACAACCTGAACAAAGAAATTAAAGAAGCTCAACTTTTGTCTTTATAAAAAATATAAAAGCCAGTATGTGGAGTTAATACAGGGAAATGTATATAAGTCTTGCTATGTTGTTTTGTGGAAAAATGTGAATTAACATGAGGTCTCTTCAATTTAAGAGAAAAAAAATGGTTATTCAGCATTGTTTGCACTTTTTTAGCTCATTTTATTCTGAGGTTTTTCTTTTCTGTAATCTGAAATAAAGGCCTTAAATTTATTTTCCTGGGACAAAAGTTATTAAGAGCAGAGTAAGTTCCAATTATATAAACTAAGATAAAACCCACATCAAAAAACTGATTAGCCTAGCTAAAACTCAGCTGAAAGTCAGACCTAACAATTATCAGTAACATGAGCTCTGATTTTAATATTAGCAGTATAATTTACTGAGATCTGTAAAACCTAACCTAATCACTGACTATATGGCTAATGAACTGAAAGCTAAACAACAAACAGCATCCAGTTTAAATAGGTACAAGTGAGGTTTTCTCGTTGAGTTTAAAGATAGAAGATAGTTAACTTAAAGCTGAACCACAGGATTGTAAAGACCTCTAAACTCCTCCTGTTAGACTTTAACAGCTCAGCTACTAGCTTGAATTACCTGAATTATATTAAAATATCGATCGAAAATGGACGGATTTTATTACTTGTACGAGTAACGCAGTGGCACAGGATTTACCACAGGTTAAAAGATGATGTATATTATCATATAAAGTTTGAAATTCTTACGATAAAGAGGTCAGAAAGTCGGTAAGAAGAGCCCGCAGCCGTAACAGCCTTCACCAGAGGACTGATGTTGTGCACACGCTTCAGGTTCCGCGCGAACCCACCGCGAGAACGCGCAACCGCCGCTCTCTTCTTCTTCTACTGCTGCCTATGCATCTTCTTCTTCTTCTTCGTTGCCTCTTAACAAACAAAACATCAAAATGTCCGCCTGTAAAACCTTTTTCTTTATTGTAATATGCAAGTAAAACAAACCAGGCCAGGCGTTTAAAATATTTAACATTAAACAGAAATACCGGAGTGTTTTTTTTTTTTTTAAACAAAATTAATCCTTTTAATGAAATGCATAATTTCAGGACCCATATAAAAGTTAAAACCCCATATTTTTAGTGGTTCGAGTTTGTTTTAAAGAATCTGTATTTGTGAATAAAACACTTCCCCAGTAAAATTATACAACTGAGAACAAGTACTGTATCACCATTTGCAGTGAAAAGAAACTTATGGTGAAGGGTTTTTTTTTTGTATTTTTTTTTAAGTGGTGTTGTGAGGTACATGGCCATGGGCCTGAGCATGTGCCACAGTGTCACAGCTCAGTTCTCTGTTCAGAAAAACTTGGCACAGACGTTAAATATATACATTGCTATACATTGCTGTACATGGTGCCAAACTCTTCTCATAATCAAAGGAACTGTGGCAGAAAACAAGCCACAAAAATGGGGTCATCACTACAAACAGGTTGTTTATATCTTTTCCACTGCTGAGTCTCTATGATTGGGCACTACTTTGAGTCACTATAAACAACCTACATGTCTTTTTACCAACAGGCTACTTCACAAGAGGAAACAGCTGCTACCAAATGGGATAAATTGACGACTTCAGCAGTAATGACAGTAATTATTTTTATCATGTGTGTCATGTAACTAGTTCTATTCTTGACATTATTCCGTTAGTGTATAGTAATTATTATGGAAACTAGGCTTTACTGTGAAAGCGACACCTGACGTGATCATTCAATGTGCATGCAGCTTTGCTCCCCCTCTTCACCCAATCCTGCTCTAGGATTGGCTGCAGCTGTTCTTAATTGATTAATGATTTCAGAGCAGTTGAGTCAAGCAGAGTTAAAGGTAAGAATTAAATACAAATAGCCACTGTTGACCATTTCTTTACGTAAGTTCTGGTTGATTTTGAGCTCTTTGCATGCATTTTTGGGGAAAAAAAATCCCACTATTTATTTGCCTTTCTGTTTAGGGGCCTGCATGCACAGCCAATAGTCACCATAGCAGTCTCTTCTACATATGTATGTGTATGTCGACATATGTACATATCTATCTCATACACAAAAATATGTAATATTTTCAGTGTTTATCAGTTACCTGAAATTGGTACTGTTGGGTCAAGAAGCAATGATGCCACTTAACAAACTTCACTTTGCAGGCCAGGAGCGTGAGTAAAAATGGTGTGACTGAAAACATAATAGATGCAATGGTATTGAAGCAGTCATAACAAATGTCCCTAACAGGTGATATCATCTTGCATATTTGGAAACTTACAGAAGGAGCACTTTGTTGTGGAGTGTCAGTGATGCTGCAGGCCAAGGGTAATGAGTGGAACAAGACTGAAAATACACTAAGGTAGGTCAGGCATAATAAATTGTACTAAATGGGTATTATCATGAAATATTATTCAAGGAATCAAACTAAACATTATATTAACTATTGCTATTAGTGAGATTTTTTGATACACAGTCATGCATTGCAGTACAATATACTTCTGTTAAAACACCAGGCTCAAATCGAACCGACTGCATCCTTCTCTGCAGGGTTCTAATTCCTGGCAAGGGAATCTGCAAGTCCTGCAAGGCCTTGTAGCCAGTGGAACCAGCAGGAAATCGAAGTTTTAATGCCTTCTTCACTGTGTCGTTGCTCCATTTCATCCCCCTTGTGGTTAGCCGGCCTAATGCTTCAATCTGATCTTTGGTTAACATTTTCTTAATTTTTCTGTCCTTAGTTTTCATTGTCCTCTTGAGAACTGCATTTTCCTGCCTTACTTTTCTCAGTGCTGCTCTGTTTTTTTAATTATATTTTCTTGTTTTTTGAGTTGTTTTAGGAGCTGTGATTCCATGGTTGGTGACTCCCTGCTATCCTGAATGGCTGATGTGAGCTCTCCCTGTCTCTCCTCATCTGCCACGTCCTCTCTTCCTTCTGCGTCACTTTCCCTTCTCTCACACTCCTCATCTTTTCTTTCCTCAATCTGAGAAACTGGCGCAAGTAGAAGATATGACACTGTTCATTTTTAAATACTAAAATAATATTGTCACTCAAACAAGAAATATTGGTATGGTTATCAAGAGTTCATATACATTATACCTGTGTCATCTTTAATACAGTAGCTGTGATCGGCAGATATGGAGCCTGTCTTTGCAGGTGAGGGGGCATCGTGGAGTAGGGGCCCTCCTCTTTCTGACTACTGGCCGATGCGCAAAGATGGTTGGTATCGCATCCTCCTTCAGCCTAGTCTTGCCTTTGCTGGTCTTGACAAACTGGTCAGCCTCAAAATGTGCCTGGGGAGTGACTTCAGCTTAATTCTCACACTCAACAACCCACTTTTATCGAGGAGTACAGACATGTAGAATATATCCCATAATGGTTGAATACACACTATGAAGCCCAATTCCAATCTGCCCCTTAAAAACTCAGGCCCTGAACCTTAATTAATTACCTGACGTCGGCTGTAAGTGACTAAGGGTCCAAATGCTGTAACCATGAATAGAGCAGCACTTACCCACTCTCATGACATGTTACCTTGACAACAAAATGTTGTTGACGCCAGTCTCTGACTGGTAATTTACAGTTTACTTTCAACAGTACAGGGTGTGTGAGGGGGACGGACTCAAAACAAAATGTTCCTGGATCAGATCTGATCAAATCAGCAATAATCACAATGTAAATGCAGACAGTAAACTTTTTCTTTTCCTTTTTTTTTTTTTTTTGCTCACGTCCATTAACAATGAAGAGACTGGCAGAGCTCTGACTACGTTTGTTTATTTACTCCACATCCCCCCCCCCCCCCCCTTTTTTTTTTAAACACTTACTGATGGCATCTGATGGTATTTGTCTTCACAACACTCTAAACTGTGGGTAATTTCCTTATGCAAAGTCAGACTTACAGGGATTAAGGGGGCAGAAAGGGCTCATTTGCTGACTTGATCTGTCAGTGAGTCCGTGAGGGGTTGGATTGGAATTGGGATTTACATTATATTTATATATTATAAATTTCAAATTTCCTAGTGGTCTGGTATTTGAAAGTGTGTCAATGTGCAAATGCATTGTTTGAATGTGATTACCTCACATATTTTTTTGTTGTTAAAATCTTTTTCTGTCACAGCTAAATTGCTCCTTCCGACTTTAGCCACCCATGTCTGTCTTCTGTCCCTGTCTTTGGGAAAGCCATACATGCGAACGCCTTTCTCTGAGCGGCTGGAGCAAACCCATGCAGTGCAGTGCACCATAGAGAAGACTGTACCAAAGTTGTCACCTGTTAGTGTGCCTCACTCAAGTCTGAAAGTTTAGAAAAAAAGAGGAAATATCAGTTTATTGCTGCCAACAAATACAAATGTTTATTAATGTTATAACAGGTCAAAGCAATTAACACAAGCATATATATTTATAAGGAAGAAGAGGTAAGAAACAATGATAAAATTCCATTTATTTTCAATGAATTCATATATTAGAACACAGTTATCATTATGCTGTTGTAAGTCCGGACATATTGTGTAGTTAACTGACAAAAAATTGGTTGTCACCTGTTAGTGTGCCTCACTCAAGTCTGAAAGTTTAGAAAAAAGAGAGGAAATATCAGTTTATTGCTGACAACAAATGCACAGGTTTAGTAAAGAGAGAACAAGTCAAAGCAATTAATTCAATTAATAAGGAACAAGAGATAAACAGTGATAGAATTCAATTTATTTTCAATGAATTCATATATTAGAACACAGTTATTGTGCTGTTGTGAGTCAGATTTATTGTGTAGCAGTCAATTTGGAAATCACTGTCATCTGTCAGTCTGCCTCACTCGTCTTTAAAAAATCAACAGAAATATTACGATTTTATTGCTCTCAACGAATATACAGGTTTAATAAACTTCGCAGAGTTCAAAGCAATTAACATAAACAGAAAAAAATTACAAAGCAAAGCATTTATTTGACATTATTTACAGATTATCGTGGTTTTCCAGTTAATTTTGTATTGACTGCCAACCACCTCCGGGAACTTTTTGAGGCTACATGGACCACGTGATCGGCCAGCTTTTTGAACTTCCGTTGTCGTCACTCTCTCTCTCCAGGCACTCTAGCCTGGAGCTTCTAGTCTGGTACCTTGAAGCCGCGCCCCCTGGACCTTCGTGAGCTTCTGATTATCAATCCCTTAAATTTGCATCTGATCCGCCTGTTCCGGCACTCATATCGTACTATTGAATAATCTCAATGTGTCTAAAAAATGATAAAGCCAATGGATCGCTTTAGGCTGTGATTTCCCTGCCGTTATTAGTATTTCTGTATATGCGCAGATCAACGCTAAGTGATCACATTAAAACATAGCCTCAAATCTAAGCGACTGTGATTGGCTGAACAGGAGCGAGACATCTGATTGGCTACAGACATTTCCCTGTTGAAAAAAATGCATTTGTGAATTGGAGCACGTCAGGGGAGTCTCAAAAATCTACACACAAATGCAGCGAGGTTCACAAATAACAGACGGTTCACAAATGTGCTATTTGTGTGTAAATCTTGTTTTATTTATCTGTGAAATTTTTTTTACATTTATATGAGTTGATATGCATTTGTGTGTGCACGGAAATGAATTTGTGAGTCCATCTGTGTGCATTTGTGAATTTGTGCGTGCATTTGTGAATTTGTGTGTGCATTTGTGAGTCCTTCTGTGCACATTTGTGTTTATTGAGACTGTTCTGACTCCATAAAATGTCAGTAATCAGTCAGATCCATCTGTCCAACCTCTAATGTACAACGATTGCACTCAGCCTGAAGCTGCATGGCCCAATCAGAGCAGGAAGAGGTGGGAGCTCAGAGAGAGATGACAGCAGGAAGAGACTGCTCGTACAGAGATTAGCATGGCTGCTTACTTGGGTCACAGGACAATCAGATCTGGACCACATTTCTTGATTTAATGAAAAAAACACCTGCTTGAAAGGTCCTCGCCAAACACTTCCTACGGGCTGTTTCTCTGATGGACTTGTGAAATACATTGAACGCTCCATTGTGTGTGTCAGGTTAGAACATCCAGTGATGTCCACACAAAAGGCTTCCATAGGGAATCACATCTTTAAAAATACACGGTCAGTACATTTATTGATTTTTCCTTGAACTACAGTGCTCTCTCCAATTAACACTGTCCCTGTACCCTTGTGTGTCATTGATACACAAACACACACGTGGTGCTAAGAAACCTTTCCTTCTCTTGTTTTTGCTCTTGTCCTCTTAGTATCTCTGTGAGTGCAGCTGTTAGCTCACATTACTCTGTTCTGCTAAAACACCACTGGGGATCGTTCTGAGATATGCATTCAAAAATTTCATGTCCTTCATCAAGGATCTCTGCCATATTTATAAAACTTTGAAAGAGAAAAAACAGATCAACACAAACTTTGAATGAATTAAAACACTTCTGATGAACGACTGTTAGTCATCAGGAGACACAGAAGAGAGAAGGAAAAGGAGATGGTGAGAGAGCTGCAGAGTCACAAAGTGTGTCTCTGAAAGTCTGCCAGGAGGTGTCTGTGTGTGTCTGGAGTTGGAGTGAGGTCAGGGGTGTATTAGTTTGTTTTTAGGGAAACTTAATAGAAAATAAAATGAAATCTAGATTTTGACAAGAGAAGAAAACATAAAATACAGAATTACATGTTGTTTAAATATTTATCACATGACACTGCTACACAAAAGCAACAAGCAAAAAGCCTTAATCACTGACAATGAACATGTAACATATCTCTCTCTCTCTCTCTCTATATATATATATATATATATATATATATAGATATATATATGTCTATATATATATATATATATACACATATATGTGTGTATATATATGTGTGTGTGTATATATATGTGTGTGTGTATATATATGTGTGTGTGTATATATATATATGTATATATATATATATATATATATATATATATATATATATATATATATATATATATATATATATATACATGTATATATGTATGACCACAGGACAGTCTTATAGGATAATGTTATAAGACATAAGATAATCGGGCATTTGCTGTCCTTGGTCGGGAAGAGGGAAAGTCGGGACAAAAACAGACCGATAGTCTTCATGTGTGTACCCCGCTTTAGTTTGTCTAAAAAAGACATTAAGTTTTACACAAAATAACAGCCACTTACATCCAATATCAAAGGCAGTAATCAAATATTATTTAAGGAATATTTGTCATGTTTTTTGTCATTTTTATGTGGATTTAAATTTGAAACCCTGATAGAATTACTGTTGAGATTTCATTTTTTTTGTTTATCTGTTTAAAGTTTAGTTATTTTAGTTTTCTTCAGGTCAGACTGGGTGAAGAGGCAGGCCAGTCACCTCTGTCCATTATGACCCTGTGATATCTTATCCATGACCCTTTTAAAAACTCTCTCTGCATCTTCAGTGAGCATGTTGAGTATGATGTTGAGGGAAGCGTAAGTAAACCCAAAAGAGAGACTCATTGCGACTGGGATTCCAAGTATTGGAATAAATCTTGCTCCTTCCTCTGCTGCCAATGAAGTGGCTGCTATGCCAATCTGTGACAAAAACTTCAGTAAGAGATCAGTGGCTCTGACAACTTCTGCCAGTGGTGAAATGATAACAGACTTCAGTTCCTCATAAGGAACACCTGAGTAGTTAGCCATTCTTTTGAGTGACTGGATGTCAAGACCAAATCCAAAAACATATCTTGTGATAACACCAGCTAACATCGGTAAATCAACAGCCAGAGAAAGCCCAGGAACTGGTACAGCTGCTCCAAGTGCAGACAGAGTAGCAAAGTATTTGATTTTTTTCTGAAAAGCCTTTTTCTTCTTGTTGATCATCTCCAGGCTGATGTTGGGCATGGCGAGCAGGAAGGCATCCTTCTTGTTAACAGGAAGTTCTTCCTCTAGGATGTCCTGTAGCTGAGGGAAATCATAGAGGTGGAGCTTTTTGCTGGAGACCAAGAAGACCTGAGGAGACTTAAAACCAGCTCTCTGAAGACCTGTGTGACAGTGAAAAACAAAAGCACGAAGATAAACAATGTTGTAACCTACAGCGCACATTTATCCACCTGATTTCAGGTCTGTCATCACAAAGATCCAACTTTCAAGCATCAAGCTGGATGAGTTCTGTCTGCAGAGACACTGACCAATCACAGCCCGAGGACAAAGAGGCAGGGGCTACAAATGTGACGTCAGTGAGAAGAAACAGCCAGACTGTAAACAATGGCTGCTGGTGAAGAGATGGGAGTGGATCTGCTCATTCTGCCCACCTGTGTGTCCCTGCTGCTTGGTCATGCTCTTCATCCCTCACCATCATTTATGAGCACAGACACTTTGGCCTCAGTCAATCCTGTGCTGTGAAGTGTTGCTATCTCACCATCCATCTCCTCTCTGTTCTTCATTTTCACAGAGTATCTCACCTGCAAATACTTTTTTTTTCAGTTGTACTAATTCACTACCATAGACTTTCACTCAGTTTCTGCCGTAACCCCTCTCACATATGTTGTCCATGTTGGCAAACCGCACCCAAAGCAGTCTCTCCGTGTTCAGTTCTAAGACTTCTATTCATCCACAGCGAGTGCAGCTTGGGTACGTTTTTGATGATACTGTGCACTGGCCTTTGTAGCCCTACAACCAGCCAGGCCCACCTTGAATTGTCCCGGTGCTCCAGAGAAGAGACCTCAGGCCTGATTTGAAGTAATGTTGGCAACAAGTTTGTTGCTAAATAGTGCTGACAACATGCTAAGACAGGGAGATGTAAAATAAAAAAAGGTGCACCGTGCATAATAATTTTTTTTACGACCGTTTCTAATGTTGTGAAGGGTAATAAAGCTGCTCAACAACCACACATGGTATGTTATGATTTTGTCAATTTTTTAAGCTGCTTTAGTTTTGTTTTGAAGTTTAATTTTATAAAACTGTTATAAACAAAAGACGATGAAACAAATGACAAAATTTGTAAAAGTCAGGATGAGGTCAAGGGTGTGGTGGCCGTAGGGAGCTCTTGGACAATTTCTGAACGGCTGACCCAACCCGAGCTGCAGGGGCTGATGATTAAAGTCGAAGTTTCTGTTGTCATTAGTTCTCATGTGGATGATCCAGATGACCTTTGTGCTGGTCAGCAGCTCTGAAAGGGTCTCTGTCTGTGACATACTTTCAAGAGTGAGGTCGATGAGTGACCCCTCTTGATTTGGACTGATCCTTGATATTGATCTCTGATTGGCTCATGCATGCTCACCCTGACAAAAAAAAACAAGAGGCAGAGTAGTCTGTGCTCATAAATGATGATGAGTGATGAAGAGCCTGACTGAGCAGCAGGGACACACAGGTGGGCAGAATGAGCAGATCCGGATGAAAAAATAAACAGATTCACCTTCAATTATTCAAAAAGTATCTGGAAAAACATGTAAATTCAGCTGCTTAACTGTTTGAGTGCTCACTCATTATTCTTAAAAATGAGTCCATTCACTTCAGTTAGATGACCTTAAGACACTTGTGACCCGAGGCTGCACTGGATGGTGCGGGTTATTATTTACAAGACTGTAACAGCAGCTTTTATAAAAGAGTCCTGCAGTCTGATGATACTACAGACTGATACGTTTTATAGACAAATAGTCTAAGAACTTAACAGGTTATTAAAGCAAGAAAAAGTTCTAAACAATGTGACATGATGTCAGTCTGATGAGCACCATGGGCAGAGCATGGACATCATTTTATTATTTAGCATTAAACATGCACAACAACAGAGATCAGCTGCTCAGAATGCAAGTCAATAACATATAACGTGTGACAGTTTAATCACAATATAAAAATGTGCTTTGATATTTTTTTTTATCAGTTTTGTTGTGAAACAATAAATTTGAGAATTTATAGCTAAAAATAAAAATTATATTATGGCATAAAAGTATGATTTCTATCAAAGAACTTCTATATTCTTGTGTATTAACAATTACAGAAACATAAAAAACATAGTGTGGAATAATAATATTGATGATTGATGGTCTTAATCAAGTGTTTTGGTTGATCAGTTGTTTTGGTCAGTGCTTTTACTTTCATACTCAATGTTGTATCCCATAATTTACTTATATATTTGATTTTATAATCAATGTCGTAATCAATGATTGACTTTTATATGATTCACTTTTATATCTACTTTCATTTGCTTATTTATATATATCTTCAATGTCATAGCTTACTTATTTTTCCTCTATTTTTATAATGAATGTTGGATAAAGGGTTCATCTTATATGCTTAATGGTTTCATGAGTTTTATTTTACATGTTTTGTACCTTATATATTCCCTTAGATGTTTGTAACGTAAAATCCACACACACACACACACAGAATGTATTAGTTAGAATTATCACAATATATATTCCTTATCTAGTTAGAAGTATCACACAATACATGACTTATGTTGGGATCCATGCTAAAAGGAACATGTCCCTGCAGAAGGCTGAACCAAAGATGACTGACCATATGACCCCCTCCCCCAGGTCACATGAAGGTGTGAACTCTCTGATAAGGACAATAAGACCCACACTGTAAAAAAAATCCAGTTAATTTTACGGTAAAAAACTGGCAGCTGTGGTTGTCAGAATTTTACTGTAATGAATACGGTAGAACTTTTTCTTTAATTACAGTAAAAGGATATTAATACTGTAAATTTTACAGTTAATGTCAGATTTTTACTCCAAAATTTACCGTATAATTACAAGTTTTCACCATCTAAAAAAACACAGTTTTGCTGTAAAATAAACATGATTTTCATGTTAGTTATACTTTAAAACAGTGTTTTTTTACGGTAAAAATGTATATTTATACGGTAAAATATGGTTTCAAACCCCAACCTTTTCCGTAAAATCAACAGCACCAATACAATTTACCGTAATAATAGAAAAAATTCTCCCGTATTTATTCCGGTAAAATTCTGGCAACCACAGCTGCCAGTTTTTTACCGTAAAATTAACAGGTTTTCAATGTGCAAATGACAATGTTTTAATGCAATATAAAAGTTTACTTTATTTTTTATAGGTTTCCTTAAAATGTAAAAACAGAAGGTTTTGCCATTAAATATGAGTGTGTTATAAAATAAAATCTATGTCATACTGAGGTATTGCTTGTCGACTTACTCTGAATGTCCATTGCCTGTAATCTAAAATCTTAAAACACAACATAATTTGCAGAAAAAATACCTAAACCTCTCCCTGTATTATATAGCACTCAAAATACATCAATTAGCTTTTTTTGGTTAGGACCCAATGACTTAACATAATACTATTTTCCACTTAAAACATCCACACTGTAAAATAAAACAAGTTTTGACTTTAAAAAATATGGAAACTCATTGCCTTTGAAAAATCCAGTAAAATAAACTTGGTTTCTTTAAGTTCACATAAGTTATTTAAGTTCACAGTAATAACACTAAATTAATTATTTTGAGTAATTAACATTTATGCTTACTTATTTATGTTCAGTCTGCAATACAAATTTCAGATGACTTATTCTTCATTACTATTATTTTTAATTATACTTCTTATTTTTTAGTGTGCATTCCTTGAACTTATTCATCTGTTTTAAGTGTTAATTTTTGTACATGTTTATTGAATGTTCAATATACACATTTGTTTACTCTAAAGCAATTAAACTAACGTGTTAAACCCCAAAACAGCTGTAAACACATGAAAAATTAAAACAATATCCTTAATATCCTTAAAACAAAATAAGAACACTTTGCAGTTGTGTCAGCAGCCATTAAACATTTATTTTATTTAAAAAACTCTCAAACCATATTTAAAAAGACTTAAAATGTCTCACCAAAACAGGATGATTCTGACTTCGCGATGAAGATATGAGATTTTTCAGTTTTAGAAGTTTTACTCTTTGAACAAAGTTCAGTGTCTTTTCCATAGATTTGGGGTAGGCCAAATGTAGTGTCAGTGCAAGTCAGACCAAACAGAAGTCAAACCGCTTGAGGCAAGTCCTTCATGTTGTCCATGGCAATTCCTCCCTCAAGACCAGTGGCCGTTGAAAAGGGCTGGAGGTGTGCGGTGTTATGGTCGGGCTGAAGATCGTCTTCAGAAACAGCACTGCTCCCCAAGTCAGAGTCTCATCACTCGTGTCCTGCTGAAATAACAGACATATTGGTTGTGATATTAGGAACAATCAAAAGTGTAAGATTTTAGAAATACATTTTTTCCTTTGATTTTAACACTGAGCGCCACATTAAAATCGACACAAATTAAATGATGCTGCACTGAAAGTCAAATCTGTTTGCCTTTGAATAGATTTAAATCAAAATGAAACAGGTGATCATACAACTCTTCAAACATATTATTATATGGATTCTGATTAGACAGTTACTGTTCAATGTTTCTTTATGTTTTATGAGTAAGTGCATATTTAATGCTAGCTCATGTACAAATTATTACATATAGGACTCAGAGTTAATTAAAATTGAAGGAGTTCAACAATATAAAACAACGAATGATGACCATGACATAAAAACAATAACAGTGTTTTAAAAATGTTCTATAGCATCCAAAAGATGAGCGTTTAATCCTCGGGTGATTTTAGGGGCTTTGTCTGCTCCTGGATGCCAGAGGGTTAATTTCTATTTAAAGTATTGTTTATAAATTTGCAATTCTGGTCCTGCAGCAACCCTACTTATTTGACAAAAGTACTCACAAGGCATGCCTTGAAGAAATAACCAGGGTCATCTCCAACTGCAAAGGGAATCCATTTGAAGACAACAGAGCGCAGAGCAGTCACATCTGGAAACTCTGAGAAAGAGACAAAGGATCACTTAGTTGTTGAGGGGCTTCACATGAGTCTTTGATATAGTACCTTTGTTGAGTAATCAAATTACTTACCATGAGGTTTGTGCATTTTTTGTCCAATGGCTCCTTTTCTCAACTTGAAGTGTCCAATAAAAGGGGGTGTGTGCTGGTCCAAAGCCTCAAGGAACTTTCCTTCAAGAATTCGGTTGAATTCTGCAAATACCTGGACCAAAAAGAGAGAGAGAGATTGGGGAGAGAAGAAGAAGATGAACATTTAGTAGAGTAACCTAGGTGAAAATCAGCTGTGCAAACTAAAAACTGTAATGACTACTAAAAAGCCTTTTGTGTGTTAAAGTCTGCATAGTCTGCGTAAGTAGAAATGATTATTGGTGGCCAGGTTTTCACAATTTCACCTCACATGTACTGATACAATTGAGAAAAAGTTTTAGTCTCATTTTTCTTCAAACTCTTCGCTGTGTAATGTGGTCAAGTTTGATGCACTCTGCATCCCCGTCGTGAACAAGTGTCACGGCGGACTCTCGAAAGACCTTTAACTATTTTTAAATTTAAAATGTTTGTGTGTGAATGTCAGAAATAAAGATGATAAAGTATTAATGCACCAAAATAAATACCAAATAACTGATAAAACAAGATGACAATATCTGAAGAAACTGACCTAAAATGCTGAAATAATGTTATTGTAATGTGATATAAATGCTGTAAAATAATCTGACCAATAACTAATGGAGAGATGAAACCTGCTTGTTCGATAATTGTTCCCACACTTGATTTCTTAAATAGTTGTACCATTTTTCCAGGAAAAGGCTGACATACATAACAACCATAAACTATAAAATTAATAATGATACAATATGATAAATATGATTTTTGATGATACCAGTCATAATAATATCAGTTTCAATCAGAGACCAGAAAGTGAAATAAATTAAAGTAAAGATCATCACTCTTCAATCTGATGTTGGAGAGGACTCCTGTAAACATACTACTCTCTGTCACTCTATATTAGCACACTGTTCATGGATTATCATTGATCTCAGACTAAGTGAAAATTATCCCCAATATTGTTCATCTTAAAGTGACAAGAGCTGCAAAACTGATGACCATTAAATTACTAATTCATATCCAATTAGTTTAATTTTAGTTTGTTTTGTTATTTCAGAGAGTCTCGTGGTGGGATTAATATACATTCCAGTTCAATTATTAACCAGATCATTGTTGCAGCAAGTCTGAACCAGGAATTATTTATATCTTAAATAATGAGGGAGTATTTTCTTTGCAGGGGTCCTCTCTAATGTCACAGATCAGACTGCCCCTCTCATTCAAGTATTGTTATTGATTCATTCCACTTTCTGGTCTCTACCATTATTATGATCAGTATAAATAAGAATAATATTTATCTTATTGTACTGTATCAATATTAGTTTTATAGTTTATGGCTGTTATGTATATCAGCTTTTGTTGTAAAAATGCATAACTATTCAACAGATAAGCTTGTATGGGAACAATATTAAAACAAACAATTATCTAACATCCCTTTTAATCATAAGTCAGATTACTTAATGGCATTTATATCCCAAAACACAAAATACATCATTGTTTTAGCTCAGTTTCCTCAGGGATGGTAATCTCTTATTTGATCAATAGTTTGGTAAATTATTATGATGCATCAAGACTTTTTCGTCCTAACTACTGTTGTCTACCACACTGCGTTGGTGCAGAGTCATACCTGCTGAAATGACGCCCACATGTGAGAAAATGAGCCACAGTGGGTTTTGTTGTTCATTCTGCCTTTTTCTTTATTCTGCAATATTGCACAGAAATCTAGGGTCATCATACTTTTATTAATGCACAGCTTTTAATCGTGCCTATTTAATAAATATAATCTCTGAAACATTACTAGTTCAGTGAGTAGATGGAAAATATAAATACCTTTAATTACTGGAGTTATGTAGTGCTGGCCGATCACCATTAGTTTCTGCCTGAATGAGGGGCAGAAAGAACATAAATATCAAATTACTTTCAGCACATCATGACAAAACCTACTTAAAAAATGACACCTGTCTTAAAAACATTTAAAGCAATGATCCTGTATTCCTGTGGTGACAATGTACAGATTAATTCTGAAAATTTGGGACATTCAGAATTTTGAAAGGCTCTGGTTAAAGTCAAAGACAGAGGGAAAATTAAACATGAGCCATTTCTTCATTCAAATTAGTTAGGGCAATAAAATTAAGTTTTACCAAAAGAGGAACACCAGGGGATGCTTCATTATGATATTAAATCAACCTTTAAAAAATCTTACTATGAATCACCCAGAAAAATCCACAGGTTTGTTTAGCAGACACTTGTCAGGTAGGACATGGTCATGGATTTGTTGAAGCCAAACTGGGTAAACAGAAATGTAGACATTTCACAAATTAAGACACAAAGTGAATTTAATTAGAAGTACTTTAAGGATCCTCTACATTCTGGAAAGCACAAGTCTCAATCAACATTCAAACTTAAGATAAAATTAATCAGATATTTGGATGAAAACACATGAGATGGCTTTGATTTTTTTTATTATCCTTTTCAAAAGAACTTCATCCACCAATAATTAATAAGTAAATGTTTTGCTGTGTAGCCTTAGGTCTACCATAACAGCTTTACAAATCATCCACCATCTCTGGAAGATGGATGGCGCCATAGTGTCTCACAGCTGCATTTGGCTGCAGTTTCCACTTTTGATATGGGGGAGTGTAGTCATCTTCGCTGTCGCTTGCGATTCCTGCTTGGGCCCGAGTAATCAACTCTTCACCGAGGAGCACTTTGAAGTCAAGGAACTTCTGTGGTTTCTTTCCCAGAAACTGGCAGTCACTCTTATGCTGAAGCCATGAGTTGGTGATTACCAGGTCAAAAAAGTGGAAAACTGCACGCACCGCCCATTTCCGAGTGCGAGAGGCCATCTTGTAGAAACTCAACATTCGGTCAACCAAGTCCACGCCACCCATGTTGGTGTTGTACTCAGTGACTGCCAGTGGCCTAGACATCTCTACAAACCTTTTGTCTTTCTTGGACCATCTTCTGCGTGTGTCCTGAGGTTCGATGCCATAGGCAGAGGATGCCATGGAAACTGGCTTGTTATCCAACCACTTTATGACAGCAAGTTCAGGAGGGCTTCGTCTGACTACCATCTCTGATGCCCCTCTTTGTTTCTTTTTAAAGGGCGTACCCCCTATGATCTTGCACTCCTTTGGAACCCGGTTTTTCATGAGGTTCCAGTCCCTGTTAGACCTTTTGCCATCAGGATGTCGAGGAGGTTGATCGTTGTGAAGAACCTGTCAAAGAACAGGTGGGTTCCTTGGGGAACAGACTCTGCCAAATGAAGAACAGCTTGTTCTGCAATTTCCTTTCCCTCTGTCACTCTGAAGGTAGTCTTGCCTTGGTAGACCACAAAGTCTAAGACCAGACCAGTTGGTGCAGCCAAGACAAACACCTACTGGCACACTGGGCATCGACAAGTAAATGTAACCATTTGCTCATCAATGCACAATTTTGATATTCTAGGCAGATTCAGACATCCTTGCCTTACTTTGGTCGAGAGGGGCCTGATTCTCCACAAGAGATCACTTTTTTTTTCATCATCTGAAACATCAAGGTCGTTGACGATCTTAATGGAATTTCTCAGCTTGTAAAATCGATTTCTGGTCATGGATTCTGCCACAATTTGAACTCTGGTATTTGAGGCCCAATACATCTGAATGTTTGGATATCCTAGACAGCTCATGTAAATGGAAATCCCAAAGAATGTCTTCAGTTCTTCAGGAGTGGTAAGTAGTGTCTCTCCAGAGACAAGAATTTGACGCTGGTTTGTGCACATGGCCATTTCTTCAAACACAGAGTCATCGATGTACTGCTTAAAATAATCCACTGGGGTCCAGTTTTGGCGTGTCATGGCATCATTGCTCTGAATAATGGGAGGATCATCGAATTGGAATTGGAATCTTAAGAAAAGCAATAAAGGGAGAAAAACTAAATTAAAATGAGTCTCAGATGTTATAAAAAATATATATTTTCTTGAACGCAAACTGAAGGTGTACTTTGAAATCTTGCCCCACAGTGGACGGCGACTGGACTCAGCTGTGGACTGTTCTGCTTGATCTGACTCCTCTGCATCTGCTTGCCATGCCTGAATTTCATCCTCAGAACTCTCTGAATCATCTTCCTCTGCTTCTGGCTCAAACACTGCATCTTGATCTTCTTCATCAGACAACTCAATATCTGAGTTTCCGTCAACAATTTGCAGTAAAATTCTCTCTACTTCTGAGAATGACTCCCTTTCTTTTCATTCGAAAAAAACAGAAAAAAATGGAGGAAATAACTATAAATGTCCACTACGGAGGACATTTTTTAAACACTTAAATACTATGATAAAATACAGTTAAAATAATTCAGACACCATTTTAATGTGTTGTTAAGAGACTTATATAAAATATGCCAACAACATTTCAAGGCAAAATTTGCTCAATAAAAAGTATTAAGTACTTACTTTTCCTCATCCCATAAAATGTGCTTGCACTGATGGCAGCCATTTTCCTGATTGAGGAAGAGACAGGTACCGAAACCCCACCCCTTCACATTTGGTATCATTGAAAAGCCCTAAATGTCCTCTGTAGAAAGCAAAAGGAGTTAGTTCAGTAATATGTAGTCGGTGGGAGATATTCAAGTTTTCAAATGTCCTCCACAGTGGACAAATTTGAATTACTAGTAGTCAAGAGGATATCAATAACTACAAGTCCGATAAAAGAATTCTCACAGTGGAAATAGTTAAAACACAAACATATTCGGATATTAAAGACTACTGAAAAGTTTGTGTGTTGATATAGGCCTGCAGCAGGTTTCTGTCATGAGCTTGCTATGGTTTAACTTTAGCTAGCACATCAGGACTCATTTTTTTCTTTTTCACTGGCAGTTAATGAAGCCTTTTACCGCATTCCCCCAAAAAACTTAACTTGGTACACACACGCTGTTGTAGATAATCTCTATTGTGTAAAATACAGAAGTGAATTTAATGTTTTATACATTTAACTTTTGAAAGTTGCAAAAATAGCCTGAGCAGATCCTGTAACAAAAGTAATGTTTAAGTTATCGGCTCCGCTAAATCTTTACCTAGAAAGGTCGTCACTGTGTTACTGAATCACGGATTTAAAGCAGAAAATTGATTAATATATTCTTTACTCACCAAATAACCGCAGAAGGGAGGAGTCTGGCTGCAGCGCGGACCACAGGAGCAGTAACGGTTACGCTGCTGTACCTGGACTTGCCCAGACACATCCCGACAGCGCCAGAAGGAGGCGGAGTGATCTGCGCGCCAGAATGATCGAGAATAGTGCTGGCAGAAAGTAGTGCCAGACCGAGGCGGAGTGATATGCGCATAACTGAAAGATGAAGGACAGTATCAGCAAAAGCCATTTGTGGGAATCCTCCAAAGAAACAATACAAATATTCCAAAGGCTGAAAAGCAAACAAACAAAACCATTTTGAAACTAGATGCCTTATATTTTTAATAACTTGAGCATTTAGCCTACAATAAGCTGGTGTAGATAAATAAAATAAAATAAAGTAAATCAAACTTCATATGCTATAATAGTATATCATTAAAGGGTTCACCAAGAAAAAATATAATGCCTTTAATTTGGAAGAGCAGTGAGTGAAAAACTGTCCTGTCAAAAAGTGGTATTAGCTGAAAAATGATGGGGGGAGCAAATAACAACAACAAAATCAGACAAAGAACAGCTCACATGACTGTTTACTTTCTCCTCACAAAATATATCATATAATATTTTAATATCTTATTGTCCAGATTTGAAAGAGAAAATAATAAGCTTTTTTATTTTTTATTTTTATCCATTTATCAAATGAGATGATGGAATGTGGCCCAAAGTGTAGGCTAGAGCAAAAGAGATTTGCTGCTCTATTTATATGGGCAAAACAAACAAACAACAACAACAAAATCAAACCCCCCTGAGGTTATTTCAAGGGACTTGATTGCTAAAATGTGAAGATGAAAATAGATGGTGAAAGTCTACATTTTCAGGCAAACACAGTAGCCTGAATTTAACGGCCAAAAACTGTTTTTTCTTTTTTCCAAACAGGAATGCAAAAATTACGGTATTAGCTGTTATATATTACAACATATTTCTGTTATCAATACAAGGTTAGTAAACTTAACAGTGACAAATTGTAATTTTTGCAAAAAATTAATGCAAAAATTACAGTACTGACTGTTATATGAAATATGGCATATTCCCATTATAATCACAGTTCAAGGGTATTTAACAGTGAAGTAATGTATTTTTTCCAGAAAAAAAGTGTAGAAATTACGGTTTTGACCGATATATTTATTCACAGAGTTTCACCGTTCCAAAAATTGTATTTTACCGATTTATAGTTTACAGTTTTTTACCGTCATAGTTTTACAGTTTTTTTACTGTAAAATTTACGGACTTTTTTTTACAGTGCAGCTCTGCTATGCAGTCTCTCTCTTTCTGAACCGTGGAGAAAAGGGGACACAGCTCCTCTCTCTCAGCTCTCTTTCAGCTCTTTCTCAGCCTGTAGAAGGAGACACAGAACTTCTCCAGTCTCTTCTCAGGAATACAACTCAAGACTTCTTCCACAGTCCTGCTCAACGCAGACTGTAGCACTGAAAACCTCCTAAGAACAGCGACACAAGAGCCTGCTTAAGGAACAGGAGTTCTCAGTCCAAACAACAAGAAACAACACAACAGAGTTAGTATCAAGCTGCTAACTTAAGGGACAAAGGAGCAACCAGTGGTCTTCAGATCCAGGAGTCGAAGAGACACAGCAGCCTGGAACCCACTGGGAAACCACCAAATTTGCTGTACTGGACTTTGCAGAGCAACACCAAAAGGGACACCTTTTCCTTACATGGACTTGGTAATGTAACTGGGCCTTACAGAGTTTAGCACAGCACGGCAAAGCACAGGACTATTCAGTTTCTAAAATCACTGCACTGATTTATTGAATATGCTCTTTGAGCTTAAGCTATAGCTAACTGCTGTGTAACATTACCACTTCATATAGCAGCATCAACCTTAAAAACAAAGAAACCTTTCCTAGCCTCCACCACTCCCCCCATGTGGTCTTGGTTCTAATTCCTTTGAGCAGCCATCTTGCCTTTGTTTGTCTCACACACACACACACACACACACACACATATGCACTCACACACACTTGTACATAGGGCTTTGTTAGGTTAGATATTGTATGTTTTCATGTTTGTTTGTTAATAAATGATTTTGAACACAAAGTCAGTTGCTGGTCTGTTAATGTTGCATAAGAATGAATCTTGCCAACCTCTTCTCTGCAGAACTCCAAATCCTTCAACTCTGACTGACAATTGATTAGGTAACTTTGGTTATTTTTATTAACTTAATTATAAATCATGGTTCCAAACTGATAGTCAGTAACAATGCAAAGCCTCACTTTGCACTTCTGACACACGATGGAGGTCTGTCCATCCTGGCACATCCTGCATCGGCCTTTCACTGACAGGATAGGGAAGTGGTCAGTTCCTACAATCTACACCAGAATCACTGGATCTTTTACATAACAATTCACTATACTACTCTAATCATTACCTGAACATCCTTCCTCTTTACTGTGAGCTGTTCCCTCTTCTGCCTTATCATCACTTGAGCTATCACTGAACTGGTCACTGCTGCTGCTGCTGTCCTGACACTGGCCCTCTGTATACAATTTATCTTCCTCATCTTCACTGCTTCCCTCATCTGAATCAGATGAACCATCAGGTGGCAACACAACAGATGCCACCTCTCTCTTTCTTGTACCATAGAGAGTACTAGTAGAAATTCCCTGAAAACATATGTACACTGGTGAATTAATCAGTAATACACATTTAAGAGTAAAATAAAGTGTAATCAGTATTTAACACCTTTACATTATTGATTATCTGTAGAGTATAGGCTTCAAAACATAAGTATATCTGAGAGTGATTATGCCTGTTTTTACACCCCTATCTGGGCAACGTATCCCCCAGGATACAGACATTCAATACCTGCTTATCAAAGTTGTGTAAATGTAATTCATTATTTTTCAACAAGAATACATAAAATTAGCCTTAAAGAACAATATTTTCAAAAACAAATCCCCCAAAACATAATTAACAAGAAAAATAACAACCCTTACCTCATGACCAGTGTCTCTGTCCACGTAGGCTGCCATTTTGGAGCTAGCTTTGACAACAAAAAAAGCTTACCTCTGATGCAGTCATCCTTGATTCTTGTGAGGGTCTCCTCTGCATTAAATTCCCTCTGATCTTCTTCTGCGTTTCTCATGTCGATGTCAATCTTTGAGCGAACAAAGTAGAATTTCTTCTTCATCTTCTGAATCTCCTTGGCCAGATTCACATCATTTTCAGTGAAGCGACCAGCTGAGATGATGATGAAGAAGTCATACTTTCCAAATTCAACCATCTTCAGATACTCGGCAGCTGGAAAATTTGTTGAGCCAATACCAGGGAGATCTGACAACTTAACATTTGGGAAGTTTGGATGGGGATACTCTGTGACCTCCATGGTGGTTTCTGTCACACCAACTGGAGCAGCTCCCTCCTCGTTGTTTTTGATGCCTCTGATGGCATTAATGAAGGTGGATTTACCAGCACCAGTCTCCCCTGTGACGGCAATATTTAGAGGAACATTTTTCTCCTCATCCAAATACTTCTGGATCTTTGCAACAGCTGACTCTTTGTCATTGTTTTGTAGAGCTTCTTTGATTTCTTCATCAATGTGTTTGTTGCTGTTTGCATTCTCCATGGTGCTGCTTCAAATCTGCAGATTAAAATAAAAATGAGGACATTTTTTTCCTCAAGAAAATATAAGACAGTGACAATAATAGGTATCATGCACAAAGAAAATATGAAATAATTAAGATTACATAAACAGAACATTGTCAGTTTCCTGCATCAAATTTGGGAAAAAAAACTTTAAGAGGGAAATTCAGTGAACAGTTCAGACAGGGAGGAAACCACAGAGTTTCTGCTCTGCACAGCAGGGTGGGGTTCATTTTAGGTCTAAAGTCATATCACACTCAGATCTGCACACAAAATAATGGACTTCTGCCTAATTTTGCAAGCTTCAATCATGTCAAACTTATTCATAAAACACATTTTAAAAACATTCACACTGACTGATTGTTGCATAAACAAGTGCGATGATAAAATTAACATAAACAAAAAGACTAAGAACACGGACAATAACACACTAATGCTTAATCAACAAATTGAATTAAAAAGAGAGAAGTTTTCAGCAGTGATTTGAAAATGTCCAAACTCCTTAACAGATCTCACACTCACCTCAAAGAAACCAGGGTAGAGAAAAGAGATCGAGTCTGACTCTATGGCAGACACACACGAGAAAGAGGAACTTTCCTAAGAGTCTGAGAGCTCTGCCCTTTAGGCATCAACCAATCAAAAGTCTCCTGTTTATATTCTTGACCAGTGACGTCATTATAAGGTCATCTGACTTCCAGTAAATCTGCATACTTAGAGCAAACACTGAGAGCTGAAGTCTCTCTCCCCTAAAGTTTACTTAGAGCAGAGTTTTAAAAACTATTTTTACCCAAGCCACACCTAATATCAAGCTAAAATCTCAAGGCACAACACATTCATATCTGTGCAAAATATCCTCTCTGACACATGTTGCGGAAATTTTGATCTGCCTATGGAGAGTCAAAAAACAAGACTGGAAAGGTAGCAATGCACCAAGTTTAATTCTCATGAGAAGGAGAGAATACAAAGAAGCACACGGCAGAAAGCAGTTCAGAGTATTGTCCCTTTTTTAAATCCTTTCTCTTTTTTTATTACCTCCGCCAAGGAGGTTATGTTTTTGCCAGCATTGGTTAGTTTGTTTGTCTGATTGTGTTCAAGATAACTTGAAAAGTTAAAGACAGATTTGGATGAAATTTTCAGGAAACGTGGAATGGGATATGGAAGAAATGGTTAGATTTTGGGACTGATCCGGATCACCATCCGGATCCAGGAATTTTTTAAAGGATTCTTTAACATTGTGAGATAGGACTATTTTCGCCAAAGTGGATTGACACTGCTTGGCGGAGGTCTGCGCTCTCTGAGTGCTTTTCTAGTTCAAGTATATACTTCACTTCTACTTCTATTGCTGTTAACCCAAAAGAACTCCCTTTTGGAAACCCCACCCAGTCAGCAAAGATTGTGCGGGCCAAAAGCGGCGCGATTATGGCTAGAACATTTGGCCGAGACTCGGTTTGAATCTAGGTCTGATTGTTGTGCAAGCGCTCGGCTGTCACTCGGCCCGACTGCGGAAGCCCGAGTGAGAGACTTGGGAGCATGAATCCGAGATCATCAGACAGCTCCAGGATCAGCATGTAGTGGTCAGGACCTCTTTAGTTTTCTGTCCTATATGAATGCACAACCCTCAAGCATTTCTGTGTTGATGGAGTTTTACACTGTAACACTACTATAATCTATAGTCAAAGTTAATTTAAATCACAATAAAGCCAATAATGTTACATTAAAGTTTAAATCCATCTTTTTTATACAACGAAAAGGAAACCACCAAGTAAACAGAGACAGTTTTTTTGCAAGTTTAAGGGCTATTTCATTGAATCCAACAGCTGCAAAACCATTAGAACTATGGCAACATATTCAAAATTGCTGAGATGTACATGTAAAAACACAGTATGCAAAAAGTTCCACATGAGGCACTGCCTGTGAAGGTGTCTGATTCCGGTTCCTGTTTGCCCTCTGGCTGCGGCCACCATCGCAATCAGAGGCCAGCTGCAGCCACCTGGTGATGAGTTGCTCTACTTTGCGATCTGTGGCTTCTCTTGTCAGGGCATTCCTATGAACTGCGTCTAAGAAAACACAACACAGAGGACATAACCATATGATGTAACTTAGCAACCACCAAAACGTCATTTGGTTGTCATCCACATTGCATCAAGCACTGTCACTCATCCAAAACCACGTCTCTTAAAATGAGGCCTTTGAATGCAGGCTTTTGTTTTGCCCAATTCCAGTTATTTTGTCTTGCCAGTGAGCTCTCTTAAGGACCCACCCCACAGTGTCTTTGAGAGACAGGCCTCCGACGATGGCAAGAAGTACAGTCTAAAACAAAACACATGTACCTCATTAATTATTTACGCAACAAAGCAAGGAGTTGCTATATTCCCAAGGGTGTGGGGTCTGGTTACAGCCACTATTGACTGTCCAAGTGAGAAGTCCTGGGATATTCCAAGTTTAGTTTGGTTTATTCATTTCTGATCATGTATACTTGCACAAAAAACAGACATAAAACTGAACTGAAAATGAAAATTTCTAAAAAACCTTTAACCTGTTGCTCAGTGAAAAGGGTTATCAGAACATAAATGTAACAAACAGTAAGACAAACCCCCAATCATCAAATGAAGCCAGCAATACCTATGAACAGCTAATTTACCTTCTCTTGACCAAAACAGAAATATACACGCACACACAGGCTGTATGCTCCATGCACCGCACACAGTGGAGAGTGTTGCTTCACAGCCTGACCAACGTTGGATTCCCCATTGACTAACTAAACTGTTCCTGCCCCTACCCAAAAAACTGCACCTGTTACCTAGCGACCTTCATTGACAGCATTATTATTGGAGAAGTTGCATTCCTTGCAGCAAATGCGTTGAAATGCTAAAGCTGAAGAATGAAAATGAGGAAATGTGCATGGAACATGTGAAACTAATGAAAAGATGGAGAAAAAGTAGAAGTATAGTAATAGGCAGTAGAAGAAAAAGTAAAAGTAGAAGAGGAAGTAGTATTAGTAGCAGTAGTAGTAGAAGTAGAAATTGTAGAAAATGCAGAACAAATGTAGAAGAGGTGGAGAATGATAAAAATGAGGAAATGAGAAAATCTAAAATAAATTTGCTGAAAGTAGTTAAACAAAGCTGAAAAAGTGGAACATGAATATAAAAATTGCTCAAGTAGTTAAACAAACCAGAAAATGTGTTGAAAAAAGTGTTGAAAGAAGAGTGAAGAAGGAGTGAAATAAGGAAAGGTGGAGGAAAAGAAAGAGAAGGGAAAAAGAAGGAGGTGGAAAGAAGAAGGTGAGAAGAAGAAGAAGGGGACCAGAAGAAGGAGGCTATCGAAGCCACCCTGATAATTTTCTAAAGTGTTTGATATTTATCGGGATGATTACGCCACTCATGTTCACTGAGGATGACAATAGCCAATCAGAGACAGCTGCCTACAAGGTGTCATGATTCCCACAGAGTGGTTATTTAGCATTTATGAGTGCCATTTATTGCTGCTTCACCTGCATGGCAATCTCACTGTAGTATGCTCATTAACTCAACACTTTCTGTTAGGAATGTGTCTCCTTCAAAATAGGAGCACATTGTAATACCAACAGATTACACCACTCGAGGGAGCGGAAATGGTCGGAAGGTATCAGAGATGTTAATAGTGACCACGAAGGAGCAGAGTGTACGGGTGCATTGGACAGCTGAGATGGAGGACATTCTTTCATTCATTCTCGGCTCATTTGGTGGTACAAATAATTACAACACTCCAGTTTATCTGTGCGTAAATGCGCACAAGTGACCACAAATACATTTAATGAAACCATTTGTATGTCAACCAGTTTGCGATCCTGGATATTGAAAATATCCGTTTCTGGACCTGAACAGAAATAATTAATTATTTAGAGGCTTCTAAAAATTAAATATCACGGATTAATTCATTAAAGTAAATGAAGGGTGTGTAGATTAAATGTTTAAAACTCTGATGTAGCCTGGTTTGTCACAACCACGCTGTGCACAGCTGCAGTGATTTCCTTACAGAGGTGAGTTTTCAGACTAATTAGCGCCCCTTTTCAGCTGACAAACTTCCTTTCTCTCTACCTCTGTTGCTATGTTGTCGATCTACAGCACAGAGATTGCTCTTTTTCCTGTAATTTCGCTCCATGTCATAAATTCAGTGGGTTCAGCCAGCTCAACCTTGAATATTTAGGGGCGTGTTATTTAAATTGCGATTGTTTTCAGTTGCCAGATTTATCTATACCTGATCAGGTATACGCTGTGATTGGCCCTGGTACACACGTTTCATAAATCATGACTGAACGTGCCGTAAGCTTGTTTTTACACCCAAATCTGCGCCACTTCCCATGCAAGATTGATAAATGAGGGCCACTGACTCCCATGTTATGGGAGTACCATTTGGAACCTCTTTTTGAACTTGCAGTGGTGTCCACATTTTTGCCATTACAGACATGTAAAACCATAGACTGTATAAAATATGGACGTAGTCTCCGCTACATCATCTGTCTGTTACTAATGCAGCGAAATGAAGCCAATCGTTGGCAGTGGCCATATTGGAAATGACGCGGGCGTTGAGCCTCCATTAGGGTGCCTGTCAATCACGTGAGCTTGGATCTTAATATCTTCTACACCGCTGAGTTTGGAAAAAAATTCACCCCCCGTACAGTGTGTGCTGATAGCGTAATAAGAGATTCAGACCCAAGCTGTTTTTTGAACCAGGCTGTAAGTATGCTTTTAATGCTATAAAAGTCTGTTTTTTTTTGGCTTGATGTGAGTGTGACTTCTGGTCTTTCTGCAGCCAGCCTCAAGCGGATTCTAGATGAACTGAACCTTTTTGCACTTCCACATAGGCGTCATTTCTCTAAACCAGATGTTGCCCCTTGTGTAAAACACATCACCGTGTTCATTAGAGCTTTGGAATGCTCACAGTGAAGTTCTTTCTCTGATATCATGGTTTTGGCACAGCAACAGGAGATTCAGACTTTTATTTTCACTTTAAATCCAATTGTTCATCCTCTGTCTCAGACATAAGTTAAACAGCTGCAGCAATCAAGGAACCAAAAGAGCTGGTTACCAAGGAAACCATTAACTCCACAGACATAAATAAAATCTGGCATCAAATCTGCTCATCTACTCAATCCACCCTTTGCTTTTATTGATATATGTATTTGTGTTTATGCTCGAAATAAAGATTCAATCAATCAATCAATCAATAACTTAACTGACCAAGTTCTTCTTCTCCTCTGGGTTCCTTAACATCTCCTCCAAATGGTGTAGCTGCTCAATAGTTGAAAGGGGGAGCCCAAAATGTGTTGGATCTGATGGGACGTCTGGGACAGTTTGAGTGGTGGAGATTTTTTGGAGCTGTGCCAGTATGTGCAGCTGCTGCTCTTTGATGGACCTCTGTTCAGCAAGTATCTCCTAGGCAACTGCTGTGAGACACAACAATAGACAGGCATAGCAGATTAATAGTAGGTCTTGACCGATGTATCGTTAAGTGTTGGAGTCAGTCAGAATAATGATGTATTGTAACTGAGGGATCTGTATTTGGGTGGGAAGAGGGATTTTTAGAAGAAAAACTGCCAGATAATGACACTGTGCTCCTGCACACACATCATGTGATGTCAACAGCTGAAATAATAATAGATGAGTGATGAAACACAAGATGTTCATTACGACAGTAAACTAATGAATTTAATGTGTGTCAGAGCTATTTCAACAGGTTATGGGTTTTTGTTGTAATTGTTTCTTTGTGACAGCAGGGGGCACTAGACACTGTGCCAAGCACTGATGACAGATAGGTGCAGGTGTGTCATTTGGGGGATGATGCACCTGGAAGGGACAGGTTTTTTACCAGAACAATGGGAGAAGCAGAAAAATGTAAGTTATGGCTATAACTATGGATCTATGAGACCAAACGATGACGTCATCACGGTCTATTACCTTGAATGATGTCCTCATCTCCCTATAGTCGAGATCTGTATAACAACAATGTCACGTGACTGACCTCAGGAGGCATCTCGCCGTCCATATAGCTTCTGGTGAGCATGCCTCATTCTCTTGCTGAACGCCTCAGCCTGGTCTGAGCGACAAAAGATGGTGACGGTCATCACTCGGTCTCATAGATCCATAGTTATAGCCATAACTTACGATCTATTTTGACCTCACTCAGACCGTCACCACGGTCTTTTACCTTGGATAGCTAGTCCCATCCAAGGGACTGGGGCCGGGGATGCCACATTGATCCTGTAATACCTGGAAAAAGTACAGGAAGCACCCCATGTGGCCGCTGCACAGATATCTGAAAGGGGAACCCCCTTCAGAGCAGCCCAGGAAGTGGCCACACTCCTTGTTGAATGAGCCACAACCTGAGCCGGGACGGGCATATTTTGACCAGAATAGCCCCCCACAATAGTGTTCACAATCCAGTGTGACAGGCAGTGTTTCGAAACAGGGTGGCCAACTGTCCTGCCACCGAAACATACAAACTGTAAAGACAGCGCTTGCGCCGCAAAGACTGCGTTCGCTCAACATACGCTCTTAGCGCTCGCACAGGGCACAGAGTAAGCAGGCCCGGCTCTCCCTGTATAAGCGCAGGACTGGGGTGGAATGCACTGATCTCAATTACTTGGTTCACCGTTTGAGGATTCACCACTTTAGGCAAAAATGCGGGGTTAGGCCACAGGGAAACCCCTGAATCGTCAGCTTTCCACCGCAAACAAGTCTCACTCACTGACAAAGCATGCAACTCACTCACCCTCTTAACTGAACACACAGCCAGGAGAAAGGCAGTCTTGTGAGATAAAAACTTGAGAGAAGCCTGCTCAATGGGCTCATATGGAGCTAGCATCAGTGATCTCAGCACCATCGGAAGATCCCACGGTGGAGCTCTAGGGGTCCTACTTGGCTGCAGCCGAAACGCCCCCTTAAGAAATTGCGAAACCAAGGGGTGTTTTCCCACTGTAGCACCTTCCACAGGCTCATGAAAGCAGGAAATGGCAGCACTATACACCTTAATAGTACTAGGAGCCCTGCCAGTGGTCAAGAGTGACTGCAGAAAGCGCAACACCAGCGCGACTGGGCAGGTGAAAGGATCCACTCTGCTATTGCAACACCATGCAGAGAACACTTTCCACCTTTGGGCATAATTGGCCCGGGTGGAGGGGGCCCGAGCATTGCCTAGAGTTTTCAAGACGGCCTCATCTAACCCCTGAGGGAGGGGCTGAGAAGGGGCCAAGCCCAGAGCTGCAAACCTTCTGGCCTGGGATGCCATATCTGACCCCCAACCTGGGACAGGAGGTCCGCCCTGACTGGCAGGGCCCACGGGTGACCGTGAACCAGGTGGAGTATCAGTGGGAACCAAGGCCTCTTGGTCCACCTGGGGGCTATTAGCAGCACGCTGTACCGGCCCTGGGCAACCTGTTTGAGCACCAGAGGGATCAGATGAAATGGTGGGAAAGCGTAAAACAACTCGTCCGGCCACTCTTGAGACAGTGCATCCAAGCCCAGGGGACCCCCCTGACCTTCCAGGGAGAACCACTTCTCGCAGTGAGTTGTCTCCGCCGAGGAGAAGAGGTCAGTCTGAGCCCTGCCATATCGGGTCCAGAGAAGGGTCACAACCTCTGGGTGGAGCCTCCATTCTCCTGGGGAGGACCCGACCTGGACAGGAGGTCTGCTGCCTGATTCACCACCCCCGGGATGAACACAGCCCTGAGTGAGGCCAGATGTTGAAAGGCCCACACCAGGAATGCCCGTGCTACCTGGAGACAGCGTGCCAACTTCGTGCCCCCTTGGTGGTTTATGTGGTAAACTGCAGAGGAATTGTCGGTTCTCACCAAGACATGCCGACCCTGAAGTGAAGGGAGGAGAGCCCTCAATGCAAGGTGGACTGCTTTCAGTTCCAGCATGTTGATGTGTTCGCCGTCCCAGGGTGGCATCCAACGCCTGTGTACCATTCTGCCTTCCCAGACTGCTCCCCAGCCTGTGAGTGAGGCGTCTGTGGTTACCACTGACCTCCTCGATGGCAGATTCCCGAGGGGAACCCCCTGGAGCAGAAGCCCCCTGTCTTTCCACTGACTCAGTGCTTTCAGACACGTCCGTGTCACTCGCACTTTTGTATGCCTGGGCCACTTTGGATGAAGCTTGAGGGCATTCAGCCATCTCTGCAGGGGTCGTGCCCTGAGAAGTCCCAGTGGCACTACTGCCACTGCCGCCGAGATCATCCCCAGCAGCCTCTGAAAGTGGACTAGCGCCAACTTCTTGCCAAGCCCGAATTGATCCAGCAGGGCCAAGATTTTCGTCACTCTCTGAGGGGTGAGAGATGCCCTCATTGTGACCAAGTCCAAGCACAGACCCAGAAAAACTACCTGCTGACGCAGTTCGAAATTGCTCTTTTTCATATTCACCTTGAAACCCAAGGCCTGCACATGTGAGAGCACCCTCTGTGTATCCTCCACGACCTGACTGCGGGATGGAGCACAGATCAGCCAGTCGTCCAGGTAGGGCAGAGGCTTGATCCCGGACAGCTGGAGAGGAGACAGGGCAGCCCCTACCACCCTGGTGAAGACCCGAGGTGACAGCGATAGGCCAAATGGGAGGACCCTGAACTGATAAGCTTGGCCCTGGAAGGCAAAGCGAAGAAAGGGTCTGTGTTCTGGGCAGATGGGAATGTGAAAATACGCATCCTTTAGGTCCACTGATGTGAACCACTCCCCTCCCTCCACTGCCTCCAGGACCTGGGCAGTGCTCAACATTTTGAAGGGCAGAGCCTTTACGAAAGTGTTGAGTCGTCTTAGGTCTAGGATGGGGCGAATCCCCCCGTTTTTTTTTTGAACTAAAAAATACATTGAGTAGAACCCAACGTGCTGTTCGGCTGGAGCTACTCTCGTAATCGCACCCTTCTGAAGGAGGATTAAAATCTCTTCTGACAGTATTTGTGCCTGAGCCAGGTCCCTGACGGTGGTCATGAGAAACCCAGAAAAAGGAGGGGGGCGCCGCCAGAACTGAATCCTGTACCCCTTTGACACAGTAGCCAGTACCCAATCAGACACCGTGTCTTCCCAGCTTTTCAGGCATAGCTGGGAACAAAGTCCAGCGGCTGGCCCCCACGTATCCCTAGGTGACACCCCCCTGGGGCCCTGAGCCCTTGGGGGGGCGCCTCCTCTGTGGCCCGTCCCTGGCCGTGGGGTGAGGGCGAGCCCCCTGTCGACGCTGCGGGGGCTGCTTGGGGCCCACCGCAGCTGGGAACCTCAGCCCCTGTCTCTTACCATATGCCCACGGTTCTTGGTAATTCCAAGAAGACTGTGGCCCCGGTTGAGGGCCCCTTCCACCTGGCCGCTACTGGCCCCTTGAATGCCCGCCGAACAGACTCTCATGTACGCCGAGACTGTTCGGCCTTGTCTAGGTCACCCTGGGACTCTGGGTGAAACACATGTGACAGTCCAATCAGCATGTTGGTCAGTTCCTTTTTAATATTTTTGGGCAGAGACGTCTGTGCCAACCTTATCTGCCTTCGTGCCATCATTGCCGAGGACATAGACGACCCTATGTCCCGTGTGAGCTGTGCATGGGTAACCAGGGCAGAATCAATCAGACTCATTGTGTCTAGATCCTTAGGATTGGCAGTTCTTCAGAGAGCTGCCAGCAGGATGGCCAGTGCATTCCCAGAGCGGGCAGCTCAGGTGGCTGCATTATATGTCCGACACACCAGCTTATCGGTTTTGTCGCACTCTTTCCCTGGACAGCGCGGATTAGCCGTCACCCTGTCCGGCCCCAGAGATGTGAAGGATGCCATTTCTTGCTCTACGGGAGGCATATCCCCCAAGCCGGTCTCTGGAGCATACTGGGTCTTGGCCAGTCTGTGGCAGCTTGCATTAAACTGGGGTGCACCGCTAGGTGCATTCCATGTTCTCTTTAGCATTTGCAGGTAGTCCCCTGCTACCGAGGGTAGCTGCTGGCAGCGCTGGGACTGAGAAATGCCCGCCCAAACCCCATCCACTGGGGCAGGGGTCTCCACCGGAATATCTAGGCCAACAATTTTTGCCGCATTCCTTACCCTGGAGATAACATCCACAGGTGAGGCATCATCCTCATCTATATTGCTGAGGCTAGAAGCCTCCTCCAGCTGGGTGGACCGAAGCTGGTCAGACCCAGCAGCAGCGTCCAGCTGCTCATCCCCCTCAAAGGGTGAGTCATGAGCATATAATGAGAGAACATCCTCCTTAGCCTGGAAGGGAGGTAACCTGTCAGGAGAAGGCTCTTCTGAGCATACCTGCCCTGATCCCCTTGCCTTAGTGGGGCACTGGGCCTCCACGCGGCCCAATCTTTCTGACAAGCCACGTATGGCAGCCAGAATCTGGAGTTGGGTATCCCCCTACTCAATGGAGTACAAGGGTGGTCAGGTGTTGCCTGCGGAGCATGTCTGTTACCGGAGCGCTCAGGCGTACGTTCCCGCCTACGCTTCCGGGAGTGTCTCCTCGAAGCTTGCCTCCTCTCTGACTGAGGGGACAGTGGTTGTGTCCCCCCTGCCCGGACAGATTGCTCTACCCTCCTGGCCCTCTGCACACATTCTTCCACCGGCAGCCCGATCGCTGCCGCACAAGGGTTCTCCACATCCTCCCTCAAATGTGCAATGCCCAGACAGGCAGGACATTCTCGGTGGCCATCATGAGGGTCCATAACTTCCTGACAGAAGCAGCACAGCATGGAAGCCAAAAAAGTGGGGCAATAACACCCACAGCTATAAAAACCTGGAGAAGAAGACAGCACGTCTCCTGTTCAAAAAAACAAAAACTGCATCAAGACCACCAGTTTTCTGAAATAAAAAAGAGAAAACAAAGAGGAAGGGGTGGCGATGCTAGGAAAAAGGGAGCCCAGCAACTGCGCACAGAGCCTGAGGGCCAAACTATAAGTTAACAAAAAACGGCTGTATCAATACAGGAAAAACTACAAAAGTAAGAAACTACAGGTTGTCCGAAACTTACCTGTGTTCCCCACTCCAACCAACACTACCAAACAATTACGGCAATTAAAGAAAGAACACAATTTGCCTACTCTCGCCTCCTCTGCATGCGCGAACGCACGGGAAGGAGATCCCAGAAACGCCCCCCCCCAGCTACGCACAGCGGGTTCGTGGGGAAACTGAATGCCGAACAACAAACAAACAAGTTTGGAAACTGCACATAAGTGGCCCGAAAGACCACGGGGACAAACTAACTCACCTGAAAGAACCGACCGCTGGAATGACCAAAGCCGGCCGCTGAAACTAGTTAAACAGCTTCCTGCAAACACAGAGCATGTTACGTAAATCACCGCCGTTCGCAGCTTCTACTTACAAATAACAGAGTGCGGGAAACCACCATGCAATCCTCAGGGGCACAAGGCACCTGCACGAAGAAGTGACGGATTGCTAATTCATTAATTCAGCGGAGTCCCACACTGACAACATTACCTGTCGTTCTCAGATGAGGCGAGTGAAGCAAAGAGAACGAGGCATGCTCACCGGAAGTTATATGGACGGCGAGACGCCTCCTGAGGTCAGTCACGTGACATTGTTGTTATACAGGTCTCGAGTATAGGGAGATGAGGACATCATTCAATCTAAAAGACCATAGTGACGGTCTGAGTGAGGTCGAAATAGATCCCTTTGTTGTTGAATTACATTGCTTGAATTCAACAAAGCATAAAACCCAACTGGAATTGAACTTTCTCATTGACTGTGTACAACCTACAGGATCGGTGCATCGGTAGCCATTTGTTCAAGATAGAATTTGTGTCTTGACAACAAATAGCCAGTATAGAGTGAATGTATGCAGCTGGAACAAAAATAATCAGTGGTGAGACAGTCAGTTCTTGTCTTATAAGCAGCAGAGAGACTTAAACATTTAGCAGAAAAAAATGAAAATACAAATGCAAATGAAACCACTATTGTCAACATATCAATAAAAAAACTGCAGTGTTTACCACAGGATTTTGGGAAACTATGAGGGGATTTCACCAACCCTGTAGGGGGGTCTGGGGGCACACCCCTCCAGGAGAAAATTTTGAACATTGTAAATTAAAATGCATCAATCTGGTGTACTTTGAGAGCAAAATCAAAAACCTAGAATAAAAACTTGATCAAACTAATTTGGTTATGAAATGGGATGACAGTGTTAGATTGCAGTCTCCTCTCTCCTCTGCGACACTGAAAGTTCTTTCTGAGCAGCCATATTGGAGGACATCCCAAAGCATTAATTGTACTCAGAGGAGAGAGGACACTAATCAGAGGAGCAAAAATCAAGAATACAAGAGGGCTGTGTCTTAAAGCTCCAGAATTTCATTCCCGTTTCCTCCACTTGTGTCGTTCACTTGCGTCTTAGTCCCACCCACCAGAGATGCATGGGAGAGATGGAGGAAATTTGAGTGAAAAGACAGTCAGTGAAGTCAGTGAAAAGACTTTCGCGAAACCGGTTCTCTGGTCTCCTCGATTATCTCTCCTCCAATCAGTCTCCTCTCTCCTCCAAGCACAGTTAACACATTGGGACATCCTTCAATATGACTGCTCAGAAAGTACTTCCAGTGACACGGAGGAGAGAGGAGACTGCAATTTAACGCATTGAGATGTACACAAGAGCAGGCTTCGCGGAAGTCTTTTCACTGACAGACACGCCCCAGCACTGGATCTCTCTCACTGATTGGATGCTGCAGTGGCTCAGACTTCTCTGAAACTTTGGTCCTTTGAGACGTAGCCACTATAAGCGTGGAGATATTTTTTATATCAGCCTAGATTTTTCATTTAGAAACTATGGCAGGTCTAATCAAACTATGGTGGGCTGCCATAGTTTGATTAATTAATGAGAAACACTGAACTGCTTCAATCAGTGGGCCTTAACTTTTTTTCAGTGTGAAACAGCTTTAAGCCTCAAAAACCCTTATCGGTCGGGCCCTAATTAATCGTAAAACATTGTAAAATGAGTCAGAGTAAATAGAGAGATCACTTTCTAGAATTCCTACCTGTGGGCACACAAAACTGGTGTTCTGAGGAGACTTCAAGGACAGGACAAGTAGCTGCTTGTGGTGTGTTCTAAAGCAGAATAAAAAAGAAAGATGGTTTAATCTCATACCACCCATAACAAACTGAATTTTTTTCCTCAAGTTATTTTGAGAAGCTGCCTTACACCTTTCCCTTGAAAATGAGCTGGAGGTGTAGCCCAGTGGCAATTACCAGCTATCAGTCCGTTGGACTAGCAGCTGTGATGTTAACTGAAGGGGGAGAAGTTCATGAATCAACTGCAGAGCTGTTAGTGCCAGAGGCTGGACCACTGGCTGTTATATTCACAGAAGGGGGACACCACTGTGGCCATTCTCTGGTTCAAGCATGTGGTGCTGAAGTCATCCCTTCCTCCTCTTCCTCCTCATTGCTACTGCTTATTCTTCTACAGCCTCTGACAGTGATTAAATTGGGATGTCAGTTTGTTATTGCAGTTAAAAAAAAAACTTTGAATACATCAGAATACAAAAGCAATTTAGACAGTAAACTACAGGGCCTTACAATGCACCACCCCCACATACCGCTCCCTAATATTTGAAGCCAAAATGTATAAAATAGAGGACTACATATTATGCATGATGTGGAGGAAGATGGGACAAGTCTCAGTTGATGTTAGACAACATCTAGCGGCGTATGTTGCTTACACCATCAATTGATGCATGTCCCATCTTCCTTGATACCATGCACAATACATAGTCCTTAATTTGTATTGGAAAGGTAGTATATAGTATATATTATGTATAGTGTAGTATAGTGAATTATAAGCCACTCATACCGATTCTTTCTCTTCAAGTACACTGGCCTGTTGTCCTCGTCTTCAGTATTTAAGTCAGAGGTCACTGTGGCCTCTGGCACCTTAGCACAGGCAATCTCATACACATCTGTCAACACAATGCAGATTAGGTCTAAATGGAAGGCCTCCTTATTTTCCTTTTGTGCCACAGGGTTTCATTTCAAAAAGTCTTGAACTGTATAATGAGAATAAAGCATTACTTTACCATGTGAATACATTACTTGGACCCTGTACCGATTCCAGTTAGCACCTGGCAATGCCCCATCTTAAGTTGCCTTGCACAGCTTTGCAAGAGATTTAAAAGGGGGCCAGAAACTATGGCCTTCTTTCAGCCAACTAGAATGAACGACTTCTACCTCTTTTGAACAGAGAAACTCCACAACATGATACATCCTATGAAGAAAAGGGAATGTAGGTCAAGTACCATCCAACGTTGGTATGACTTGTTGTTTTGGATCAGGGAAGCCACTGAGATCAGGGAGGGGGCCCACATGACTGTAAACTGGGACGAGGGGGGTTACAAAGTTTCTCAGGTGTGGTCATCCTGTTAAACCAGAAAGAATGACCACACCTGCATAAGACCAGCTGAAGACACATCCCAGTAATGTCATGTGACACTTCTGAGGAAGACTGCAGGTCAGTGGTCAAAACATGTCAAGGTACCGAAATTAAAAAAAAAAAAAGAAAACACCTGTCTTACTATAAGAAAATTAAGTAAATAGGTGAAAAACCTGTCCAAATGGAAATCAGTGGCACAAGTAACTATCTATATCATGTGAAATATTACACTCTGTCATGAACCAAACCAGGAATAGAGCCCAAATGCAGGACACAAGGCATAAAGAGAGTTTCCAAAAATCGTGGTTTAATGACAGAAAAAGGTCGGTACACAGGGAGGCAAACAAGACAGGCAGAGGTATCCAAAAATGCTAGGCTAAAGGCAGGGTACAAAAAGCAAGACAGGATCAAAACAGACAAAGACAAGACTAGAAGGAATGGTGGAACGTGACACTGAGGTACTAACGAACTGGCAACAAGATAGGGGAAGACACAGAGTATGAATACATGAAGTAATGAGGGTAGATGGGAAACAGCCGGGGAAGCACAATCAGGGATCAGGTGTGACAAAGCCAGACAGGAAGCGAAACCTACGGAGTCAAGGAAAGACAGTTGAATTCTCAAAGTAAAACAGGAAGCACAAGATAAGACACAAAACATGAACACAATACGGGTAACTTAACTAAACACAGAAAACAGGATCATGACACACTCAATCTCAAGACAACTGGCCTAATGTAAATGCAACAAAGGCAATGTTTTGGAAGGGGAAGAGAACATATTTACGAAGGTCATCATTAACTTTTACACACTTCAAACTTTCTAACAATTGTGAGAGAAGAAACACGCCCAAGAGAGATGAACTGAGGGGGTATGTGTAGAATGGCTCAACAGCATGGAACTGACAATACACCACATAAGTATCACCTTAAAGCAAGATGATATTCTGAAGCAAGCCAATGTCATTATTTATTTTAATACAATTATCCCCCTCTGCAATTTTAACACAGAAGTGGTTCATGTGCAACTCTTCAAACTCCTGTATTCTCCCTTTAACTCCTTGTGGTAAAGGGCCACCAACATGTTCTTCCCTTAATACAGTCCCAGCTTTCACATGGCCATCATGGACTCTTCTGTTAGAATACTCAGACATACAACGGACAATCTGGGCAACTGGGAAATTTGGTCCCCTCACCATACGCTTCACATGACAAAGAAAATTCTCAAAAGGAAACCCAGATATCTCATCAATACATCCATGCCTTTTAACATCATCAACTAAATGAACAAGGCCATGCAAGTTGTACACAAGATAGCCCTCAGCATAAAGTCTGCCAAAATGTTCCACAAATGACGAAAGCAGTGTCCTGGCACATTCACACATCCTGACATCCACCTGAGGATTAGCCGACAGGAAAATAACAACCGAGAGCAGCATAAAGTTGCTGTAGACTGGAGCAGCCAAAACATCCACAAGAACAATTGGGCCTGTATACAACAAGAACTGGCGTAGCTCCGTAGAACTTCCATCTTCCTCTTTCTTCAAAAGCTCTAGGTTTTCTAGCAAACTCACATGGAATGCTTTTCCCTAATTCCTGTAGGTTCTGTGATAGTGATTTCACCATTCGACCAGACAAGCGAGTTGGTAAAGGCCCACGACAATACAGGTCAAACAACCGACGCACCACTCCCAGACACACCAAATGCATGTAATCATGGGAAAAATCAAGTACCATGTCAATACCAAGTCCAGTCAGGGGAGATTGTTCTACATGATGATCTTCATCAACATTTGCCCAAAACTAGCATCTATCCTCAAGGCGGAGTCAGTCTCTGGAAAAGTCATGCGATTCTTTAGATGTACACCCATCTGAACACATTTATCACAAGCTGAATAGCCTTTATGACTCTTTGTGCCTTTAACAAAGGCCCGGCCTGGAGCATGACAAACAAGAGAACAGACTTGCAGGAAAAAAAGCCTTCCTTTAAGCCAAAACCTGGACTGAAGGTGCTTTTACTCACTCACAAGGTCCCCCAATTACTCAGTCAGTGATTTGGGTTCGCAGTCTCCTCCAAAAATAGCAATCACAAAGGGAAATTTACTTACTTCCTTCACTAGACCCAGAATGGGCCACAGCTGCTGGTTATTACTCTTGAACAATGGGAGCCCTTTAAAGTTGAACTGCAACTGCAGGGAATGCTTGCTTGGGAGTTTCATCCACACATTTTCAAGAAGGCCTGTCATAGCATTCAATATACCAAAGTAAAAGAAGACACCTCCTGCTACACGCAGGATATTGTACTTAGTGACTGTTTCGAGGAGAGTCCTCCCATTTCGCTGTTCTGTTGTCAGGATAGACAACAAGGCAGTAAGTGCCATTATGGTGAAATTGAACTCCAAAGCCCAATTAACTAACTCTTCAGCAAGGTCAGGTCCAAACTCAGAAGGAACGTCTCTATCATTACAGTCACCATCCCTGTCCCTGTCCATGTCAATGTCACTGTCAAGGTTCCAGTCATGCTCAAAGTCAACACTGTCGTCAGTCTATGTCATGCATGGTTTGATCATTCATATGGTCATCTCCAAGATGGGGTTGGGCGTTAATTCCTTGCACAAACTAGAGACTGATTTTACTGATTTGCATCTCAAATTGGATTTGAAAGAATGTATTTGATCAGCCATACCTCAGCAGTCTTTACTGTATTTGAAGAGACCTACAGAAAAAGAGGTTACCTGTGGAAAAAAAAGAAAAAAAGATTAGCATGATACAAAACTATCCATAGTGTCTTTTTTTTGTCCAAGTCTAACACAATTACCATTATGACATTACCCCTCTACCAGCATAACTGTACGCTGTGCAGTAAGCAGGGTTCATCAAGACATCCGCATAAAGACCATTTTTTAAAGAAGCCAGGGGAAGCCATGAGGAATTTTTCAACAACTTCCAATAAGTAGATTTTTGAAACAAAGTATTGTTTGTTTGTTCCCTGCATTAGTTATAAAATGGTTGTTGTGTGTTGGTAAGTCAGTTCTCCTTTATTTTTACTGTGTTTATGTTACACAGGTTAGGTTTAAATGCTCTAAGGTTTAAAAGGGAATTTATCTATAATCCTGGAATTTGGGTTTTATTTCAAATAAGGGCATTTTTGAAGAGAGAAGATAATTCTGTAACGAGAGAGAGAGAAGAAATGAAACTGCGAGAGATGAAGACAAAAAGAGAGAGAGAGAGGAGAATTAAGTCTGTTTTATAACCAGCAAAAAACTTGAGGTTGAGCATCTCCTGTTTGATTGTAATTAATATGAAATAAGCGAGAGAAATTACAAAGCGGGAGTCAAGCCAGAAAATGGTTTAAAATGAGGGAGACTCCCATCCAGATCCTGAATGTTGACAGTTCTCTACACAACACTGTAAAAGTCTAATAAAATGCTCACTGTTGGAATTTAACTTGAGATGGATCTGGCGCATCGATGCCAGGGCGACCCCTGGTTTGTTTACGCACTTGGGTTTGTAAGATTAAAAAGAAGTCCAAGCAGGACAAAGCATTGATAACTAGCCCCCAACTAGCTCTTTTGCAGTGGTAGCTGCCTTGCTACCGCTACAAACCAACCAATTAGCGCCATAAAGGTTGGATTCATTTAATTACCCTCAACTTAATAAAAGATGTGAAATGGCGTACAATATTAATGCCTTTTAAAGAAATGGAAAACGAGACACCTTCAATTCACTCTGTGGCGAAGGATCTCAACAGACTGATCTGAAGCCCTGAGGCCTCTCATCCAAAATGACACGTCACTGCAACAATGACCTGATTGGTGCATTGCTGCCCAGTTCATTGAAGTCGGTCTAATGTTGGGAAGGAGGATTTTAGCCGGACCTATTTTTTACAGTGAGCCAAGTGCTTCAAGCAGTCAAAATCATTAATGTTGTCATGTCATCGTGCCCCCGCCCATCCCCCAACTCTATTAACGCTTACATCGTGATAGTAGAAAAAATAGAAAAAAAAAGCTTAAAAAAATGTATGAAATAATAGAAAAGTAAAAAGAATAGATTTATGGCATACAATAAAAACAATATCTTGTCCGACATTAATTTTTCTGTAACCCAACATTTACAGGCGCACCAAAGTGAATTTTACAGCCTGGGAGCATGTGCAGAGGGGTGTACTATACATATCTGCAGGTGGCAAAATGACTTGGCTGAAATGTGGTTGCCTCATTTCAGCCAGTGCCGGTGCTCTGCCAACATTGCCGCAGGTTTTACGGAAGCGGGTAGCTCCTCTGTGCTGGCTGGGATGTGAAAAAACTGAGATTTATACAAAACCCAAAACCAGTGAAGTTGGCACGTTGTGTAAATCGTAAATAAAAACAGAATACAATGATTTGCAAATCTCTTTCAACCTATATTCAATTGAATACACAGCAAAGACAAGATACTTAACATTCAAACTGGTAAACTGTGTTATTTTTTGCAAATATTAGCTCATTTTGAATTTGATGCCTGCAACATGTTTCAAAAAAGCTGGCACAAGTGGCAAAAAAGACTGAGAAAGTTGGGGAATGCTCATCAAACACTTATTTGGAACATCCCACAGGTGAACAGGCTAAGTGAGGACAGGTGGGTGCCATGATTGGGTATAAAAGCAGCTTCCCCGAAATGGTCAGTCATTCACAAACAAGGATGGGGCGAGGGTCACCACTTTGTGAACAAATGCGTGAGCACATTGTCGAACAGTTTAAGAACAACATTTCTCAACGACATATTGCAAGGAATTTAGGGATTTCATCATCCACGGTCCGTAATATCATCAAAAGGTTCAGAGAATCTGGAGAAATTACTGCATGTAAGCGGCAAGGCTGAAAACCAACATTGAATGCCCGTGACCTTCAATCCCTCAGGCGGTACTGCATCAAAAACCGGCATCACTGTGTAAGGATATCACCACATGGGCTCAGGAACACTTCAGAAAACCACTGTCAGTAACTACAGTTCGTCGCTACATCTGTAAGTGCAAGTTAAAACTCTACGATGTAAAGCGAAAGCCATTTATCAACAACACCCGGCTTCGCTGGGCCCGAGCTCATCTAAGATGGACTGATGCAAAGTGGAAAAGTGTTCTGTGGTCTGACAAGTCCACATTTCAAATTGTTTTTGGAAAGTGTGGTCGTCGTGTCCTCCGGACAAAAGAGGAAAAGAACCAGCTGGACTGTTATAGGCGCAAAGTTCAAAAGCCAGCATCTGTGATGGTATGGGGGTATATTAGTGCCCAAGGCATGGGTAACTTACACATCTGTGAAGGCACCATTAATGCTGAAAGGTACATACAGGTTTTGGAGCAACATATGTTGCCATCCAAGCAACGTCTTTTTCATGGACGCCCTGCTTATTTCAGCAAGACAATGCCAAGCCACATTCTGCACGTGTTACAACAGTGTGGCTTTGTAGTAAAAGAGTGCGGGCACTAGACTGGCCTGCCTGTAGTCCAGACCTGTCCCCCATTGAAAATGTGTGGCGCATTATGAAGCGTAAAATACAACAATGGAGACCCCGGGCTGTTGAACAACTTAAGCTCTACATCAAGCAAGAATGGGAAAGAATTCCACCCGAAAAGCTTCAAAAATTGGTCTCCTCAGTTCCCAAACGTTTACTGAGTGTTGTTAAAAGGAAAGGCGATGTAACACAGTGGTAAAAATGCCCCTGTGCCAACTTTTTTGCAATGTGTTGCTGCCATTAAATTCTAAGTTGATGATTATTTGCAAAAGAAAATAAAGTTTCTCAGTTCAAACATTAAGTATCTTGTCTTTGCAGTGTATTCAATTGAATATAAGTTGAAAAGGATTTGTAAATCATTGTTTTCTGTTTTTATCTATGATTTACACAACGTGCCAACTTCACTGGTTTTGGGTTTTGTATGTGACTGTGATTTATATGTGGAATGGTTTTATTTAAGTAGGGCAAATAGACATCACCAGTCTTGGCGGAGAATAACCCCGTCCCCCTAACGCTGCGACTATATAAAATCAGTCAGTTAAATGCTGTTTTTTGTTCATTGTGAGGTAAATTTACCAAATCTATCAGCTACGGTGGCCAACAGGTCATTAAAAGTTTCTAAGCAGACATTGTGCCAGAAATCAATTTAATCTCCAAATTCAGGCAGCTGTGCTTTTATTAGAAACATTTCATAAAATCTGAGTGGGTGAGGCTTCAGCTTATTCAACAGACATGCCCACACCATCCTGGAGCAGACTTTACTACTTCATTTTTCATGATTTGAAGCGTAGTTTTATAAACCTAGAGTAATTTTATTTGACTGAAATTTAAGCTGAGGGTTCATAACACAGTGACATTTCATACAACAAACCTAAAATAAAGATTTCTAATCACTTCACAAAGACTTCAAAGAAATACTTGTAAATAACATGAGTCATAACGTAATAACGACACAGAATCTGCTTAACACTAGTACTGTGGCATTTCTAAACCCCTGACCCCTGACCTTTCTCTCCTTCTTTCAGTACTCTTTTAGGAGTTCTGGGCTGCTGTAAATCGTCTCTCTATGCTTTTTAGCCTAGCTCTTGTGGCAGCAATCTCTTTCGCTTAAGCTTTAACCCTGGAATAAAATAAGCATAATGTCAAGTTTACATATTAATCAGTTTCATGATCATCCTGTTGGTCGTGCTACAGACAAAACAGATAAAACTTTAAACTAGTACAAAACAATAACTCACCTGAAAACAGATCAACTCTCTCTACCGCAACACTGTATCTCATCCACCATAACAGACCTCCCAGTGTAGCAGTGTATGAGAGATGTGCTGCAGAGGATGAGAGGACCTAGCATGTTTTGCTAACAATGGGAAAGCCATTATGACTCTGCAAAAAAAAATAAAAATGAATGGGTAGTTTAAAGAACTTTCTAACCTTATTATTTATGAAAAAATGGTAATCAACACTATTTTCGAAAAAGTAATATTTCAGGTTGCGGGATGAGGATCAGTTTTGTTGCTTGTCCAGATTTAAGAAGGAAATTTTAATTTTAAGTATAAAAAACAGAAGAGACTTAACTTACCTTATAACCATCTTGTAGATTGTCTTCTTAGTGATGCATCATGGGAGAAAAAAAGTTTATTTATATTGCACTTGTCACCAGAAGAACTTTGGAAATGTTGGAGAATGAGAACTACGTCCACGGACACAGAGTTTTTTTCCCAAAAAAATGTAGAGTATTAAACTGAATTATGCATCATGTTTTACAATTTAAAAAGACGTCATTTACACCACTGAATTTTATTTAGAGAAAACTATTGAATCTTTATCATAAAAATGTAATGAAAGATCCACTGAAATCAGTATGGACACGTTGCAGTAATGAGAATTTCAGCCTAAATTGTATTAAAATACAGTTAATTTAATCTCTTATAGAAAAATTACAAATTGTTCAAAATAGACCACAATATAAGCATTAGTTTCATGTATTTTTTTTTATTACTTAGAGAAAGATTAGACATTAGACAGTACTCCATAGGTTTGGATGGCCTGCATGAAGCTGCTCAGCACTGTTGAGGCACGGTTGGTGGCAGCATGAAGGTAGACAATTAGACAGCTAAAGCCATCAATTCCACCATGAACCACAGCTCTCCATCTGTCAAAACAGTGAAAGAAGCAGAGATCACTTGGGACACCATGAGGCACAATGTCCAGTAAAGGGGAAATTTAACACAATTTCATTAATGGCCGCTGCATAAACATACAATATAAGAATATGTATATATTTTCAATTTGCATTCATGGTATATGACTGTTTGAATTTACTGTACATTTTGCCTGTGTCTATGACTGGCTTTAAATTTTTCATCTTCACTTCAACATGAAGATTTTTAATGTTTTTCATCTAGAGGTTAATAGAAAATCCACACCTGCTATTTATATTTCTGTTGACAGCATCTAATTTCAGATATCTTTTAACAATTGTCCACAGTGTTACACTGAAATAATTAATTTAGATGATCACTAATGTAGTTCAGATGAACTTGAAAAATCTCAGTAACATATTTTCTCATCACTGATGCAGGAACACAAATTTCTATAATAACAACTGATGTGTTGCAGGCCCTAGGAAAATTTCTGTTTTGCGCTTTTTCTGAGACACTGAATATTGGGTTTTCGTTACTGCAAGCCATAATCATTTCCAGAAATAAAAGCTTGAAATATTTCACTCTATGTTTAATTAGTCTATATAATGTATGGGTTTATCTTTCTGAAATAAGTGACAAAAATATTGAACTCTTTCATGATATACTAATTTTTTGAGATGTACCTGTATGTACTTCCTAGCTCCCCAACATAGAGCCTTCCCTTATGAGTTTATGGTTGCCATCTATATGCCAAAGACTGTGAGAACGGTCTGGCTGCAGACCTGCACTGATAGGACCCGCTCCACTGAGAGGACCCGAAGCGACGTTTTTTTCTCACGCAGTGCTGTGAGTTTTTCCCGTAGAGAGTGAGTGTGGAGAGAAGGTGAGGTCATCCTGTTTTGTATTTTATGTATTTTTTATCTTGATATTTACTTGTGTTTTTTTTCTATTATCCTGTTGAACGGGAAACGTATACTTCTTTTTTCGTTGCTTTTATTGAACACATGAATACACAAATAAATCATATTCACAATGTAAACATAAAATAAAGCCCCTCATAATAAAGTATATTCACACGAGATGAAAAAGAATAATTTCCAGGTATAATCGCTTTTATTTTAGCTTCCGAGAAATATGCACTTCCGGTACATCCGCTTTTATCTTGAAATGCTTTGTATCAACTTCCGGTCCTATCAGTGGAGTGGGTCCTATCAGTGCAGGTCTACAACGAAGGTTCCTGACAGTGCAGGTCTGCAGCCAGACTGTCTTGCAGACTGTTGGGAGCTGTCACAGAATATCTTCTGCACCTGACAGTGTGTAGTTGTAGTGTGCAGACTTGAATTCCCTGTGGATCCACACGTCGCATGCATTCTTGCACACGTAGTCCTCCATGTAAAAAAGGAAAACAAGTTGCAGTTTAAAAGGTTGCATCACATAAATGCTGAAGAAATAATTTCTAGTGGTTAAACAAGCCTTAACTAAATAAAATGGATTAGCATTCATGGCTAAGTCATGATTTCTCTAAGGCTATATTGTTACAAAGATCAGCAAATAATAAAAAAAAAAAAAAAGTTAAGCGAGTGGTATCAGTAGCAACAAAATATTACGTTTGGTTGTTCGTTGTCAAATTAGTTAGCCTGATAGTTCTGATACAAATTAGATTTTTTTTTTTTGCAGCACTGTCTTTCATTGTGATCAAACATTTGCTCTTAGCCCTTCATGTAAGTCATAGAAACAGCTTCCTGGATTCTGTCTAATTTGACTGTATGAAACCTTTAGTCCAAGTACAGATTACTTAATGACATTCACTTACTTTTAACCTTTATACCTCGAGCCCGGAAATGTCCTAGCATCATCTTGTACCCTGTATTCAGATGATAACCTTGGATCTCTGTGATAGCTGCATCCAACGTTGCATTGTCAGTGAAATTATTCAAGCCAGAAACCCTAAACACAAAGTTTCATGGTGAATAGACAGAGAGTTTGCTTTCATATGTGAGTTGTAACCTCTGCTAAGCCAAACTGGGGCAGTTCTCCACAGCTTTGATTACCGTGGCAGTCAGAAGTGTTGAGGGGGCAGCATGCGAGTATGAGTAACCACACCTCTTATTAATGAGTCAAACAAAAGAAGATACTGTATAAAAAATAAAATCTTTAAACTCTGATCTTCTCACACTACATGTACCATTTAAAATCAAATTGGTCATGCATTTTTTTAAAGAAATAAACTCTTGATGAGAAGATATTTGTCATAGAATTTAATAAACATAATATCTCTAATATAAAACTTAAATAATACAGTGATGTGATTCTGCATTTTGACCACTAGAGGTCAGTGTAGGCTCATCACAGACACTTCAGAGGGACAAACAAATGAGAACTGAAACCATCAACAACATGACATGAGTGTCTCTAATATTCTGTTTGTACCTCGTGTGCTGAGGGTTTCATGTCAAAGAGGTCCCAAATGATTTTAATGTTTACTGGAAAGAATATAACTATACAGATAATGACCTCAAATATAAAGACGCAGTACACCAGTGGGGCCCATGGCCCTGATGGGGGATCTGAGATCATTTTTGTCATGTGCTCCAGCAAAACTCAATTAAGTGCACACATGATGCACTGCTACCAAAGCATGGCAAATATTTATGAAAGATCATCCATGTAAACATAAGACAGACAGGAAATCTACACCTTCTCCTGTCTGCCAAAGACACAGTGTGGGTTGAAACTTTCTAGAAACTTTAGAGAAATGGTAAGATAAGCCAGGAATGAGAAGTATTTCAAATCAAAAAAATTCCAAAAAAGTGCAAGAATCTGTGGGAAATAACGGTAAATTTGGTATGTATATATATATATATACTGTATCATATCCAAACATAAATAGGAACATTCTGTTTTGTCATAGGCAAATATCCAAGCAAAATTATACAAATAAAAATACTACATGTTAACAGATTTATTTGTAAGTAGAACATTATAGAGTTTTCATTTTTGTTTGAACAAGCAGTTTCAAATTCACTCAGGGCCTAATCTAAACCTAAAAAATTGTGCGTGCTATTAGTGAGCGTGTTGCGTATGATCTCCTATCACTGCATGCGCAATTGATAACAGGTGCGAAAGTGGTGTAGACCACCCTCTTTAAAGGGGACTTTGCGTGTCCTACTGGCACACATCAATGCAGCAGAGTGGCTGAAAATGAAAAAATGAAGTTTGAAGCCATGGAATTTGAGGCAAATGAACCAACTTGCAGTAACCTGTTTTGCTGTCTGTTATTTTGATGGACAAGGTCGTTTTCCCTTATGCCATATTTGTATCTGTTATTTCTAATTTTCCTTTTCTGATTCCAATTAAACATAATCTAAATGACAGGATTCACATAGTTACACAGCTTCACCGGCATTAACCTCGCTATTAAGAGCAGTCTTACAGTTACGCACACACAGACTACGCAGGTACTCTCGCCTTTTACACACTGACTGTGTCACACTGAGTGACAAACGGAGTTATTATGGCTATGAAGTTTTCTTTTTTTTTTTCATGGGTTAAATTACCTCCTATTAAGAGCGCAAAACACTACTTTACACATGTGTCTGCATCAGTATGACGGCACACTGAATTGTCCCCCTTTTCCCAGTCCTTTATAATGACAGACAGCCTCCAAATCTTTCTGTAATTCATCAAAAAATTCAGTCAGTGATGGAAAATATTCTGTTCATGCGACTCCTGTTTCTCACCACAATGACCGCAGCCCTCTGTGCGTAACGCCGTGCCTTTTTTGCACCTGCTTTTCAAACATGCTAAAATTAGATGCAAAAACACTGCGCGCAGGCAGTTGCGGGTTTGATAAATCACATTGCAGGTGCTAAATGATTACATTTGCATCTCTTCCTCCCAGTATTTTGCGCGTTCTGATCATCTGCATGTATTATGCATATTCATGAAGGCAAACATGCTTAATAGTCTGCGTGTGCTATTTTGCTCATTTGACAGACGCAATCCTCGGTGCACCCTGTCAGTAGATCAGCTTTGCACACGCTATCAAGTTTGCATATGTTTTTACACACGCAAACCTTTAGTAGATCAGGCCCTTAATGTATTGTAGTCCATCGGCTCAAATTTGCAGCTTCAGTAGTCTTGTGCTCTGGGCTCAAAAATGTGTCCTCAATAGTCCAGGGTTTGAGAAAATCATCTGTAACTGTGATGGAGGAACGCACGGTGCGCGAAGGGGGTGCGGCCTCAATACCCCTGCAGTAAGCAGTTTGCTGTGTGACTGCGATTGAGGAATAGCAAAAATATTTTCAAGAATACTTGAATGATATCTGATTATTTTCATCAAGATTATACTAAAATATATTTTCTCCAACTACATTTTAAATCCTTGATCAGGACAAACCTTTGGTTTAGTAAATCCCATGGATAGTTTCCGATTTTGAAAATTCCCAGAATTTTGTAGCCCTTACCACAGCTACTTAAAAAAGTCAAGGACAAGTGAAGAGTCTCCCTCCCAGGGTTAGACTGGGCTGCTACACTTCTTGTCAAATGTGGTCAGTCATTTCATTTCAAAAGAATCCCTAATTATCGACTTATAGAGCAGGGGAAGCAATCCATGGACTGACTTTGTTACAGTTGACCCTTCATCAAGCCCCACCCCCCTTGGTTACCGTTGCTAGGTTAGATAAATTCTCCTGTCAGCTTCTTCCAATTAAAACATCGAAAATACTCTTCATTTTGTCTTATTATCGATTTTAATGGAGTTTAATTTTTTTGTAACTTGTCCTCAGTGAAACAATACTGAGAAAAATGTAATAAGGTGAATGAGAATAATAAAAATCTCTAAAAATTGTTTGAAACTGTAAAAAGTATATGTCTGATGCTGGAGATGTTAGCTAATGATTCTCTCCTCTAGCAAAACATTAACAAAGTGCCTCCAACCTGGGCGTAGGTGCCGTCCTTTCACAGAGGTCAGTTAAAGATAACAGAATAAATCCCTGTGCCTACCTTTCCAAAAGACTGTCTTCAGCAGAAAGCAATTATGGCATAGGGGCATAGGGGACCGGGAGCTGCTCGCCATCAAAGTGGCATTGGAGGAGTGGCGTCACTGGTTGGAGGGGACGGAGCAGCCCTTTTCGGTCCTTACTGACCACAAAAACCTGGAATATCTAAGGACAGCTAAGAGACTCAACTCTCGTCAGGCAAGGTGGGCTCTTTTCTTTACCAGATTTAATTTCTCCCTGTCCTTTCGTCCAGGCTCCAAGAATGGGAAGGCTGGTGCTCTGTCCTGTCTGTTTACCTGTGAGACCACCCCTAAGACTGCTGAACCCATTCTTTCTCCGTCATGTTTCTTTGGTGCAGTGACCTGGGGAATCGAAAAGGAGGTCAAAAGAGATAACACACTGGGTCAGGTACCAGCAAGAACACCACCTAACCGACTGTTTGTACCCCCTGAGCTCCGAGGTCGGGTGTTGGATTGGGCTCACTCTTCTAACCTGTCTTGTCATCCTGGGGCTCGGCGCACAGTTTTCAGAGCTGGACAGAGGTTCTGGTGGCCTAATATGATGAAGACAGCCTTGGAGTTTGTCAACGCCTGTCCTACATGTGCTAGGAATAAGACCTCTCACACCCCCCCCGGCTGGTCTCCAGCATCCACTCCCTGTTCCTCATCGTCCTTGGTCTGACATCTCTGTGGGTTTTGTTACCGGTCTGCCTGAATCTCAAGGTAACACAACAATCCTGACTGTGGTTGACAGGTTTTCTAAAATGGCTAAGTTCATCCCACTGCCTAAGCTGCCCTCAGCCAAGGAAACGGCTGAGGTCATGTTGCAACATGTTTTCGGTATCTATGGTTTTCCCAGGAATGTGCTGTCAGACCGAGGCCCACAGTTTGTGTCTCAGTTCTGGCGGGAGTTCTGCAAACTGCTGGGGGCTGAAGTGAGTCTCACGTCTGGGTACCACCCCCAATCCAACGGGCAGACTGAACGGTTCAATCAGGAGCTGGAAACTGGGCTGAGGTGCCTTGTCTCTCATCGACCCAAGTCCTGGAGCAGCAATCTGGTATGGGTTGAATACGCACACAATACATTACCCAGCTCCTCTAGTGGTCTTTCCCCCTTTCAGTGCGTGTTCAGTTATCAACCACCCCTGTTCCCAGCCTCAGAAAAGGAGGTCAGAGTTCCCTCAGCCTCAGCCCTGGTGCCGGCACATCTGGTTCTCGGCCCTGGTATAAAAAATATTAAACCTTCAACCCTGCTATCAGATCAAACTCTGGTCATATACATTGCGTGTGTGGGCTCAAGAACAGGAACTCATTGATAAAATAGGATTGCTGCATAATGGCCATATGCCCAGCAGGTCTTCGCTGAATTGAATTACTGCGTTACGGTCATATACACTGCATGTGTGTATGTGTATTTAGGAAGTCATTCATAGGTTGACCCAACGAACTCTGGACATATATACTGTGTGTGTGTGCTCAAGAAGCCATAGATAAAGCAATCATGGTCCACATGTGTTTTCCTATATAACTTATTTAGAAAGTAATGCAATTTAACTCTGGTCGTTAGTCAACATGTTAGCGCAGGGGGAAGAGCTAAAGTCTCTAACAAATCATTGTCTGTCACACTGTATATATATCTTGTGTTTTCCTGAAATAAACTGAGAGAAAGGACTGACTCTACTACGCACTGGTCTGCTGTGTCTTCCTTCTCTCCCCTTGATCAAGGATGCAGGCCAGGCCTGCACTGAATATGTGGGCTAGGCCCACACCCAATATGTGGGCTCGGCTCACACCCATTTAGGCTAGGCCTAACAGAGTATTAATATAATTAATCCAGGCCCGACAGAATCTGCTATGATCATCAACTGTCTACAAACACACAGCAGATCGTCGCAGAACCCCAGCACCGATGTACCATCCAGGCCAGAGGGTCTGGCTGTCGACTCGACATCTACCCCTCTGGACAGAATCCAGAAAACTGGCACCATGCTTCATGGGTCCCTATCCTATTTCTAAGGTGGTAAACCCAGCAGCAGTTCGGCTTCAGCTCCCTCGTCCTATGAGAATTCACCCCACATTCCATGTGAGTAAGATCAAACCAGTCATGACCAGCCCCCTTGTCCCTGTCTCCAGGCCACCACCTACACCTCGAATGATTGATGGAGGCCCTGTCTACACTGTCAAGAGATTGCTGGCCCGGAGACGAAGAGGCAGGGGATACCAGTACTTGGTGGATTGGGAAGGTTATGGGCCTGAAGAACGTCCTGGGTCCCTTCAAGCAATATCATGGACCCAGACCTTATCACAGACTATCTCTGCCTGCATCCTGAAGATCCTGGGCCGTCCGGTGACGACTGTTAGGAGGGGAGTAGTGTAATGATTATGTTTTATTTTGATTTTTGGGTTCCTCTTTTACTTTACTAATTCTTGTCTCCCTCGCTTTCAGTCCTGATCCGTCTGCCTCCTGTGTGATTACCTGGTCACTCTCTAATGTGTTTCACGTGTGCCCTGATACCTGCACTCCCTCCACCTATTTATACCCTGCATGCTCACTCACACTCTGCCAGATCAACTCACGTACTCCGTAGTTTTTCCAGCACTATCCTCTGACCTGCTTCTAGCAGTTTTGACCAGTTTCCTGTCTCACGATTAGCCTTTTTCCTGCCGTCTTGGTACCTCTGCTCGATATCCTGCTGTCTGTTAACGAACCTGTTTTGGAATAAAGACTTAGTTTTTGGATCACAAACTAATCTGCGTCTGAGTCCTTCTGTCTGTGCCCTGACAAAAATACACTGTCATGCTGCCAGCTTACAGCTCTTCTAGCTAAAACTACACTGCCTACAAATTTAAAGTTACAAACTCAAAGCACAATCCAAAAAAACCCCTCTGTCTCCATCACAACACATAAAAAATACCATACTTACAGACAAATAGTGTCCAAGGCAACAACGAAAAGATAATCCCTGCAGGAGATGAATCTAGCTGCCTGCTCTGCAAGGCTCCAACATGGCAATTAACTAGCATACACCCACTGGACTCTTCTTCAACCAGGAGGGGGCAGTGTGAATACAAAACTTAACAAAGACTACAAAGTTTTTACAGGCAGGGGGCAGTGCAACACCAACTGCTTTTAAAAGAGCAGGACAGGTTTGGTTTGTTATTGTCTTGAACTCAGGTGAATTTTGTACTGAAATATGTGGCTCCAGCCTTGCTCTTGTGAGACATGATACTGGATCAGTGTTTGTGTTTCTGTTCTTTTGCTGTCTGACGCTGCTTATGTCTGATAGTTGTTTTTGAGTGAATTCTGGAGGTTGGTCAGCTACGAGAGTCAAGCGTGAACTAATTTCACATTTTTTATGTTATTTTTTAAATAGATATTTGACATGAGACAGACTGAAAATACTTATTTATTTATCAGCATTTTATTAGTAACCAGTCTTCAGTTCAAGTGTAGTACACCCTTCATCAATTACTTTTTTTTAATTAGGGTCCTCGCCCTAAGGGCAAGGATCCTATTGTTTTTGCTTTGAAAGTTTTTGTCGCTCAACCGGACGCGTTACGCTTAATTTGACCCCCTAAACATGCTCAAAAACTCACCAAACTTGGCACACACCTCAGATGTGGTGAAAATTTCATGAAATGAAAAAATTAACCCCCAACATGCCAAAATGAGCTCTCTAGCACCACCCAAAAAAACCCACTAAAACGGCCGTAACTTCCTGTAGGAATGTCGTAGAGAGATCAAACCAACGCCGAAACGTTCGTCTCCTCAAGCCGCAAAAGTGCTGGTCGAGGTTCCGAAAGCCTATCTGCAACAGGAAGCCGGCAATTTGCCTTTCAATTTAAAATTTTCATCCAGACAGAAAATGTGTCTCTTAAATGGAATCAGCTTGAAACCCGGACAGTTGACAGAGGAGGCATTGATGATCAAATGTTCCGAAGGAATTTGTTGTTTCTCAAACGGTTTCCGAATGACAAGCCCTCAAAGTTGGTGAACCCCAAAGAAGCCCTCCCAGCTTTCCCCATTAAAATGAATGGGGAAATGAAAATACAGCTCTGGACAACCTGTGCAAGATAAGCCTCTACAGACAAAACTAAAAGTCCTTGAGCTTTGAAAATTACACAGATGGATTCCTGACTAAATTTCCATTTCGCACATATAACTAGTAGGGAGATTTTGTCAAAATTGTGGCAATGGTGAGGAAATGTTTTAACAGATTTGGTTGGTCTGCTGCTCTGCTGCTGTATTTGAATTTAAATGAGGGCAGCAGGTGATGTCATTCACTCACTGATTGACAGGTCAGAGCAGCTGGTCATGTGACTCACTGAAGGTAATATGTAATATGTAATACACACTCATTATAAAGACTGAGGCTTCTCACAGAGCCTCAGACACACACATCAGTCTAACTTAAAGCAGGTCAACGGATCAAAAAAGTATAAAACCTTAAAGATGGAGGTCAAATGGGCATGAGGGACCTGCGAGCGAGGACCCGTCCAATGCTGCTTGCAGCTTTAATTTATTAACATTTTATTCGTAACCAGTGATCATTTAACTGTAGTACACTCTAAACTTCAAATAGCCTACTTATTTATTTATTCATTAACATTTTATTAGTAACCAGTTGTTAATTTAAGTGTAGATTCTTAACATCAAATACTTGTTTTTTTATTCATTAACATTTTTTAGTAAGTAGTGGTCAATTTAAGTGTTGCTTGTCTCTTTTGATTTGTCCCTGTTGCTCTGTCTCTCTTGCTTGTCTCTGTTTCTCTGTTGACATGAATGAACATGAATAAATTAATCAAAGTGCTCTATCATCATCCAAACATTACTTTATCATTCATGAATTAATTTTACTGTCTCTCCATTTTCCAAACTGTCCTCAAACATCTGAGTTTATATGGCAACCAGAGGGCCCAATTTCTTACTTTAATTTATTTAAATGGATAGGCTAACTCATTATTTTTTTGTTATTAAACTATCTTATAGCATCTTATCTTATACTATCATTATTATTTTTATGCTATGTATGTGTGTGTGTGTGTGTGTGTATGTCTGTTCCCTTGAATTTAATTGAATTATTGGACTCACCATTTAATTCTTCTGCCAGGGATATTTCCTGCTGCCCCTGACTGCTTCCAGCAACCCTTTGTCCTTTTGAACAGCCAGATAGAAATCCTTGCATGTCAGGTCACAGTTCACAGTCACCAAACGTTCATTTTTGATTAGTTCTGTGCTGCATCAATTTCTTGAGTCTGACCATTTATTGGCCATCAGGGAGAAGATCTGTTCCACAAAGGCATTTGAGCCTGGCACACTGAGGACAAACGACACAATCCTCAACATGTTGGTCAAGTTGGCTTGCCATACGTTTTGGAAAACTCTTACCCACTTTTCACTGGCTGATTTTGTTGTGTCCTGTACGGTTTTCTGTATTTCCTCTTGGCAGGCACAGTACTCTTCATAAAGCTGGTCCATGTTGACTTTGTCTGTTAGTTTGATGGCAGCAACCACCTTCTCCAGTTCAGCAAAAGTGAGCACATCATAAAGGCCTATTGGTTTCAGTTTCATCATGACATTTTCTGGAGAAAAGTCAAACCACTTGTCAATGTATGCAATTACAGAGTCATAAAACCTGTGAAAGTCCTCTTGCTGTGAAGACTGCTGTGCTGGGAACTGTTTGTCCATCAGCTGCTTGGTTCTGAATCCATAAAAGCAGTCCTGCTTCCTTTGAAGCATCTTCATCTTGAACATCTGCACTTCCTCATAAACATCCGTGATGCAGAGCACTGTTACCTCCAGCTTTTTCACAAGTTCATCAAAAACACACCCTACATTGTAGAAAAAAGACAGGTAGATCTCTGCAGTGTCAGTTTTCTTCATCCTGAAAAATCCTCCTCAGTGCCACAGGACACTCTTCAAGGGACCTGAAGTAGGAGGTAAGAGTGGGCCAACTCTGTAGGGGACAACTGACAGCTGGGTGAAGGGAGAGCCATCGTGTAAACACATGACGGAGGATTTCACGCCACTCATTGTCAAAAAATGCAAAAAATGAGCAGAGCTCCTCTCTCCGGGAAGCAGACACTGAAAAGTAACTGTAGACTTTATAAACAAATGCCTCTATATCAATTAAAAGTTGGTCGCATGCGTGCTTGCATGCATTATGTGCAATATGAGCAGGGCAATTTGCTTTGAGAATGTGTTTGTTTGCATTACAAAATGACTTGTAAACAGAGTGGCTTCTCCCGTAGTTTACGTTTGTGTTGTCAGCGGCATACGCCGTTGTGTTTTGTACATTCAGTTCGAATTTCTCCAGACACGTCATCAGGGCTTCATGTATGCCATTTGCGGTCTCATCGCTGTCTTCATAAAAGTCTAGCAGCTTGGATTGAACTCCATCAACAGGGGAGAAATATCTCACACACTGGAAACACTTTTCTGTTTCCCTTATTGGAGGCATCAGTGGCGACAGAAAAAAAGACAGGCTCACCATCGGCTGGGGAAAGAGTATCCAAAATGTCACGCACAGATTTAGGTCCCAAAACGTTCATTGTGATCATCTCCGCTTTTGTTCTTCCCAAGTGCATCTTCTGGGCCACCGCTGAATCATTGAACACAGTCCCGTTGAGCTTGATAAGGCAGTCAGTGCTGTTGTAGCTGAGAGCATGTTTAACAGTGTGGTACACAAAGGCGGCTTCACTTGATGCTATTTTTTCATTTTCTGCCGTTTTCGTGGCAAAGAATTCACCGATGATGCTAGCCCCTTTAGCTTGGATTGCCTTTTTGTGCAAGCTTCTGAACAGCTGTCTCATCATTTAAAGTCTATAGCAGCCTGATTTGAGAACTCATGTCTCACACTTTTTTTTTTTTTTCTTTTTTACTTTTCATCCAGAGCCTGAACCTCCCTGACAGCTGAGAAGTTAAATTTTAACATCAGTGAACAACAGATTCAACAGGTTCAGGAAGTAATGTATCTCAGCCTTTTTTTGGATTGTAACCTTAAATTTGAGGAACATGTGAAAATAGTGGGAGGCACTGCAAAGGCAAATCTACACATGCTCAAGCTTATTAGAGACTGTTTACCTTTCCATGCTACAAATGCCTTAATGCACTCCACAGTTTTCTCCCATTTAAGTTACAGTGTGACCTCCTGGTCACAAGCAGCACTTAACACACTGATGATCTACAACCGAGCAGTTAAAACCAATCAGGTCACACCATTGTCATGCCCTGAAAAAATTGAACATGTTAAACTTCAAACTTGTTTGTTTGTTTGTTTTCCTTTTAAGAGTATTCACTGTTGTATTCTATGTCTGTAAAGACCCAACTAGGGATGGGCATTACAAATTAGTGCAGGCTAAAAATGCTGTAGTGTGCGGCCAAAATTCTCTCGCTTCATACTGTCCCTATACAAATAAACATTAAAAAGAATAAACTAATTAATATTCCTTAGAGAAGCACTGTGTTAAAGTTGAACTTGTGTAGGTGAAGTTGCACTTAAAAACCAAACAGGTCATATCTGCCATGCATGCTTTGATGTACTAATTTTTTTTTTAACTTATTTAGTGTTAATTTTCATTAATAAGCAGAGCAAGTCAGTATGTTAGAGCTCCAGATTCTGACATTTTTAAGTCTGTGGCATTTTGATTCATTTTATTCTTTATTTTTCATTTTTGATTCCTTTATATATTTATTTATGATTCATTTATCTGACAAAGCCTGGAATAAGATCAGTGGTGAACATTAGCACATTATATTTAAAATATTTTTACAACATGAAATGCATTTGGCATTGCCCCTCTTGTGGGATTTAATGCATTGTTGCATCTTCAAAAAGGTGGAGAACAGACTTCGAACAAGAACTACAGAAATGGTTACCTTTAATTCATTATTTCTTATCTTATATTAAATAAACAATGCTACACATGCAGTTGCCACAGTCATGAGCACTGACCTGATCAGGTCACACTGAAGAGGACGTTCTATTAAAATAAAGGTAACGGCCTGAGACATGAGTTGTTAAATGTTGGAGGTCAAACCAGCATGTTGTGGGTCCATAACAGCCTGACTGTAGTGTTTCACCCTCACAGTTTACATTTAGGCTTTAAATATATGAAGCTATTGTTTGTAACCATTAGATGAATAACATTGTTAATTTTCATGAACTTTTTTTCTCCACAGAGCTCATTATCAACAATAATCCACAAACACATTAAATATCTCAGAGGTTTTTTATCCAAAGAACAGGGCGATGCTAACCTCCAGGTTGAACTACAAAAACATGTCATCCCTGCACCACATGGCCGATCAACCCACACCTCACAACTACATGGCCTGTCCTGACAAGAAGCCTCAGCTGAAGGAGACGTCTTCTGGTCAAAGTGCAGCACTATAATCAAATACAACTTTTTGGATGGAAAACTTTATTTAATTTTTTATGGATGAAATTGTGTTTTGACTTTTAAAATACAATATTTCAGTAATTGTTGACATCATAGTCATGACTATCATTTATCAGGCCTTATATAATTGTCATTAACATTTAAAAGTCAGCGGTAAGAGAGAGTGAGGCAGCTAACGTGAGTGAGAGGGGACACAGGACCCTCCCTATACACAGAACAGGTTCATGGAAAGGATATTTTTACTCCACTGCTGACATGTTTGTTTTACAACATTGCTCATGTGTTGTACTTTTCACTGAGACAGTAGCATCCAATATTTACATTATCTGATTATTCATTATGACCCTGTGGTCTCTTATCTATGACCCTTTGAAAAATCCTCTCTGCATCTTCAGCGAGCATGTCGAGTATCATGTTGAGGGATTTGTAAGTAAAAGTAAAAGAGCAGACCATTGAGACTGGGATTCCAAGTATTGGAATTAATCTTGAGCCTTCTTCTGCTGCCAGTAATGCGGCTGTTATGCCAATCTGGGACACAAATTTCAGTACGAGATCAGGAGTTATTTCAGCTGCTGCCAGTGGTGAAGTGATAACAGATGTCAGTTCCTCATAAGGAACACCTGAGTAGTTAGCCATTCTTTTGAGTGACTGGATGTCAAGACCAAATCCAAAAACATGTCTTGTGATAACACCAGCTAACAATGCTGCATCAACAGCCACAGAAACCCCGGGAACTGGTACAGCTGCTCCAGCTGCAGACAGAATAGCAAAGTATTTGATTTTTTTCTGAAAAGCCTTTTTCTTCTTGTTGATCATCTCCAGGCTGATGTTGGGCATGGCGAGCAGAAAGGCCTCCTTCTTGTGATCAGGAAGTTCTCTCTCCAGGGTGTCCTGTAGCTGATGGAAATCATAGAGGTGGAGCTCTTGGCTGGACACCAAGAAGACCTGAGGAGACTCAAATCTTTCATCCTGAAGACCTGTGTGACAATGAAAAACAAAAAGATGAAGAACAATGTTATAAACTACAGCACACATTTATCCACCTGATTCTAGGTCTGTCATCAGACGGATCCAATTTCAAAGCATCAAGCTGAATGAGCTCTGTCTGCAGAGACACTGACCAATCACAGCCTGAGGACAAAGAGGCAGGGACTACAAATGTGATGTCAGTGAGAAGAAACAGCCAGACTGTGAACAATGGCTGCTGGTGAAGAGATCGGCCTGGATACTCACTGTGACAGCGGTTTAATCAGAACTGGACAAAGTTCCTTGACCAAGACCTTGACCTTTGTCCTATGACCTTCAAAATCTACATAGTTCATTCCTGTTTCTAAGTAGACATTTGAGTAGATGGAAATGTTTCCAATCTCGGGGGATGGTTTGGGGGGACGGGGCTGCAGCTGGACTTGAGTTGCATTCTGGTTTAAGGTTCACCTCGGTGATCCAGTGATAGTGGGTTTATGGGCCCTACACTCCAGTCTGCCTCAACTGTGGTTATTGAATGTAAACTTCTTTAAATGATGTGTTTCTGATTTGCTCTTCATTTATTCACATTGTTCTATTGTATTGAACGTAAAAGCAACGAGGAGACTTTGGCGCATGAGTGGGTGAGAAATCTGTTCTCTTTCCCAGTAACACTCCGAGATGGTCTGTCTGATCAAGAAAAGGAGATTCTGGTCAAGCTGAGCTGTAACATGGACTTGAATCAAAAGATGACCGTGAAGTCACTTCTGCACTTTTGTCTGTCAGTGGACACTGAGTTCCTCCATCTCTCCAAAAAGACAATAAAGGTGCTAGTCACCTTCACCCCCACTTACCTGAAGGAGTTTGTTGCACTGAAAATGATCAAAAATAAGTTCTGGACAAGACTGCAGGTGGACGATGATCTGCGGTTATTCCTCTCTAACCTTCAACTCAGCATCAAGAGCATTTGTGCATCAAGGATGCAGACTCAGTGTTCTAACTAAAAAGAGGTGAGCTCACATTTGAGGCTGTGTTGCCCACAAGTTTATCGTTCAAAGAGCACTGACAACATGGTAAGACAGCGAAATGTAAAATAAAGGTGGATTCTCATGTGGATAATCCTCAGAGGACCTTTGTGCTGGTCAGTCTGAGCCTGCAGCAGCTCTGAGAGGGTCTCTGTCTGTGACAGACTTTCAAGAGTGAGAAGGTCTATGAGTGAGCCCTCTTGATTTGGACTGATCCTCGTGGATATTGATTGGATGATTGATTGATAGTGATGAAGGGCCTGACCAAACAGCAGGGACACACAAGTGGGCAGAATGAGCAGATCCAGATGAAAAAATGAACAGATTCACCTTCAGTTATTCAGAAAGTATCCAGAAAAACACGTAAATTCAGCTGCTTAACTGCTCGAATGTTCACTGTTCTGAGAAATGAGTCCATTCACTTAAGTTAGACGACCTTAAGACACTTGTGACTCGAGGCTGCACCGAATAGAGCAGATTATTATTTACAAGATTGTAACAGCAGCTTTTATAAAAGAGTCCTGCAGTCTGATGACACTACAGAATGTTATACTTTATAGAAAAATAGTCTGACTTAACAAGTTATTAAAGCATGAAAAAGTCCTTAACAATGTGACATGATGTCAGTCTGATGAGCACCATGGGCAGAGCATGGACATCATTTTATTATTTAACATGAAACATGCACAACAACAGAGATAAGCTGTTCAGAGGGCAGTTTTCTACTATTTAACATACAACACATCAAAATATTTCCCAAAATTAGACATAAATTCAGCTTCGAATGACAGGGACAGGATCTGTATTTAGTGATACAACATGACAAAGTTCTGCTGACAAACCTACATGCAAATAATCTGTGTGCAGTAAGAGAGAGCAGGTCAACCAAGTCTGTATGTGCATTTATTAAAAAACAGTAAAATTATATATGTATATATATATATATATATATATATATATATATATATATATATATATATATATATATATACATATACATATATATATATATATATATATATATATATATATATATATATATATATATTCATATATGTGTTTGTGTGTCTGTGTGTGAAGCTAAGAATGTTATTGGACAAACATTTTAAAAGGAAAGAGGAATTTCAAACTGATTTTTTATACCCTGATTTGAGTCTGAAATGAATCAAGCATAACATTCAGCAACCTTTTTTTTTTAAATTAAAAAAACATTTAACATGAGAAATCTTGATCACAAAACAATATTGTGCTTTAATACTTTTTTCTGTTTTGTTGTAAAACAGTAAATTTGAGAATTCATAGATAAAAATAAAAATAATATTTTTGCATAAAAACATTATTTCTATCAAAGATGATCTATATTGTGGTGTGTTAGAGCCTGATATGTAACAATGACCCAAAATGTTATTTTAAAAAAATGTAATAAAACCTGAAATGTAATAACTGGTCGATAATGTAACAAAAGTGTTGCGCCCAAACGTAATAACTTTATCACTTTATGGGGCATCATGTAATAACTGACCCAAAGCGTAACAACTTATTACATTTTCGGCAAAAACTTATTATGTTTTGGGCTCAGCATCTTGTTACATTATTGACCAGTTATTACATTTTGGGTTTTATTACATTTATTTATAATATTTTGGGTCATTGTTACATTTCGGGTCATTGTAATATATCAGGCTCTAACATGGTGTATGAACAATTACAGAAACATAAAAAGATATGATTTTTGGTAATTACCAATACTGTAGATTTAGGGCAGCTATGTCGTCAACCAATTAGTTTGTTCAGCAATGAATCTATCTTTCTATATATCTGTATCTATCCATAGACAGATAGCGAAATAGATAGATAGATAGATAAAATATATTTAAAGTCTGATACAAAGACTTTTTTCTTAAAACTTCAAACATGCTTGAGAAGAAAGGAGTGTTGGGTATTAAAGAGATGCAGACCAAAATATAAAAAAGTTAACTGCTGTGACACCTGTGTTGATTAAGAAAAGTTTATAAGCAAAGACAAATACATTAAAAAAAATAAGATGCACACAAAAATGTAAAATGTTTGAAGACACTGAAATGCCATGGAGTAAAAGTAAAAAATGAACAGAACAGACTGAACAGACTTTTTCAGTTGGTATTTTGTATCTTGAAGTGACATGGAGCCTACCTCTGATGCAGTCATCCCTGATTCTTGTGATGGTCTCCTCTTCATTAATTTGTCGTTTCTTTGCATTTCCTATGTCGATGTCAATCTTTGAGCGAACAAAGTAGAATTTCTTCTTCATCTTCTGAATCTCCTTGGCCAGCTTTACATCATTTTCAGTGAAGCGACCAGCTGAGATGATGATGAAGAAGTCATATTTTTCAAACTCAACCATCTTCAGGTACTTGGCAGCTGGATATTTTTTGGTGCCAATACCAGGGAGATCATACAACTTAACATTTGGGAAGTTTGGATAGAGGTACTCTGTGACCTTCATGGTGGTTTCTGTCTCACCAACTGGAGCAGCTCCCTCCTCGTTGTAATTGATGCCTCTGATGGCATTAATGAAGGAGGATTTACCAGAGCCAGTCTCCCCTGTGATGGCAATATTTAGAGGAACATTTTTTTCCTCGTCCAAATACTCCTGGATCTTTGCAGCAGCCGACTCTTTGTCATTTTTTTGTAGAGCTTCTTTAAGTTCTTCATCAATGTGTTTGTTGCTGTTTGCATTCCCCATGGTGCTGCTTCAGATCTGTGGATTAAAATAAAGTTATGAGGACATTTTTTATTCTTCAAATATATAAGACAGTGTTATGTGACAATAAAAAGTATCATGCAAAAAGAAAATATGAAAGAATTAAAATTATATAAACAGAAACACATTGTCAGTTTCCTGCATTAAATTAGTGAAAATCTTGAAAAGGGAAATTCAGTGAACAGTTCAGACAAGAAGGAAACTACTAACAGGGTTTCTGCTCTACACAGCAGGGTGGGGTTCATATTAGGTCTAAACTCATATCACACTCAGATCTGCACAGAAAATAATCCATGTCTGCTTTTAGAAAGCTTTTGAAAGTTTTGTTTTTCAAACATGTCAAACTTATTCATGAAGCACATTTTAAAGGCACTCACACTGACAGAAGTGTTTCATAAACAAGTGAGATGATAAAATTAACAATAAAAAAAAGACTTAGTACACTGAAAATAACACACTAATGCTTAATCAACAAAATAGAAGAACTGAGAATCAAATGCAAAACAAAATTATTAACCTTTTATTAATGTAGACAAAATACAAATAAAACAAGACATAAATCAACATAAGACATCATAAAATGTGAAATATAAAATTACTGAGGTCAGCTAGAATTAAAAAGAGAGAGGTTTTCAGTAGTGATTTGAAAATGTCTAAACTCCTGAACAGATCTCACACTCACCTCAAAGAAACCAGTGTAGAGAAAAGACGATCGAGTGTGACTCTATGGCAGACACACAATAGAAACAGAAACTTTTATCAGTCTGAGAGCTCTGCCCTTTAGGCATCAACCAATCAAAAATCTTCTGTTTATCTTCTTCACCTCTGACTCTATTATAAGATCATCTGACTTCCAGTAAACCTGCATATTTAGAGTAAATACTGAGAGTTGAACTCTCTCTCACCTGAAGGTTACTTAGAGCAGAGTTTTCAAACTATTTATACTCAAGCCTCACCTAATGTTAAGCCAAAATCTCAAGACACACCACATTCATATCTGTGCAACATATCCTTTTTATCACATGTAACAGTACTCTGTCAGTCTGATGCTTGCAAATGTATTTTTATATCTGCTATTTCATGATACAATTAACTAACAGCTGCACTAAGCCACTAACAAACTGCTGTTGAAAAAAATTCAAGAGTTTGTTTAAAATTATTCAATTACAAAACTTCTGCAACACATGTTTAACCCTTTGATACCCCTTGTTCACTTTTTGGACACTTAAAAACTCATAACCTTCTCCAAAGTAGGTTTTGTTATTGTACCCGAGAAGACCAGTCCCTCACCCTTTATTCACTGAGGAACTGTAGGCTTTCTTCCAGGGGAACAGGGGAGTCTGGCATATCTTTTAACGCTCACCACAAGTTGCACAATCCTCACAAGTTTTAACTTGTTGCTTCTCATTGTGTAAGATGCAGCTTGCAGAGGCGAGTATAACAGCAGTTCATGTCCTCTGATCTCGATTTGCACTGAAATGATTTTCATCCAGTTGAAAAACGAGTTTCTCCAGTCCTCCAGTTCCTGGCTTGTTCCTGTTGCTAAACCCTGCCTTTCAATGCCATGGAGTATGAGTGACCCTGAGAGGCTAGAGGAGAGAGTGGACTGTATTCTGCTCCCTTGACCTCACATAAACACAGCAAAGTGTCTCCTCTGGATAAAAACTGTGTAGAGACATTGACGTGTTAGGTGGAGTGCAGGCTGGTTTGTCAAACTCAGTGGTTGGCATGACGATTATTATCCTGTCATGACAAAACAATTAAACAAGAGGATTTAAAGCTGCGGCACCAGAGTAAGAAGAATGTCTCCAGTTATAGGCCCTGTATGCTCTCAGTCCTGTTCTGGGTGGGTATGTTTCACCAGCAGAGTTGTTTTCTGAGCAATGGACCATGGCAGGGGGAAAAAGTTTATTTTATCCCTCACGTTAGTTTCAGTTAAAGGAAGAACTCCTGTTAGTCTGGATATTTAATGTATTATTCAAACATTTTCCATCCATCCATCTGTAGCCTATTCCTGCGCAGCAGCTGGATCCACCTGATTCAATGTCTGTAATAGAGCAGATCCATCCTGCCGAGCTCCAATCCACAAAGAATGTGAGTGGCCCAAAGTGGCACGACCCAATCACAGTGTGGGGAAAATTCATCATCAGCTAAAATACAGAAACAGTGATCAGAGGACATGAAATGATCTGTCTGCAAGTCTTTCCTGTGTGTATTCCAGTGCATAAAAGTATTAACAAGAGTACAAAGCATACGTGACCTCTGCAATTTTATTCATATTTATACAGTTAAGACTTAGAGAAATGATCAAAAAATGTGCATGGAAACATGTAACACTGATCCGAGGGATCCTGAGAGGCTAGAGGAGAGAGTGGACTTTATTCTGTTCCCTTTACCTTCACATAAACACAGCAAAGTGTCTCCTCTGGATTAAACTGTGTGGTCAGATCACTGCATTTCCCTGGAGAACCACAGTTGTTATTATCATCCTGCCATGACAAAACAACCTTTCCGCAACACGACGGCTGTGATCAAGGCGACTTGGTAGCTCGTCGCTCTGTCGGCAAAGTTGAAAAAGCTGATATTATCAGGTGATGTCATGTGTGGCTGCGCGGCAATAGCCAATCAGTGTTGTATGGGTGTGTGATGGTACCTGTGAGAGACTGTTTTTATTGAGGTTCACAGGGACAATCCATGTCCCTGTGGGGAACACTAGTTAGTGAGTAAATTAGTTCCGACTAGACCGACCGCAGAGAACTCACAGACGATGCTGCAGCAGGGCCATCAACTGCAGTGATTTGTGGCTGGTAGATGAGTAAAAAGGATTCAGTTGGAATAATGTTGGCTAATACATCCTATTATATGATATGATTGTGGCAAAACTTAAGAGGGCGGGACGTCACAGAGCAAAGGCAGCGGTGACCAAAATGAAGTATTTATGGACACGCAACACGACTTCAGTGGGCGACATGTTCATGGTTGCAAAGTCGCGTTCGTGTCAACGCAGCTTCAGGACACCAGGGACAAACTTATAGACCTGCACAAGGCTGGGATGGGCTACAGGATAATGGGCAAGCAGCTCAGTGAGAAGGCGACAACTGTTAGCGCAATTATAAGAAAATGAAGAAACTCAAGATGACTGTCAGTCTCCCTCGGCCTGGGGCTCCATGCAAGATCTCACCTGTGGAGTATCAATGGTCATGAGAAACATGAGGGGTCAGCTCAGAACTACACGGGAGGACCTGGGGCCTCATGTACAAAGACTTGAATGGATTTTCTACTAAAACATGGTGTACACTCAAATCATGAAAACGTATGCACTAAAATATCTGTATGTATGAATCTGTGCGCAGGCGTGAACCCAAGCACATTGCGTTCGTACGTTGGAATACCCAACCCCTCCCTGTCCTCGTCCTCCATTTAAATACGCAAATCGTATTTAAATGAGCTGAGATTCCCCACTCTGCACAATCAGAGCATCAAACAAATGAAGAAGTAAGACAGGAAAAAAAAAACTTCACAGAGAGCGAATCAGAGGTGCTACTCTCTGAAGTAGAGAAGTACAAAAATGTGCTCTTTAGCAGGCTGTCCTCTGGCATAACAAATAAATGGAAGAGAAGTGAGTGGGAAAGCATGTGTGGGGCACATTTTCACACTTTACGCACGGGTTTATTTTCATGAGTGTTTGCACACAGAGACAATCAGGGGCTTGTTTGAAAGACCTTAAGCTAGTTTTGCCAGCAAAAAACAGCAAGTAACTTTAACTACTGACTAGTAATGATGCTGTGAAGATGGTGTAGAATTTGGGGAAGTACATGCTCAGTGCGCATCACAGGGATTAATATTAGGACAATTACACAAATACATTTACTCACCTCGAAGCCACCCATCACGCACAATGCCAGCCTGTAATCTGTTCCCAACCACGCTGTTACTCAGAATGTATGAATCATGCATTGAACCAGGCCACCTCGCCACAGTGTTGGTTAACTGCATTTTAGCATCACATATGATCTGTACATTAGTTCAGTGATGTTGACAAATTCATCATGTGATGGCTCTTTCATAGGCCAATCCTGAGAAACACTGGGAGTTGAGGAGCCGCCATTACTGCGGTGATATAACTCCTGTAATTGAATGAAAGTGATTAGGAGAATCAACAAAAATCCAAGTTTTTGTGTTTTATCACTGTAGAAAAACATCCTCTCAACTCTCTTTGTAACTATCAGGTAGCGATACTCCTTCCTGTTCAGAGCCAAAGTTATTGATCTACGCAAGCAGCACATGGCTAATTAAATATTCATAGGACAAACACGGAGTTAGCATGCTCATGGCTAGCCAGGCACACAGCAGTGAAGACGTAAAGCTGATGGAGGGATAAACAACAAAAGGACAGTGCTAAACTACCAACAAACGGAGGCTCACCATCAGCTGGGGAAAGAGTATCCAAAATGTCGCACACAGATTTAGGTCCCAAAACGTTCATTGTGATCATCTCCGCTTTCGTTCTCCCCAAGTGCATCTTCTGGGCCACCGCTGAATCATTGAACACAGTCCCATTGAGCTTGATAAGGCAGTCATGTTTAACAGTGTGGTACATAAAGGCGGCTTCACTTGATGCTATTTTCTCATTTTCTGCGGTTGCCCTGCAAAGAATGCACCGATGATGCTGGCCCCTTTAGCTTGGATTGCCTTTTTGTGCATTTCAAAGCCAGCGTGTCTTGTCAGGTCGTTCTCACCGCCATGGGTAATTGATAACTCTCGGCGGCAAACTGTGCAGTAAGCTTTGGTGACATCATCACTCACGGGTTTCAGCCAGAGCCTTTTTGTTTCCCATTGCTTATTATAGCAACATAACCTCTTCTTTTTTGACACTGGTTCCATTTTTAGCTTGCATTTGATAGCGATGGTTTGTTTTTGTTTTGTTTTTTTGAGCGGCTGGTACTTCTGCATGCCCCAACATTTTATTGGTTTGCATCACGTCACATGTGTAAAAGGAGGTCTGTGATTGGAGGGCGGGGCGTTGGCTGTCTCGTGCGGGACTAATCAAAACTGGCTAAATTCTGGGACGTTCCGCACAATCCGGGACTGTTGGCAATCCTACTCTTGGTACATCTGAAACTTGCTGTGAAAAAGAGCGTATGCTACATTTTTTTGCGTATGCACCCTTTGTACATGAGGCCCCTGCATGACCTGAGAAGAACTAGGTCCACAGTCTCAAAGGTTACCATTAGTAACACACTACGCTGTCATGGATTAAAATCCTGCAGCGCGCGCAAGGTCCCCCCTGCTCAAGCCAGCACATGTCCAGGCCCCTCTGATGTTTGCCAGTGACCATCTGGATGATCCACAGGAGGTATGGGAGAGGGTCATGTGGTCTGATGAGACCAAAGTAGAACTTTTTTGTAAAAACTTTACTTGCCGTGTTTGGAGGAAGAAAAGGAATGAGTACAATCCCAAGAACATCGTCCCAACTGTGAAGCATGGGGGTGGAAACATCATGCTTTGGGGGTGCTTTTCTGCAAAGGGGACAGGATGACTGCATCGTATTGAGAGTAGGATGGATGGGGCCACTTTCGCGAGAGTTTGGGCTACAACCTCCTTCCCTCAGTAAGAGCATATGGGTTGTAGCTCGGTCTTCCAGCACGACAATGTCCCAAAACACACGGCCAGGGCAACTAAGGAGTGGCTCTGTAAGATTCATTTCAAGGTCCTTGAGTGGCCAAGCCAGTCTCCGGACCTGAAACCAAAAGAAAATCTTAGGAGGGAGCTGAAACTCCATGTTGCCCAGTGACAGCCCTGAAACCTGAAGGATCTGGAGAAGATCTGCATGGAGGAGTGGGCCAAAATCCCTGCTGCAGTGTATGCAAACCTGGTCAAGGACTAAAGGAAATGTCTGACCTCTGTAATTGTCAAAAAAAAGGTTTCTGTACCAAATATTGAGTTCTATTTTCCCATTCTATCAAATACTTATTTCATGCAATAAAATGCAAATTAATTATTTAAAAATCATACAATGTGATTTTTATAGATTTTTTTTAGATTCTGTCTCTTACAGTTGAAGTGTACCTACGATAAATATTACAGACCTCTCAATTCTTTGTAAGTGGGAAAACTTGAAAAATCTGCAGTGTATCAAATACTTATTTCCCCTTACTGTTGGCCCTGTAGCTCTCATTCCTGTTCAGCTGGTTCTCATTTCTGTTCTGAGTGGGTATATTTTACCATCAGAGTTGTTTTCGGAGCAATGGCCCATGGCAGGTGTAAAAAAGGCTATTTTGTCTTTTCATTTAAGGGACCTTTAAGCATGAAAAGATGACAGTGTTTCATTTTTCTTTTGTTTTGTGTTTCGTGGCCTCACTTTCTCCATTAATTGAGGAAGCTTTATTTTAAACTTCTTTTTTTTTTATTATGTGTCAAGCTTGAGTACACATGGCAATGATTATTCTAATGAAATACAGTGTTTGGATGCCTAAAAGTTTAACCTGAATGATGGGTTTTGAGCGCTCGTTATGGTATTTAATGATCTGAGCAAGATGCAGCATATACATATTAAAAAATAGGCATGAGGACTGATCCTTGGGGAACCCCACATGTCATATTTCTATACCCTCAGATTAATGATTACCAACACACACATATTAGTCACAATCTTTAAAGTATTTTTTTAATCTGAAGTGACAAAAACACACTGAGACATTTTTCTCAACTCTTATGAATAAATCATACAATAGAGGGTTAAAAAAACTGGCTCTCAGCTTCTAAGTCTATATACTGTATAAAAAAATTCTTTAAACTCTGATTTTGGTAATTGTTGGTAAAATTAGTCCTATCGCTCACTCACTACCTCTTTCAGTCACTCATTCGCTATCTTTCTGTGAGGATTCACAGTTCCTCTCAGTCTTTCCCCCTCCCTCACTGCTCCTCTCCTTCACCTTCCTGCGGAGGCGGGGCTCCAGGCGCGCTGCAGTTCTCCACACCTTTTCCTGATCTTGTCCAATCACCGCTCCCTATTTATTCCCCTCTTCAGATGACTGCAGCGCTGGTGGATTGCACACACGACGCCTGGTCTCCTTGAGCTCCCACCACCGCATCATCTGGACTGTTGTTCACTCTTTGTGTCATTCCCTGTGATTCAAATTAAAATCACTTCAACTTTTTCAACTGCCTGATCATTGAGCTTTTGGGTCCAACACTACTACACTCTCTGGGTCATATCCTGACACTTTCACTCATTCACTCACCTCTTCCATTCATTCACTCACTTACTGTCTTTCACTCAATTATTCACTCACTTATTCACTCACTCACTACCTCTTTCAGTCACTCATTCACTATCTTTAGCTCACTCACTCACTCACTCACTCACTCGCTGTCTTTCACTCATTCATACACTCACTTATTCACACACTACCTCTTTCAGTAACTCATTCACCCAGTGTCTCTTTCACCCACCCTCTCGCTGTCTTTCACTCAGTATCTGTATATAACATTTGCAATTTGGTAATCTCTAGTCAGGCATCTAATCTAACAGTTTGGTCAGTATGAATGATGCAACACCTTATACCATTCAACATGGAAGACTACGACTGCAACCATAGTAGGCAATTACTGATTATGCAAATATCCAGATTTTCAAGTACAGTGCTGTGAAAAAGTATTTGCCCCCCTCCCGATTTCTTATTTTTTTGCATATTTGTCACACTTAAATGTTTCAGATCATCACACAAATTTTAACATATAACCTGAGTAAACACAAAATGCAGTTTTTAAATGATGATTTTATTTATTAAGGGCAAAAGCTCTTCAAACCTACATGACCCTATGTGAAAAAGTAATTGCCCCCTGAACCTAATAACTGGTTGTTTCACCCTTGGCAGCAATAACTGCAATCAAGCGTTTGTGATAACTGGTGATGAGTCTTTCACATCGCTGTGGAGGAATTTTGGCCCACTCTTCTGCGCAGAATTGTTTTAACTCAGCCACATTGGAGGGTTTTCGAACATGAACTGCTCATTTAAGGTCACCCCAGAGCTTCTCAATTGGATTTAAGTCCGGACTTTGACTCGGCCACTCCAAAACCTTAATTTTATTTTTTTTTTAAACCATTCAGAGGTGGACTTGCTAGTGTGTTTTGGGTCATTGTCCTGTTGCATAACCCAAGTGCGCTTGAGCTTGAGGTCACAAACTGATGGCCGAATGTTCTCCTTCAGGATTTTCTGGTAGACAGCAGAATTCATGGTTTCATCAATCACAGTAAGTCATTCAGGTCCTGAAGTAGCAAAGCAGCCCCAGACCATCAAACCACCACCACTGTGTTTGACTGTTGCAATGATTTTCTTTTTATCAAATGCTGTGTTGTTTTTACGCCAGATGTAATGGGAAGCACACCTTCCAAAAATTTCAACTTTTGTCTCATCAGTCCACAGAATATTTTTCCAAAAGTCTCAAGATGTTTTTTTGGCAAATGTGAGACGAGCTTTTTTGTTCTTTTTGGTCAGTCGTGGTTTTCACCTTGGAGCTCTCCCATGATGCCATTTTTGCTCAGTCTCTTTCTTATTGTTGAGTCACGAACACTGATCTTAACTGAGGCCACTGAGGCCTGCAGTTCTTTAGATGTTGTTCTGGGTTCTTTTTGATCTCCTGGATGAGTCCTCGTTGTGCTCTTGGTGTAATTTTGGTAGGCCGACCACTCCTGGGAAGGTTTGCCATTGTTCCCAGTTTTCTCCATTTGTGGATAATGGCTCTGACCGTGGTTCGCTGGAGTCCTAAAGGCTTAGAAATGGCTTTATAATAGACTGATAGATTTCAATCACTTTGTTTCTCATTTGTTCTTGAATTTCTTTGGCTCGTGGCATGATGTGTTTCTTTTCGAGATCTTGCAGCCTACTTCACTTTGTCAGACAGGTTCTATTTAAGTGATTTCTTAATTCAACAGGTCTGGCCTGGGTGTGGTCAGTGAAATTGAACTCAGCTTTCAAAAATTTTGGTTAATCACAGTTAACTGATGGTTTAACAAGGGGGGGATTACTTTTTCACATGGGGTCTTGTAGGTTTGGAGAGCTTTTTTCCCTTAATAAATAAAATCATCATTTAAAAACTGCATTTTGCATTTACTCAGGTTATCTTTGTCCAATATTAAAATTTGTGTGATGATCTGAAACATTTAAGTGTGACAAATATGCAAAAAAAAATAAGAAATCAGGAAGGGGGAAAATACTTTTTCACAGCACTGTAATTGAGGCAAGGTACAAAGTTCAATGTGTTATCTAGAAGGCTAATACCAACACATCATATAGGTCCGTACCACCCCATCACAGTGAACCACCCCGTCACATCAGTTACCACCCCGTCACAGAGTCATTTTGTCAAAAAAATGATAAGAAGGGAGTGAAATTCTCCATAAATTAATATTTAATAATGTTCTTGTTTTGTGGACAAATTACATTAATGTAACTTCTATTTGACATTTGAAGTGAATTTGTACTTTTTTTTTTTTTAGAAACAATGAGATCAATGACATGTTAAATTCAGAATTCAATATCAAGAATCTAAAAATGAAAGAAACTGATTAAATTACATACTTTAAATTGATGGTGTCTAAAAAAGGACATTTTACTGTTTGAAAAACATATTTCTTTTATAATTTATTTCATGTATTACTACTCAAATGGTGTACACATTGTCCGTGACGGGGTGGTACAAGAATGCCTTCCATGTCTGGGAAAAAAAAGATAATATTAATACAGATTTTATGCCTGAGCTGGGAAAATATTTTTTATGAAGGATTAACATGTATTATTTGGCAGTCCTTTGGCTAGACCTCGCCAATGCCTACGGGTCCATTCCACACAAGCTGGTGGAAACTTCGCTTGACCGACACCACAGGTAAGATCAAGGACCTCATACTGGACTACTACAGCTGTTTCAGCGTGAGAGTCCCTTCCGGAACTGTAACATCTGCATTTCATCGGCTTGAGAAAGGCATTATCACTTGATGCACCGTTTCCGTGATATTGTTCGCCTTGGCCATGAATATGCTGGTGAAGTCAGCAGAGGTGGAGTGGAGAGGCCCGCTCACCAACTCAGGTATGCGGCAGCCCCCCATCAGAGCATTTATGGATGATCTGACAGTGACTACAACATCAGTCCCGGGATGTCGATGGATCCTTCAAGGCCTTGAGCGTCTCATTAACTGGGCCCGGATGACCTTCAAGCCAGCAAAGTCCAGGTCCCTGGTGGTGAAGAGGGGGAAGGTTACAGACCTGTTTCGCTTCTCACTTGGAGGCACCCAGATTCCATCTGTGTGAGAGAAGCCAGTCAAGAGCCTGGGCAAGATCTTTGACTGCACCTTGAAGGACACTGCAGCGCTCCAAGCAACATCAGAGGAGTTGGGAACCTGGCTGACAGCTGTGGATAAGTCAGGGCTACCAGGTAAGTTCAAAGCCTGGATTTACCAACATGGCATCTTGCCACGACTCCTCTGGCCTCTGCTGGTCTACAATGTGCAAGTGACCATCTTTGAGGGCTTCGAGAGGAAGGTAAGTTGTTTCCTGCAGAAGTGGTTGGGCTTACCGCAAAGTCTCAGCAGTATTGCTTTGTACGGGAGAAACAACAAACTGAAACTGCCCTTCAGTAGTGTGACAGAGGAGTTTATGGTTACCCGAGCAAGAGAGGTGCTGCTGTATAGGGACTCCAGTGACATCAAAGTCTCCTCAGCCGGCATAGCAGTAAGAACCGGCAGGAAGTGGAAGGCTCACGAGGCAGTGGACCAGGCTGAATCCCGCCTGCGACACAGGAAGCTGGTGGGATCAGTGGCTTCTGGTCGTGCAGGCTTCGGGAGCAACCCAAGACCTCAATACATCAAGGCCCAGGGAAAGGAGAGGCGTCAGCTGATCCAGCAGGAGATCCAAGCCGAGGTGGAGGAAGCCTGCTGTAGTAGGACAGTAGGGATGCGGCAACAGGGGGCGTGGACCCGATGGGAGGAGGCAGCTGACCGGAAGATAACGTGGACAGAGCTATGGCGATCTGAGCCACACCGGATCAAGTTTCTGATCGAGTTGGTGTACGATGTCCTCCCAAGCCCGTCCAACCTCTTCCGCTGGGGCTTGGCCGAGAATCCACTGTGCCCTCTCTGCCAGAGAAGTGGATCACTGGAGCACATCTTGAGCTGCTGCCCAAGGGCACTAGGAGAAGGGCGCTACTGCTGGCGCCATGACCAAGTGTTGCGGGTTATCGCAGAGGTCATCAGCACAGGGATCTCCACCAGCAAGCACCAGCAACCATCAAGGCAGTCCATCGCCTTTGTTAGAGCCGGAGAGAAGCCACAGAAGAGCCAGAGCCAAGCAGGAGGGCTGCTGGCATCAGCTCGGTACTGGCAGCTGAAAGTCGACCTAGGGAAACAGCTCAGATTCCCAGAGAACATCGCAGTGACCACGCTCAGGCCAGACATAGTCCTGGTGTCAGAAACAACAAGGCAAGTGGTCCTGTTGGAGTTGACTGTTCCCTGGGAAGACCGGATGGAGGAGGCCTTTGAGAGGAAGAGGGCTAAGTACAAGGAGCTGGCAGGCGAGTGCCGGAGCAGGGGATGAAGGACCCGATGCAACCCCATCGAGGTCGGGTGCAGAGGATTCGTGGGCCAGTCTCTCGTCAGGGCACTCAAGATGCTGGGAGTGAAGGGACTGCAAAACAGAAGAGCCATCAAAAACATCACAGACACAGCAGAGAAGGCATCCAGATGGCTGTGGATAAAGAGGGGAGATCCGTGGACCATAACAGCTACTTAGACACAAGCCGGGGACTGATCAACCCCGGCTGGGTCACCTGGGCGAGGGTGTCTGATGTTGTGAGACCTGAAACACCCAATGAACCCAGGATACATCACTGATGATGTGTCTTAAGTTGCACCCAAGTGTATATTAGAACTATTTCATGTTGTGGATTAAACAAAGAAAAAGTTGGTCTTGATAAAATTTTTGAAAATTGCAAAGTGGAAATGGCACCCATTACATAGAATGACCCTCCTAAAGTTGGAGTTTCCAGTCCTTTCAAGTCTTTTTCAAGTCTATCCTGGCTGCTTCTCTCTGGTCTGTCATGTTGTCCATCACTGGGTTTGACTTAAATAGATTTGTTTTCCTGTTTGAATGTTGGCTTGTACTGACTGACAGGTGGATTTCTGTAAAACAGAACAAATAGTTTCAGAGGTATAGACATGGAGGTATATCAGAGATGATCAGTGAACTGCGAACATGTGCGCGCCTGAAGGGAGCCTTGACTTCGGTAAAACCATTCACTCTACAAGCACAAGGGCATGGATATATGAGTGCAAGGCTTCCTCCGTGTGCCGGTGAGCATAAAGATGCACAGCACATGGGACAGGGATTGTGAATCACTTTGTGTGTTTATTGTAATTCAAATGGTGTCTCGTTGGCTCATGTGCACAGTTTAAGTGAACACAATGATTTAAAAAATGACGAGTCAGCCTTTTGGTTAATTAAAACTCAACTTTCCTGAGCGCTCCAGCTCTGGTTTTCACTTCATTTTTCTAAATGATAAATTCATCCTTAAGTATCCTGGGTCACTTATTCTCCATGATATTAGAGCAATCTGTAAAGGATCAAGCTCCCAATGCAGTCTACTATTGCAGTGGTTCTCAACCTGTGGGTTGAGGCCCAAAAGTGGGTCTCAGAGCTGTTCTCAGTGGGTGGTGTAATAGTCGGGCAAAAATGTGGCAAAAATGTCTTCAGTGTTCAGAGGCCCTGAGTGGATAAACTTCCATACATTTAATTTTACTCTGTTGTGTTGTAACAAGTACGTATTAACTGTTCTCTCAGGATCTTGACATATCCTGTCATCTTAGCATAGAAATTGGGGTTTTCCTATGATGAACTTTTGACTTTAGATATCTAGAAAACAACCAACATATAAATGTTATAATGGGGAAAATAGTGAGTAGTATTTATGGATGTGTGTTCTCCCAGGGCTCTTATATTATTTATTGTTTATAACATTTTTTCCTCCAGTCTCTTCGCACAAAAAAATCCCTTGAGTGTATGTTTTATTTAAAAAGTGAAAATATCAGTGTTTCCTTCCATTTCCCAAATTAACTAATGATAAATCTTTTATGCATTTCCAGCAAAAGCATTTAGTCCCCTCCAGAATTTACTTTGTTTGACAAATTGGTCATCATACTGGACATCAGTGATCATTAACTGGTGTCCAGTATGATGACCTTGAGACCACATCAGGCCCTCCACAGCTTCTTAACCAGTCCCTAGGATACTATCAAGTAAAAAAAAAATTTGAGGGGGGGAATAAGTTGTAGTTTGAAAAGTATATTTTTTTCATTGATTCTCTATAGCTGTAAATGCAACCCAGGGCCGCCCTTGACCAAATTGGGGCCCTAAGCAGAATTTAATTTGAACCCCCCCACGCGCCATCAGTGAGGGGAGGTATGTTTACCGTTGAAATTTCTCCATTGTGGGTCATATAAAGGATTATTTTAATTTATCTTATTTTTTTTTAATCTTATATGACTGTCATGAACTAAATTCACCTAAAGATTTCAACAATTTACCTCAAAAAAATACCCCAGAACTTCCATTGATAGCATAGATTGATAGGCTATAAACTAGGCTTTACACAATCAAGATTTTGGGGCTGTTAACTGATTAGTTAGTTTAAAAAAAAAAGTACATTATCCGATCACAAGAGGGAGCAATATGTCTATTTAAATAATTAGGTCAATCCAATATAGCCAATCAGATCAATAGAAAGCCTCCTATAAACCTGGCCCAACCTGCGATCACCAACTGGTCAATTATTAACCACTTCTTTTTCAACAGAGATGAATGTACAAAACCCAAAACCAGTGAAGTTGGCACGCTGTGTAAATCGTAAATAAAAAAAGAATACAATGATTTGCAAATCCTTTTCAACTTATATTCAATTGAATACACTGCAAAGACAAGATATTTAATGTTTGAACTGAGAAACTTTATTTTCTTTTGCAAATAATCATCAACTGGCAGCAACACATTGCAAAAAAGTTGGCACAGGGGCATTTTTACCACTGTGTTACATCGCCTTTCCTTTTAACAACACTCAGTAAACGTTTGGGAACTGAGGAGACCAATTTTTGAAGCTTTTTGGGTGGAATTCTTTCCCATTCTTGCTTGATGTAGAGCTTAAGTTGTTCAACAGTCCGGGGTCTCCGTTGTTGTATTTTACGCTTCATAATGCGCCACACATTTTCAATGGGGGACAGGTCTGGACTACAGGCAGGCCAGTCTCGTACCCGCACTCTTTTACTACAAAGCCACACTGTTGTAACACGTGCAGAATGTGGCTTGGCATTGTCTTGCTGAAATAAGCAGGGGCGTCCATGAAAAAGACGTTGCTTGGATGGCAACATATGTTGCTCCAAAACCTGTATGTACCTTTCAGCATTAATGGTGCCTTCACAGATGTGTAAGTTACCCATGCCTTGGGCACTAATACACCCCCATACCATCACAGATGCTGGCTTTTGAACTTTGCGCCTATAACAGTCCGGCTGGTTCTTTTCCTCTTTGGTCCGGAGGACACGACGACCACACTTTCCAAAAACAATTTGAAATGTGGACTTGTCAGACCACAGAACACTTTTCCACTTTGCATCAGTCCATCTTAGATGAGCTCGGGCCCAGTGAAGCCGGGGGCGTTTCTGGGTGTTGTTGATAAATGGCTTTCGCTTTGCATAGTAGAGTTTTAACTTGCACTTACAGATTTAGCGACGAACTGTAGTTACTGACAGTGGTTTTCTGAAGTGTTCCTGAGCCCATGTGGTGATATCCTTACACAGTGATGCCGGTTTTTGATGCAGTACCGCCTGAGGGATTGAAGGTCACGGGCATTCAATGTTGGTTTTCGGCCTTGCCGCTTACGTGCAGTAATTTCTCCAGATTCTCTGAACCTTTTGATGATATTATGGACCGTAGATGATGAAATCCCTAAATTCCTTGCAATAGCTCGTTGAGAAATGTTGTTCTTAAACTGTTCAACAATTTGCTCACGCATTTGTTCACAAAGTGGTGACCCTCGCCCCATCCTTGTTTGTGAATGACTGACCATTTCAGGAAAGCTGCTTTTATACCCAATCATGGCACCCACCTGTTCTCAATTAGCCTGTTCACCTGTGGGATGTTCCAAATAAGTGTTTGATGAGCATTCCTCAACTTTCTCAGTCTTTTTGCCACTTGTGCCAGCTTTTTTGAAACATGTTGCAGGCATCAAATTCAAAAAGAGCTAGTATTTGCAAAAAATAACACAGTTTACCAGTTCGAACATTAAGTATCTTGTCTTTGCTGTGTATTCAATTGAATATAGGTTGAAAGGGATTTGCAAATCATTGTATTCTGTTTTTATTTACGATTTACACAACGTGCCAACTTCACTGGTTTTGGATTTTGTATATGCAGTTGACTAGATATTCAATAAATGATAATCAGGGCCGTAGGAATATTTAATCTCCAGTTCACGTCTAGGTTTATTCCAGTGGGTATACTCTGACATACTCTGATGGATATTTGTCCTCTCAGAGCCTCCATACACTGAAGACATGTTTTCCACAGTGAAAACAGCTCTGAGATCCACTATGGGTCTCCACCCACAGGTTGAGAACCACTGCAGCGCTAGGTTGTATTTGAAGCTTGATCCTTCAAAGATTGTTCTAATATCATAGAGAATAAGTGATCCAGGATACCTCAGGATGAATTTATCATTTAGAAAACAGTGAGTGAGTGAAAACAAGAGCTCAGAGCTGGACTGATGAAGAATGTTGAGTTTTGATTCATCAGAAGGACCTACTCGCCTATTTTTAAGTCATTGTGTTTCTTAAACAGTGCACATGAGCTGTCAAGACACCGTTTGAATTATAAAATCACACAAAGTGACTGATGATCCCTCACTGTCCTCTGCGATGCGCGCCTATCTGCGTCTTTATGCTCACTGACAGATGGAGGAGCGCGCGCACACAGACGCTGCGCAATTTAGGTGGTATTTAGATCAAATGTTCACGTGTGCGTTGGCAGCTCTGCAAAGTGACATAACTGACAGACAATAACGGTAACAGCCACACTTTAAATGGAACATATCAGGCCTGTAGTCCACAGAGCGGATCGTGGCTGCATCAGACAGTGGAGAATGCGTCCCACTTGTGCAAAATGGGGCCCCCCCATGGATTGTAGGGCCCTGCGCACAGCGCATGTTTTGTGTTTAGGGAGGGGTGGTACTGACGCAACCCCTGAGACTATTTGGTCTGTTTTACAGAAATCCACCTGTCAGTCAATACTAGCCAACATTCAACCAGGAAAACAAATACATCTAAGTCAACCCAGTGATGGACAACATGACAGACCAGAGAGAAGCAGCCAGGATAGACTTGAAAAAGACTCAAAAGGACTGGAAACTCCAACTGTAGGACTTAGGACTTGACTTGAGACTTGTTGGTCTTGACTTGGGTGTTGACTTAGGACTTGAGGGCGATAACTTCAGACTTACTTGTGACTTGCATAACAATGACTTGGTCCCACCTCTGGCTACAGGTAATATATCACTAGGAGAATTAAAGCTCGCTGAAAGAGGCATCATGCCATTGATGCATAACGTTAGCTAACACAGCAGGAGAGGTAACGCAGCTATATTAACACGCCTCCAGTGGAAATTTATTGTTAATGCATTTCATGAGAGAAGTTGTCAGTGTCATTTCTTACATAGCAGAATGTGACCATGTATAGGTAGACACTTGATTATACATTCATACTGTACTGTAATCCTGCTTCATTTTTCTCTCAAAATGCATCAGATTGATGATCTTAAATATGCAATATTCAAAATTTTCTTCCGGGGGAGCATGCCCCCTAAACCCCCTAGGGGGGTCATAGCCTCCTCACCTTTTTCAACCCCAACCCATTTTCATGCCTGATATTTTCTCCTTGTGTAGCCAATGTAATTACTTTTTACTTTTTGTGTTTCCCCTGCCTTTCTTGATCTCCTCATGTGTTTACCTGTCTTGTTTCACTCACCTATGTGTCTATATAAGTGTGGTTTTAACTAAAGTCTTTGTTCAAGTCTCTGTGTTAGGCTGTTAGTTTGCTGTGTTTGTCTGTGTTAGTTAGCCATGTTAGATTGGTATGTGTGTGTTTTGCCTGTTAGTGCGGCCTGTATTTTTCTGTTGAGAATAAGGCCGATACAGTTTTTTGCAATAATTTATGTAATTTTTCCTACTGCGCCCCAACACCATATTTTAGGACTCCCCCACCTATCAAATCCCACTTTAACCACTGTATATATATATAGTATCGTGACTGTCATAACTACTGTCGTCACTGAAAGGAGAATCAGGTATCTGTCCAACGCGCTTTGTCCAATGAGGAAACATGAAACTGTTACTGCAGTTCAGGGTAGTTTATTTTTACCCTTTCAATAAACGAACTTTAGTTTACATTCATTTCGTGGATAGACTTGCAGAGCTGGCTGTACGATGGTAACAAAACTAAACTTAGCGGTCAACAAAAATATCTGCCCCGTGGATCTCCTCTCTCTGCACAAGGCAAACAATTCCCCCCAAACACAGGTGGCATTCACCAGACAATCATTCAGCACCAGTGACATATGCACTCCCACACACACATACACAACTCCATCCACACATTACCCCATAGAGACAAGCAGAAAACACATCCATGCCCCTACATTCCGTCTCTGTGTTAGGCTGTTAGTTTGCGGTGTTTCTCTGTGTTAGTTAGCCATGTTAGACTGGTATGTGTGTGTTTTGCCTGTTAATGTGACCTGTATTTTTCTGTTCAGAATAAGGCCGATACAGTTTTTTGTAATAATTTACGTAATTTTTCCTACTGCTCCGCAACAGCATATTTTAGGGCTTCCCCACTTATCAAATCACACTTTAACGACTTTATCTATATCTATCTATCTATCTATCTATCTATCTATCTATCTATCTATTTATCTCTCTATCTATATATGAATATATCTATATCTATATCCATCTATCTATCAATCTATCTATCTATCTATCTATCTATCTATCTATCTATCTATGATTGCAGGCTAGCAGCTGGGGTGTTTTTGCCACAAAGTTTTTTTTTATTTCAACGACATACATACCCACCTCCCAGTGGTGTAGTCTGGTTTATTCTAGTGGGTATACTCTGACATACTCTGATGGATGTTTGTCTGCTTAGGGCCTCCATACACAAGACATGTTTGCCACATTTTTACCAGATTTATACACCATCCACTGAAAACAGCTCTGAGACCCACTTATGGGCCTCCAGAGTAGTAGATTGTATTTGAGCTTGATCCTTCAAAGATTGTTTTTAAATCATGGACAATATGTGATGGAGGACACCTCAGGATGAATTTATCATTTAGAAAACAGTGAGTGAGTGAAACAGAGGGTCAGAGCTGGACTGATAAAGAATGTAGAGTTTAGATTAATCAGAAGGCTGACTCACATTTGTAAGTCTTTGTGTTCACTTAAACTGTGCACATGAGCTGTCAAGACACCATTTGAATTATAAAATCACACAAAGTGACTGATGATCCCTCACTGTCCCTGCAATGTGTGTCTGTCTGGGTCTTTACGCTCACTGACGCACGGAGGAGCACGCGCCCAAAGACGCTGCAAAATGACATTACTGACAGACAACAACGATAACAGCCACACTTTAAATGGGAAATATCAGGCCTGTACTCCACAGAGTGGATCGTGGCTGCATCAGACAGCAGAGAAAGCGTCCTCTTGTGCAAAATTGGGCCCTACGCACAGCACGTGTTTTACGTATAGGGAGGGGTGGCATCAGGTAGTGGCAAAATATTGATAGGGACGTGTTCCTAGCGTCCCTTCCCAATTCTACGCCCCTGTTGTCACATATGCAGGAGAGGGTGAGGTGCAGAGGGCCTCATCAAATAATTTTGCTTAGGGCCTCACTTTGACCACAGGCGGCCCTGAAGTCACACTCTGATGAATACTTGTGTTTCTAAGTTTGTATTTAAAAAGACAAATGAAGTTTTACACCAAATAACAGCCACTTACATCTGACATCAAATTCAAGCGGTCAAAAAATATTTTAGGAATATTTGTCCTGTCTTTTGTCATTTTTATGTGGATTTAAATTGTAAACTCTGGTAGTTTTTCTATTGAGATTTTCAGGGTTTTTTTGTTATATTTATCTGTTTAAAGTTTAATGTATTTTAGTTTTCCTCTGGTCAGACTGGGCGAGGAGACGGGCCAGTCACCTCTATTCATTATGACCCTGTGGTTTCTGAACTATGACCTTTTGAAAAACCTTCACTGCATCTTCAGCGAGCTTGTCAAGTACAATGTTGAGGGATTTGTAAGTAAAAGCAAAAGAGAGGCCCATTGCGACTGGGATCCCAAGTATTGGAATTAATCTTGAGCCTTCCTCTGCTGCCAGTAAAGCAGCTGTTATGCCAAGCTGAGACAAAATTTTCTTTACGAGATCTTGAGTTATTTCAGCTGCTGCCAGTGGTGAAGTGATAACAGCCTTCAGTTCCTCATAAGGAACACCTGAGTTGTTAGCCAGTCTTTTGAGTGACTTGATGTCAAGACTGAATGCAAAAACAAACCATGTGACAACACCAGCTAACACTGCTAAATCAACAGCCACAGAAACCCCGGGAACTGGTACAGCTGCTCCAGCTGCAGTCAGAGCAGCAAAGTATTTGATTTTTTTCTGAAAAGCCTTTTTCTTCTTGTTGATCATCTCCAGGCTGATGTTGGGCATGGCGAACAGGAAGGCATCCTTCTTGAGATCAGGAAGTTCTCTCTCCAGGGTGTCCTGTAGCTGATGGAATTCATAGCACTGAAGCTTTTTGCTGGACACCAAGAAGACCTGAGGAGACTTAAAACCAGCTTCCCGAAGACCTGTGTGACAATGAAAAACAAAAAGATGAAGATAAACAATGTTGTAACCTACAGCGCACATTTATCCACCTGATTTCAGGTCTGTCATCACAAAGATCCAACTTTCAAGCATCAAGCTGGATGAGTTCTGTCTGCAGAGACACTGACCAATCACAGCCCGAGGACAAAGAGGCAGGGGCTACAAATGTGACGTCAGTGAGAAGAAACAGCCAGACTGTAAACAATGGCTGCTGGTGAAGAGATCAGAGTGGATCTGCTCATTCTGCCCACCTGTGTGTCCCTGCTGCTTGGTCATGCTCTTCATCCCTCACCATCATTTATGAGCACAGACACTTTGGCCTCAGTCAGTTTGACATCCTGTGCTGTGAAGTGTTGCTATCGCACCATCCATCTCCTCTCTGTTCTTCATTTTCACAGAGTGTCTCACCTGCAAATACTTTTTTTTAAATGATAAGCATGCAAAGGGGAAGTTTCGGTTGTACTAGTTCACTGCCATAGACTTTCATTCAGTTTCTGCCGTAACCCCTCTCACATATGTTGTCCATGTTGGCAAACCACACCCAAAGCAGTCTCTCCGTGTTCAGTTCTAAGACTTCTATTCATCCACAGCGAGTGCAGCTTGGGTACGTTTTTGATGATACTGTGCACTGGCCTTTGTAGCCCTACAACCGGCCAGGCCCACCTTGAATTGTCCCGGTGCTGCAGATTAGAGACCTCGGGCCTGATTTGAGGTAATGTTGGCAACAAGTTTGTTGCTAAATAGTGCTGACAACGTACTAAGACAGGGAGATGTAAAATTAAAAAAAGTTGCACTGTGCATAATAATTTTTTTACGACCGTTTCTAATGTTGTGAAGGGAAATAAGGCTGCTCTAAGACCACACATGGTATGTTATGATTTTGTCAATTTTTGAAGCTGCTTTAGTTTTGTTTTGAAGTTTAATTTTACAAAACTGTTATAAACAAAAGACAATGAAACAAATGACAGACTTTTTAAAAGTTAGGATGAGGTCAAGGGCATGTTGGCCATAGGGAGCTTTGGGACAATTTCTGAACGGCTGACCCAACCCGAGCTGCAGGGGCTGATGATTAAAGTTGAAGTTTCTGTTGTCATTAGTTCTCATGTGGATGATCCTCAGACGACCTTTGTGCTGGTCAGCAGCTCTGAAAGGGTCTCTGTCTGTGACATACTTTCAAGAGTGAGGTTGACGAGTGAGCCCTCTTGATTTGGACTGATCCTTGATATTGATCCCTGATTGGCTCATGCATGCTCACCCTGACAAAAAAAGGCAGAGTAGTCTGTGCTCATGAATGATGATGAGTGATGAAGAGCCTCACTGAGCAGCAGGGACACACAAGTGGGCAGAATGAGCAGATCCGGATGAAAAAATAAACAGATTCACCTTCAATTATTCAAAAAGTATCTGGAAAAACATGTAAATTCAGCTGCTAAACTGCTTGAGTGCTCACTCATTATTCTTAAAAATGAGTCCATTCACTTCAGGTAGACAACCTTAAGACACTTGTGACCCGAGGCTGCACCAGATAGACCAGATTATTATTTACAAGACTGTAACAGCAGCTTTTATAAAAGAGTCCTTTAGTCTGATGCCACTACAGAATGTTATACTTTATAGAAAAATAGTCTGACTTAACAAGTTATTAAAGCATGAAAAAGTCCTTAACAATGTGGCATGGTGTCAGTCTGATGAGCACCATGGGCAGAGCATGGACATCATTTTATTATTTAGCATTAAACATGCACAACAACAGAGATCAGCCGCTCAGAATGCAAGTAAATAACAGTTTAATCACATTATAATAATATGCTTTAATATTTTTATCAGTTTTGTTGTGAAACAATAAATTTAAGAATTTATAGCTAAAAATAAAAATTATATTTTAGCATAAAAGTATGATTTCTATCAAAGAACTTCTATATTCTTGTGTATTAACAATTACAGAAACATAAAAATGATAGTGTGGAATAATAATATTGATGATTGATGGTCATAATCAAGTGTTTTGGTTAATCAATTGTTTTGGTCAGTGCTTTTACTTTCATAATCAATGTTGTACCCAATAATTTACTTATGTATTTGATTTTATAATCAATGTTGTCATCAATGATTCACTCTTATATGATTCACTTTTATATTTACTTTCATTTGCTTATTTTTATATATCTTCAATGTCATAGTTTACTTATTTTTATTTTTACTTATATTTTTTATAATGAATGTTGGATTAAGGGGTTCTGCGTATATGCTTAATGGTTTCATAAGTTTTATTTTACATGTTTTGTGCCTTATATATTCCCTTAGATGTGTGCTGCTTGTAATCCACACACACACACACAGAATGTATTAGTTAGAATTATCACAATACATATGCCTTATCTAGTAAGAATTGTCACAAAAAAATTGATTTTAAGGGAGTATTTTTTCAGCTCATGCAATATCTTGACGAAATATAACAGAGACACTACAATAGATAGATAGATAGATAGATAGATAGATGGATAGATAAAGTTTATAATACAATGTCACGTCATGATATTAAGCCACTTTCTAAAAGACCCCAAAGCAAAATTCTGTTCCATCACTTCCTTGGATGAAGAACAGATGCTTTTGAAACTTAAAGCTATTCTTCAGAGAGTTGTGCTGAAAACAAGCTACAAACATGAATAAAAATATATTTAAAGTTTGAGAAAAGATTTTTTGCTTCAATTCCAAAGATGGTTGATAAGAAAGGAGTGTTGTGGATTAAAGAGATGCAGACCAAAGTATAAAAATGTTAACAGCTTTGACAACAGCGTTGATTAAGGAAAGATAAAAAGCAAAGACAAACATGTTTACGCCAGGTATTAGACAATGCCACTGGCCTCGAGAAGCTCCAACAGAAGCTTGCCCTGTTCGAGGACCACAACCGAAGGAACAACGTACAGGGAAACAACGCGATCACCTTTCTACAAGAAATGCTTCCCAGGTGGATTCCCTCGCTCAGCAATTAAGCCGTTGAGATAGAGAGAGCCCATCGCATCTACAACCCACATGTTGAGAGGAACACCCCACAAACTATGATACTGTGGCTGCTTAGGCACAGTGACCGCAACGCCATACTGAACGGCGCCTGGGAGGCGTCAAAGAATGGCCCTGTACAAGATGCCGGCAGGTCACTGCGATTTATTCTGACTACAGCGGACATACAAGTAAGAGGCGGAAGGCATTTGCAGGCATACAGAAGTCTTTACGCGAGAAGGGTATCTCATCTTTCCTGACCTACCCGGCTATCCTGAGGATCACTCAAGACGGTGAACAATGCAGCTTCTTTACACTCGAGGATGCAGAGGAGTTTCTCCGAGGGTTTCGACATGGAGATGGAGGGTCAACATCAATGCGGGCGTCAGCTCACCAGTGCGGACAAGTGATGGAGCAGGAGCAAAGTAATGGCACCTGAACATGAGGCGGGGAGTTTTTATGGCCCTGGTGTTAATGTAAGATCTGTCCTGTTTATTACGGACATTGGAATATTCATAACATCGTAGGCTGTTAAGTATTTCTTAGGCTACACAACTGGTTACTGTTTCCAAGAAAGAGCACTGACTTTGACACACAGTGACGTTTAAGTTTTAAGAGGACAAGTTCATGTATCCTATATGATATAGCCTAAATCTGTTATGTTTTAAGATAATATACAATAAGCACGTTCACCCCTTAGCGGGATGTCAGGACATTTGTCCTTGAATTCAAAGTCTGATATTAACAGAAGGATTGTGTATAAATTTTAAGTTTGTTGCCAGGTCGGCTGTGATTATAAGTGGGATACAACCGAGTTTTGGAGTCTCATGAGCTGCGTTATGCAGTGGTCAGGTTACACAGAAATACAAGTTCTGGGGTATGGGTATGGCAGCTGTAAGGGGGGTGTGGGTCTCCTACTGGTCGGTATGCTTGAGTACTTGGTTTACAATCGAGTGTATAACTGGAATCTAAACACAATGGTTTGTGATAATGGTTAAGTTGACTATCTTTAGTTTTAATGTCCAGAGCTTGAATGTCCATATTAAGAGAGTTAGATGTCAAGAATTAATGCGCAAAGTGAATGCGGACATAGTACTAATCCAAAAATCACATCTAAGACAAAGAGATGTCCAGAGAATGCAGAATAAACAATACATGGTGATCTCCTCCTCGAGTTATGGTTCTAGCTCGAAAGGAGTAATGATTATGTTTAAGAGGACTCTACCGGTGAAGATTGAAGGTATTAGTAATGATGTATCAGGGCGAGTAGCATATGTGTGTCCATCAATTTTTGGTACAAAAATTGCATTCATATCTGTTTATGCACCATCAGTTTTGGAGGAGAATTTCTATCATAACCTCACGAAGGAATTACTGAACCTTACAGAATATCAATTAGTTTTTGGAGGAGACATGAATGCAGCCTGCAAGCTAAAGTTAGACAGATCTACAGGTTCACATACACACAGTCAGCAATCAGCATCTACAGCCTTGAACACAGTGATAGACAATCTTAACCTTTTTGATGTTTGGCGGGTACAAAATCCTGGTGTTTGAGATTACACTTGTTTTTCTTCATACCATAAGTCTTTCTCAAGGATTGAATATTTTCTGTTGTCACGTAGCTTAAAGGACCACACAACACATGTTAAGATTCTCCCAGCCACTCTGGCAGATCACAACCCTCTAGTTCTTGATATCGATCTCAATTTCATTTCTAAAAAATCTCAGAGATGGCGTTTTAACACCTCTCTTCTGAATGGCACTGCATTTATCTCTGAATTTAGAACCAGACTATCCACCTTTCTCCAGGACAACACAGGCTCTGCTGAAGATGCTAGGTTAGTGTGGATGGCAACAAAGGGCTTTATCCGTGATTTTACAACATCATATGCATCACATATGAAAAAGACTAGGAATCTTAAAATTAAAGAACCGGAGAAGAAATGCTTATGTCTGGAGAAGACTCTCAAGAGGAAATATTCCAATACAGTCAGTACTGAGTTACAGGTTGTTAGGCAAGAACTGAATGATTTGATAAGGAGATCATACACAGAACTAGGCAAAATTATTACTGTAATGGAAGTAAACCCAGCAGGCTTTTGGCTCTTAAATTGAAACAGTGTGAATCAAAATCTTCTATTGATTCAGTACATCACCCTACTAAAGGTCTGGTCTCTAACCCAACTGAGATAAATAATACCTTTCAGGCATATTATCAGAACTTATACACGTCAGCTGGTAGTTTTAATCCAGAAATATGTAACAAATTTTTACAAGGGGTGAATCTACCCAACTTAGAAGAAGAAGAGAAAGCAGACTTGGGCCGTCCGGTAACTTTGCAAGAACTGAAAGTTGCATTAAGTAAAATGTCAAGAGGGAAATCCCCGGGCCCGATGGGATCCCACCTGAAGTGCTCCAGCATTTCTGGGACCTCCTCGGACCAGTTCTTCTAAACTCCATACAGACTGCTTTAGAGAAGGGCACCTTTCACGAACATGTCAATAGAGCCTTAATTTCTTTGTTACCAAAGAAGGGCAAGGACCCATCACAATGTTCAAACTACAGACCTATATCTCTGATAAATTCAGATTTAAAAATCTACTCTAAGTTACTGGCACTACGCCTGGAGCGCTATATGGATAAAGTAATCCATCAAGACCAAGCTGGGTTTTAGAAGGGCTGCTCTGCCGCAGATAATATTAGGCTTTTAATGCATATAATAGAAGAATCTAAACAGCTTCTATCATTGCTGCCAAAGCTTTTGACAGGGTCGAGTGGGAATATTTATGGGCTGTACTACAAAAATTCCAGCTTGGTGAAACTTTTATCAAGATGGTACAGGTTTCATATGCAAACCCCTCGGCCATGGTTAATACAAATGGATTAAACTCTAACCCCTTTCTTATTTTCCGTGGTATGGGACAAGGCTGTGGTCTCTCCCCGAGCCTGTTCATTCTTTCACTTGAACCATTTGCACAACACCTGAGGCAGAATTCAGTTATATCTCCTATTCAAATCAGACAGACATCTCACACTCTGTCGGCCTTTGCAGATGATATCCTCATATACATGACAGACATAGGAAACTCTGTTTTGTCTTCATTGACAATCTTTGAGGACTTTAAAAAGCAATCAGGGTTTAAAATTAATTGGACAAAATCTGCCCCGATGCTGCTAAATGAAGCTGCCAAGAACATCAAATTGTCAAGCCCGGTCCCAGTAGTAACTCAAATCACATACTTGGGCATACAGATACACACTTCGCTCCAGAAAATAGTGAATAACAACTATGAAAAAACTTTAAAGGAAGTTGAACATGACCTTGCATATTGGAACAAGCTACCTACTTCATTACGAACACGTATATCTGTAATTAAAATGAATATTTTACCCCGTGTTAACTTCCTAAGTATGATGATTCCACTGTCTCCTTCCGCAGATTACTGGGTTAGAATGGATAAACTGATACGTAGATATATTTGGAATAATGCTGCCCCCAAACTGAAATTTTCAGTACCACAGAGACCTAAAGATCAGGGAGGACTTGCTCATCCAAATTCTAAATTGAATCATCAATCCTTCCAGCTATGTCCTGTTATGGCCTGGCTGGGTGGCCACTCATGTATCTCATGGATAGCTTTAGAGAAGGACCTAGCTCACCCCTGGAGACTGAAGGACATTTTATTCTCAGGTATAAAAGATAAGCACTGTATGTTACGCTGTGGAAGTATTATCACCAACACAATTAGGAACTTCAGAGCTGTTGAGAAGGACTTGAAGGGGAATTTAAAATGGCACCATGACACCCCCTTGTGGCACAACATGAATGTAAAGATTGGGAACAAGCCCCTGGTCTTTAAACCATGTTCTTTGAAAGGTATTAATGTTATTGGAGACTTGTATGATACAAAAGGCATGCTTAGTTACCAGGGTTTGAAGAACCATTTTGATCTACAGGACTCTTCTTTCTTCTACTATCTACCATTAAGATCAGCACTTAAAGCACATGGTGTGCCACTTGGGACCAAGCTCCCCAAACATCCCCTGATTGACTGGATAGACTCTCTTCCCTTGAGCGGCTTTGTATCCTAAGTCTACTAGAAACTATCTGGACAACGAGAGATGTTATCGGTGTTTAAGGCATGGCAAAAGGACTTTGACACAAAGGACAATGATATCTCTTGGGACAATGTGTGGAAAAACATCTTTCTCGCTTCAAAGAACCCTAATCACCAACTCATTCACTTTAAAATGTATCACAGACTCTACTATACACCTGTCACTAGATGTCATATGAAATTAACACGAAGTTGTACAATGTGCCAACTCAATGTTATGGTTCTTACAAACATGTAATGTGGGAATGCTCCTCTGTTCAGACCTTCTGGGACCGGGTATCCAGGACCCTGTCCGAGCTGCTGGGTACCACTATAACATCTAACCCAATTTTACTACTCCTTAATGATGATTCTCAACTTCATATAAGTGAAAAACAGCGTAAACTGTTGCTAAGTGGCCTTACAGCTGCGAAAAAACTTTTGGTGCAAAGATGGCTACCACCTCATGATCTTAGTATTAGGAAATGGTTAACTTACTTTCAGGACATAGTGCTGCTAGAGTTATCTACCGCACGGATTAATAAGGCTAAAGCCTCCACTTTAGAAATGTGGCTAGATGCGGCTGCACAAATAAAGGACAAACTTTTGGGTCCATGAACAGAGGAACATCGTCCATCACAGTATACAGTTGACACTTGACAATATGATTTAAACCAGGGGAGACTCGGGAGGAGGGGAAGGGATGCTGCCGGGGAATATGTTCTGGAAAAGTTGTGATGAAGTTGTGAAATTCCTTGACGCAATGTATTAATTGTTTAATAAAATAAGTTGTTCACAAAAAAAAGACAAACGTGTTTAAAAAATAAGATGCATACAAAAATATAAAATGTTTGACAGAAGACTTTCAAATGTAGTGTAGAAAAAGGAAAAAAAAATATGAACAAACTTTTTCAGTTGATATTTCATATCTTTAAGTGACATGGAGCCTACCTGTCATGCAGTCGTCTCTGATTGTTTTGAGGGTCTCCTCTTCATTAAATTCTCTCTGATCTTCTTCTGCGTTTCTCATGTCGATGTCAATCTTTGAGCGAACAAAGTAGAATTTCTTCTTCATCTTCTGAATCTCCTTGGCCAGCTTCACATCATTTTCAGTAAAGCGACCAGCTGTGATGATGATGAAGAAGTCATACTTTTCAAATTCAACCATCTTCAGGTACTTGGCAGCTGGAAAATTTGTTGAGCCAATACCAGGGAGATCATACAACTTAACATTTGGGAAGTTTGGATGGGGATACTCTTTGACCTCCATGGTGGTTTCCTTCACACCAACTGGAGCAGCTCCCTCGTCTTTGTTTTTGATGCCTATGATGGTGTTAATGAAGGAGGATTTACCAGAGCCAGTCTCCCCTGTGATGGCAATATCTAAAGGAACATTTTTCCCCTCATCCAAATACTCCTGGATCTTTGCAGCAGCTGACTCTTTGTCATTGTTTTCAAAAGCGTCTTTAATTTTTTCATCATCAATGCGTTCGTAGCTGTTTGCATTCCCCATGGTGCTGCTTCAGGTCTGTGGATTAAAATGAAGTTATGAGGACATTTTTTTCCTTAAGAAAATACAAGACAGTAACAATTATAAGTATCATGCACAAAGAAAATATGAAAGAATTAAAATTATATAAGCAGGAACACATTGTAGGTTTCCTGCATCAAATTGGTGAAAAAACTTTAAGAGGAAATTTAAGTAAACAGATCATACAGGAAGGACACTACTAAAAGGGTTTCTGCTCTACACAGCAGAGTGGGGCTCATTTTAGGTCTCAACTCATATCACACTCAGAACTGCACACAAAATAATCCACTTCTGCTTCATATCGAAAGCTTCAAACACATCAAACTTATTCATAAAGCACTGTAGAAGCCATTTCAAAGTTATTTGAAGAATTTATATTTAAGTCAACAAATTCAAGTTTTACTTTAGATGATTAATCATAAGGATCACTTTCATTAAATGTATTGATTTTAATATAAGCAAGTGGGTTGTTTATATTAATTTATAGATTAATTTATACCCATCCGGAAAATCTTTGGTTATGGGTGGAGTTTTAGTTATATAGGTCAGCCAGCACAGGAATGGAGGTCAGCCTTTGGCTTTGTCCAGGTTGAGACGAGCCGGACGCAAATGTTTTTTGACCGTGAAATAGGGAACCTAAACCACAGGATAAGTTTTTTCGTGTGATGTTGAAGTATCTGATGTGAATCCATGAAAAGCAAAGGTATGTGACCTTAGGAATGAGTTCATGGGAGGACTGAAGATGACCGTTTGAACCAAGAATGCAGATGACCTGTTAACCTTTGTTAAGTAATATATGGTACAAGTGACAATTGGTGCCTTTAATTTACACAGCCAAAGGCTAGTTCTACTGCTGTCCAGATGTTAGGAGAAGCTGTGTACACAACTCTTGATCCTATATAAGCTGTGGTCAAACTGAAGTCTTAGAGAAAGACATCATCGGCAGTCTCTCCCAGGTATCCTGCAGTGCTTGTATGATTCTGGTGTTGCTTTCTGTAATAAACCCATTATTCTGGAGCAAGCCAGTGTCACGAAGTCTCCTTCAATCTTCTGCACATCACGAGTGGTCAAGATACGACAAGTGGCGTCAGGAACAGGATCAGCTGTGGTCTCCAGTTGTCATCGCGGCTTCAGCACATTTGTTCCTGTACCACATTGACGTCGGGTGAGTTTTTCTCACTTTTGTGGGATAGGTTCATATGTTAGGGCTGAGAGGTTCAGCTGGCTGGCTGCACTGATCAAAAGTACCTTGTACGGAGAACGCTGTGATGTGTGAATGTCTGAAGCGACGCTTTGTCTAAATTGGGTTAAGAGAAGAGTAAAGAAAAAATAAGAAGAGAAGAAATAAGAAGAGAAATAAGAAATAAGAAGAGAAGAAGTAGTGAAAGACGTTGTGATAAGACAAGGTTGAAGTAAATGTAGAATAAGCGGAAAAACTAGTAACGTAGTGTGCTAAATAACCATGCAAGATAAATGAAGACAGGGCCCATATCTTTTTAACGGTAAGACGTGTGTAAATTAGTGACTGCCTGAACGTTTGGCTTTAAGAAAATAGTAGAATCGGTAGAATAGAAAATAAAGATAAAAGAGAAGAGAATAAGTCGACTTAAAGGTAGGATTAAGTGTTAAAAGTTAAGTTAGCGATAGAATAATCTAAGAATAAATGCCTTCCTTACAGTTGGAATGAAAAACTAGAAGTTCTCTGTGAGGAGAAGTGTGCTGGAGCTGTGTGTTTGTGTATGGGTACCCGTGTGTGTATGTTTGGGAAGCTCTGTGTGTGTGTGCTTGGAGAGAGAGTGAGTGAGTGTATCTACAACTGCAGTTGTCACTTTGTGGGTCTCTGCTTTGGTTCGTCTTTTTGGGGGGTTATTTCTTTCTTGGGGGATACAAGGTTATTGGGAATAGAAGTGGGCTAATTGAAAGTTTTTGTACCAAAGCTTAGATTGAATCATGTGTATGTACATGTGAGTGAATTCCGGCGGCAGCATAATGCTGGCAAATTGTCCATGGATTGTTGTCTCTAAATAAGTCACTGTTCCAGGAAGAAATGAATTGTTTTTGAACATAAGTCTGTTAACCCTTTGGGGAACAAGCGGTTCGAGCATCAAATGAAACTGGAACTTTGCATAAGAGACAATAAATCAGATCTGCTGGGGCTCTTAAGGCTCTAGTGGTAAATAATTAACCACTTATCTGACTCCATATTCAGAAAGTGGGCTTGTCAGGACAGCTTTCTCTTTGTGTGTATGCTGTGTGTCTTCATGGTGCTTAAAGGCTGGGGTGTGTTTCAGTGTGGGTGTAATGTATATATATAATAGACGTCTTATTAGATGAGTATATATATATATATAGATAGATATACTGTATATAGCTTTATCTGTAAGTTTTAAGAAATATAAGAGACTGATTAATATTAAAATTCACGTGCCTTTGCTGGAGTCTGAGGAGTGGAGGGATCAGTAAAGGATAGTTTTGTTTACACAAGCATGGTTGAAAATATAAACAGAAATCCCCAAATACTGGTAGTTAATGTGTGCATATTTCAACTTGTTTATTGTAATGTTACAAAGAGTTAGGCAACTATAAGTAATGAATTTTTGTTTTGTTTTCTGTTTTTCCTCTGTCCAGTTAGGATGTATACGAGTTGGAGAAGATGAAATACATCTGAATTTGAAGAACAGACGAGGAGATAGTTGGCTGTGCTTCACACCAAGGGGGGCTTGCGGATGAAAGGCTCCCCAGGACCTGTCTTCAGTTGAACAGGCCAGTACGATTTTAGCCATGAACACTTTCAATGTGTGATTACTTTCACTTATTTGTGCATACACCCATTTAAAACTGATACATATTTAGCTTGTTTGTGTATATCATTTCTTTGTTTGGGTCAGCGAGGTATGTCTGTATTACATTTTTGTAATTATTTAAAAGGGAAGCTTGGCATCAGACTGATCAAGCAGAGCATCTAATTAATTTATGGTGTATCCTTGGTCAGTTATTTGGAAGTGGATTACTTGGGTTCCAATATTGTTGAGAGCTATAGATGTGGTTTATTACTTGTACTTGGCCTAGTTTGATCGGTGCTGCTTTTGGCTTAAATGCTGTAATTGTTTGACAAATTCAGACAATTGGGTGTGGTCAAAACATTGTGTGAGAAACAAGTGTCTTTGCTTTTTGTATTGAGGACCTTGGTTTTCATCTTAGGTTGGCAAATTTATTCTTTCTTTGTTGATTGAGTGGGGCTATGTTATTTCAGGAGTAACCTTTTGATTAATTAGAGTTCATAGGAGGAATATAAGAGAATTATAAAATGTCAAAAGTGGATGCTAAAATTTCAAAAACTATTACCCCAGTTGATTTAGTTCAGAAGAATAATCTCCTTATTAAAGGTATTGCAGAGATGTAAAAAAAAAATGGAGTAAGCGTTGGCCTGACATTGATCAGCCTTGGCTAGTGGAAGGGACTCTTAACCCAGATGTAGTTAAAACAATACAGGTGCTTGTGTCTACTTATAAAACAGGGCAAAAGAAAGGCAAGAAAGGACAGAAACGCAAGGAGAAGAGACAGACGGAACTTGGGATTCTGCAGTTATTTGAACAAGAGGGGCAGAAATTGTTAAAAGCTGATAAGGACAGAAAGGACAGGAGTGTTGCAGAAATAAACAAAAATATGAGAGAAACAGAAAGGTTAATGGCAAAAGTGAACTCACCTTTCTCGCATACCACTTTAGACAGGGGGCCCCCACCTTATGAGAAGGAGGTAAAATTTGCAGATGTTTATCCCCAGCTTCCAGTGATTAAACAGGAGGGTAAATAATCACATTAAAGATAAGGAGGAGCAAAACAACAAAAACAACTACTCCATCCTAAAACAACTATAAAAATGTACCCAAGCGCTAAAAGTAAAAAGAAAACAGCGCATTCAGTAAGCCGGGGTGGACAGAGGTATAGAAGGATGGAGATGGGAGATGATAGTGAGAGTGAACCAGATGAGGCTGTTGGGGGATACGATCCAGTGATCAGAAGGGTGTTGGCCAAGGCAGAGAAAAGGGGAGATAAATCACTTAGGAAAATGGATCCAGGGAGGAACTTCTGATGAGAGTGAACACAGAGGGAGTGATGAAGATTCAAACAATGAAGGTCCTTCATATCGTGGCCCGCTGGCATCCAGTACTGAAACTGGTGAAGAGAAACAGTGGATTTTAAGAGAAATTGAGGAAAGCATAGCTCGATGTCTTATAGACATTGATGAATCTACCACTCCAGAAGGACAGAGCATTGAGGACTCAATTAGAGGAGTTGCGGACGGTAGAAAAAGATTTGAGGAAGAGAAAGTCAGAAAAATCAGCTGCGTCAAGATATTTATTACGTTCAAGGAAAGGAGGAAAGGGGTCTGGTAAAATGTGTCCAGTAGTTGTTCGAGGACAGAATCTGGAGTATAAGCCTTTGCAAAGCACGGATATGTCAGACATCCTTGATGAATTACCCACTCTTCAGGATGGAGCACATCCCTGGATTTTAAAATTAGAAGAGGTTATGGTGGGATGGCAGCCTGCTATGGGGGACATTAAGAGACTCTTAGCTAGCCTCTTAGAAGTCCCAGCTATGGAAGAGATTTTACAGAGGGCTGGCCTTAATCGATATGTGAAACTGCAGTGAATGATCCAGAACTATTTGCTGCTAGTACAGGTTGGATGTGGAAAGCACTGAAAGATACATTTCCAACAAATGTACATCCTGATAATATTTTCATTGAGCCATTGGGGCCAGAGGAGAACCCAAAGGACTTATGTGTCCAGGGCTCATCAAGTGTGGAGAAATGTTACAGGAAATGATCCAGACCTACACCAAATGGAACAATCAATTTTGCGACTTAAGATACAAAAGGGGTTACCCCAGCCAGTGAGAAGCAAATTGGCAGAAGTGGTCGGTCTTGGCAACATGACAAAAGGTGTATGCACGGATCACATAGCACATCAAGTTGAGCTATACAGAAAAAAGGAGCGGGACCAGAAAGAACAGGATCAGGAAATTCTTAGAAAACTTACTCAAATACAGTTGGTAGATAGCAAGAAGAAGGAGAAGAAACAAGCCGTTGTTTTGCAGAATCAATCTAAAGCAGACCAATCACCACCACAATCACAGCAGGGACAGATCCAATTTCAGCCACCGCAGCTGATACCAGTAGCCCCTACTACTCCCTATAAATCCAGCTGAGACTCTGCCAACTCCAGAGGATGGAGAGCCGCATGATTGTGTACAGGAGGCAGAGAGATATTCGAGGCTCAGGTCTGACTTGCAAGCCCTTCCATCGCGGGAGGCAGACTTAAAGTATGGACTGATGGATCCTGCTATCGAATAGGAGACAAATTGAGTGCTGGCTATGCCATTGTGAAAGCTCGAGGAGATGAATTTGTTGTTGAGAAAGCAGAGGTAATGCCGCAGCCTGCATCTGCACAACTTGCTGAACTTTTGGGACTGACTGAAGCATGTCTATTGGCAGAAGGTAAACGATAACAATATTATCATGTGCATAATATTTGTCATTTGTATGGGGCAGTATGGAAAAATCGTGGGTTTAAGAAAACAGATGGTTCTCCTGTACGTCATCATGCCCAGATACTGAAATTGCTGCATCCAATGATGAAACCTAAGGCTATAGCAATAGCTAAGTGTGCAGCACACAAAGGAGACATGTCAAGAGTTACACATGGTAACAAAGCAGCTGATGAGGCAGCGAAGGCAGTTGCAGGAGCAGATAAGATAGGCGAAGTCCTGGTCACTCATAAGGTGGACCTGGAAGATAAAATCAATCTTAGAGATGTGGTCTCACTGCTTCTCCAATGGATAAACAATTATGGCATGACCAAGGTGCCAGTCAAGATTCTACTGGTTTATGGCGAAGTCATGAAGGACTGATGGTGGCCCCTCCGGACCTGTTAGGTCTGATGATTCAGGAGGCACATGGGTTGGCCCATGTTGCCAGGGAGTAGAGAAAAATCACAAAAGAGTATGGATTTTGGGCACCGTATTTGCTTGAGCAAATTGATTACATCATAGGCAGGTGTATATGTCTAAAAAACAATGTTCAATGATTGGCTACAATCCTACCCCTACAAGTCCCATGCGTGAGTTAGTGGTGGACTTTGTTGATATGATAAAACCAGTGGGAGGCAAGAGGTACATTCTAGTTGTAGTGGACAGATTTTCACGATTGCCTGAAGCTTGTCCAACCAAGCGGAAGGATACTCAGTCTGTTGCCAAGTTTTTGTGTCGTGAAGTCATAAGCAGATGGGGACTTCCAGATCGCATATCCTCAGATAACGGGAAAGAGTTTGTGGATAAAACAGTAAAATTAATACTACAAAAGTTGGGAATTAAACAGTGTATGGGAGCAGTGTATCATCCGCAAAGCCAAAGGTATCTGTGAAAAAATGAATGGTGTGCTGAAAAACCGCCTTGTTAAGATCTGCCAACACAGGTTTAAACTGGGTAGCAGCACTCCCATTGGCACTAATGGCCTGTCGTTCGAGTGAACTCCGTGATTTACGTATGACACCCCATGAGTTGGCCACAGCTAGACAGATGCCAACACCTTGTTTGCGTGCGAGTAGAAAGGGTCCAAGTTTAGCCCTTTTGGAAGATGAAATGCGAGCGTACATCAAATACATGGCTGCTTTACACAAGAGAATATCTACCTATGTTTCAGACAGGCAGAAACAGGAGGAGGTGCAAGAGAGACTCGATGTGCAAAAGAGGAACACAGTGCTACCTGGAGACAAGGTGTTCGTGAAGGTATTGAGGAGGAAGTGGTATAACGAACGCCGCCACGGACCTTTTGAAGTCGTTCGTAGTACTGGAACTGCAGTCCAGGTTAAAGGGTCTCCGACGTGGTATCACTTATCGCATTGTGTTAAAGCGCCAGGAGAGGAGGCGTTTGAGTTTGAGTATGTTGTGGACAGACATGATGGTTTTGAGCATACTCCTGGTGATGCCAGAGATGACTCTCCAGTTAATGAACAGGAAAGAACATTCAGTGACATTGATTTACAACATGTCCCTGAAACAGCAGAGTCGGTTCCCTTGGAGGGTGAATCATCTATGACTCCAGAGAGACGTGACACCTCTCCAGGTGCATTCACAATTCACATTAGACCAAAGAGTCCAAGACCAGTCCAGAAAAGTGTCAGACCAAAACGGTACGACGATTAAAGTTGAAGCGACCTTGGGAAACTCAGTTTGACTCTCATGTCAGTGTACAAGAGAAAATAGTGCGGGAAATTCAAGTTCAGTGGGAAGATAGATATGGCAGGGTCCTAGCTTTAGCGGACACGTCACCACAAGGAAAGTATGTACTGCTCAATGATAAAAGGAGGTTAAAAATTGACCGAGATTGTGGTCTTTATTTACGTAGGTTCCAGGTGGAAGATCAAGGTGACTATAAATGTTCTTATTATGTTCCAATATTTGAGAATGAGGAGGAGCATAGAGAAATGTCAAGGTTAATCTATAGAGCTAGTATTGTGACTCTCGTAAGGATAAATGAAAGTGAGATTATAGAGCCCCAAGTTGTTAAAGAAACAGGAGAACTGATTGTTAACAAAGACACAGATTCATCTGCAATGGTTCAGAAGATTATGTCAGATAGTGATTCTTCTGACTTTAGCTTGATATCAGAAGACATGACTGAACATTTACATGCATTACAGAAGCGAGAAACAAAGTGGAAGGCGTATGGGTTTGATTCCTCAGTTTTGCAAATTGCAGACCCATGGGCAAGAAGGAATTTGTGGTCTCAACAGCTGACAAACTCCGTGAGATTGTCTAGTGGGTTGAAATGTCCATGTGTGGTGAGAGTTCCATCTCTGGGCACATGGCCTTCAATTCTGGAAGCAGTACCAGAGCCACTGGATGCCAGCTGTCAATATTATGCTTTATCATGGCTATTGTATAATCAACAAGCAGCAAAAGATCCTTGGATGGCTGTGTCAGTACATTTATTTAGACCACTACATAATTGTTCTTGGCTAAGGGAACGACTGTATATAAATCTACTTGATCAGCATGAAGATATTACAACAGCAGTCCCGGATGCTATGGAGATGACACCTTGTTATAATTATTTAAGAGTTAATGCTAACATTTATCCAGAGATATCATTATATGCTGACAGTTATTCAAATATATCATGTTAAAACTGATCAGTTTAAACATGTCATATAATCAGTAAAAGTGCAGCTTCTGTCAGTAAAAGATCAGGCCTGCTTCTCATTTTCTGTTCCTCTTGTTTATGTCAACAAGGCTGAGCTGTAAGAACTTTCTGTTAACCCTATGCCTTGAACTTGACCTTTTTCTAACAGTCATAGCTCCTCTTTTCCTGCCAGACGTGACTTATGAAACCAGACACAGTCAGATTTCCTGTTCTGTACACTTTGCTCCAAAATAAGTGTAATGATGAAGACACTGCCCCAAAGTGTATAAGATATTGTAACATCATTTGTCCTGGGCTCTTATCTTATCATCCTGGAGGGTGAGCAGATCAGAGACCTCAGCAGCTGAGTGTTTTTTTTAATATTTGTGTATTGCTTTACATATTGTCAATAAATGGTTGGCTAACCGATCTAATCCGGACTTGTGCTTCCTTCCAAACCGAACATTCTAGCAACTTGGTGACCCTGACGTGATTTGGCCGAGAGGCCTGTCCGGATTGAGGACAACAATTGTTAGACTCGGAGGAATTCTACACAGACAATTGAAAGAGTGATCACTCAAGAAACAAGGTAAGCAGAAAACCTTTTGATGTACAGCATCAGAATTTCTGCAATTGACTATTCTAAATTAAAATTGTCTGTGATTAGAATGTCCTACGAGTAAGTATCTATTAGTATAAAAATTTCTGTGATTGAATATTCTCAATTCAAATTGTCCGTGATTAGACTGTCCTACAATTAAGTGGATAAATTTTGATCAAATTCTAGTAAAATTATTACTGCAATGAATTGAATAAATATGTAAGGCAATACAGACAGGATCCACTCATACAAGACGGGCATAGCCAGGCATTATATGATGAAATGTGGATGTAACTACATATATGAGAGACGGTCTGGGACTGATGTTACACAGATCTGTGTAACATCGGTGGGCCTCATGTCCATAATCTTGGCGACTTTGAAGGCGGGATGATCATCGACGAGCAGAGGAGGAGAAGGAGGAGAAGCCGGAGGACAGAGGTCGCTGGAGGCCACTGGCTTCAGGAGAGAGACGTGGAAGGTGGGATGAATCCTCAGGGATGCAGGCAGCTTTAGCCTGCATCCCTGAAGGGTTGATCACTTTATCCACAGAAAAGGGACTGATGAACCGAGGAGCCAACTTGTTAGACTCCAATTGAAGGGGAAGGTCACGTGACGACAACCAGACCATCTGCCTGGGCTTGTAAGCAGGAGCCGGGGCAGATGGTCTGGCCAGCCAGTCTTTTATTACGAGCCGCCGAGGACGAGAGCGCCGACCTCACCGACCTCCAGACCTCTCTGATGCATTGAAGATGCAGGCCAACAGATGGGACAGCCACCTCAGTCTTCTGTTCCGGGAAAAGGGGGGGGGTGAAAACCGTAACAGGCCATGAAAAGGGACATACCCGTAGCCGAGCAGCAGAGGGAGTTGTGGGCATATTCGATCCATGGCAGATGGTCACCCCATGAAGCAGGGTGTCAAGCTGCCACACAACGAAGAGTGCTCACCAAGTCCTGATTGGCCCGTTCCGTCTGGCCATTAGACTGAGGGTGGAACCCCGAAGAAAGGCTGGCTGCTGCCCCCAAAGCCCAGCAGAACTCCTTCCACACCCGGGACGAAAACTGAGGACCTCGGTCAGACACAATATCGACAGGGATGCCATGAAGTTTAAAGACATGCAACACCAGAAGATTAGCAGTCTCTAGGGCAGAAGGTAACTTGGGCAGAGGAATGTAATGGACCATCTTGGAGAAGCGGTCAACCACAGTAAGAAAGACCGAGTTACCTTTGGAGGGAGGGAGTCCCGTGACGAAGTCCACTGAGATGTGCAACCAAGGTCTCTTAGGGATGGGTAAGGGGAGCAGCAGACCAGCAGGGGGCTTGTGAGATGATTTTCCTCGAGTACAGACAGAACAGGCAGCCACTAACTCCCGGATGTCCCTGGCCATGTTGGGCCACCAAAAAGCCTGTTGGAAGAAGCTCAGAGTCCAATTAGCCCCAGGATGACAGGACAGCTTAGAGGAATGACCCCATTGTAGTACCTCAGATCGTGCTGAGTCCGGGACAAACAGGCGATTAGGTGGCCCGGTGCCAGGATTGGGCTGAAGCTTTTGAGCCTCCCGAACAGACCTCTCCACCTCCCAACGGGCTGCTCCCAGTATGCAGGAGGAAGGAACAATGGGCTCAGGATCTGAGGATTCAGAGGAAGGTGAAAAAACTCTCGAGAGAGCATCGGGTTTGGTATTTTTAGAACCGGGTCTGTAGGATAGGGTGTAGTTGAAGCGGCTGAGGAAAAGGGACCATCTGGCTTGAAGAGGGTTAAGCCTCTTAGCAGAGCGTAGATATGACAAATTTTTATGATCAGTGCAAATGATAAATGGTACCTCAGATCCTTCGAGCCAGTGTCTCCATTGTTGTAGAGCTCCCACAACTGCCAACAGCTCCCGATTGCCGACATTGTAGTTTCTCCTCTCCTGGAGTGAGACGACGAGAGAAAAAGGCGCAGGGATGCAGCTTTTGGGTCTTGGGATCTCTTTGAGACAGGATGGCTCCAATGCCTGAGTCAGAGGCATCCACCTCCACCACAAACTGAAGAGCAGGGTTAGGATGAAGGAACACAGGAGCACTCACAAACAGGTCCTTGAGTTTGATGAAGGCCTTGTCTGCCTGTTTTGACCAACTAAAGGGAACCTTGGTGGAGGTAAGGCCAGTTAGGGGTGTGGCTACCTTGCTATAGTCACAAATGAAACGTCTATAGAAGTTAGCAAATCCCAAAAACCTCTGCAGCTCCTTAGGTAGGGGTGGGCCACTCAGCCACTGCTTGCACTTTACTCGGGTCTGGACGAATTTGGCCTGCCTAAATGATATAACCTAAAAAGCTGATGGAAGAGACATGAAACTCACACTTTTCAGGTTTAACAAAGAGACGATTTTCCAGCAAACGCTGAAGAACCAGTTGGACATGCAGAAGGTGTTCACTCTGAGAACGAGAAAAAACGAGAATGTGATCTAAGTAAATAAAAACAAACTGGTTCAGCATGTCTTGAAAGAGATCATTCATCATTTTCTGAAAAACGGCGGGAGCATTGGTTAAATCGAAAGGCATGACCAGATACTCGAAATGACCTAAGGGAGTGTTAAACGCCGTCTTCCACTCGTCACCCTCACGAATGCGGATCAAGTGATAGGCGTTATGAAGATCGAGCTTGGAAAAAATCTGAGCCTGGCCTAACGGTTCAAAAGAGGGATCGATTAAAGGGATAGGGGACTTGTCTTTAACCGCTATATTGTTGAGACCCCAGAGGTCAATGCAGGGTCTGAGGGACGTGTCCTTCTTTTAGACAAAAAAGAACCCTGCACCGAGAGGAGACGAAGAAGGATGGATAAGACCAGATGACAAAGACTCGTTAATGTAGCTCTCCATAGCCTCTCTCTCAGGCCGAGAGAGGTTATAGAGCCCACTGGATGGAAGAGGAGCGCCCGGGAGCAACTCGATGGGACAGTCGTAGGGACGGTGCGGGGGAAGGGAGTGAGCCGAATCTTTACAAAAAACAGGAGCCAAATCGTGGTATTCCTGAGGAACATTAGACAAATCGGGAAGAGAGGGGAGAGGAGTGGTGGATTTAACCTCAGGGGTAGCAGACTGGAGGCAGACAGAATGACAGAGAATACTCCAACTGATTATGGTAGAATTGGTCCAATTGATGTGGGGATTGTGTTGTCTGAACCAAGGGAGACCGAGAACCAGAGGGGAATAGGGCGAGGGAATGACAAAACTGATGGTTTCATGGTGGTTTCCAAACAACAGAAGGTTGAGAGGAATTGTGTGGTGAGTGACAGAAGTAATTAACCGACCGTCGAGCGCATCCACTCTCTTGGGTTCAGATAAGGGAACAAGAGGGATCTCCAATTTGGTGACAAACCCCTGATGTATAAAGTTATCGTCAGCTCCTGAATCTAAAAATACCTCAGTTTTAACTGAATGACCAGACCAGGATAAAGTGACAGGCAGGGAAACTCTCTGAGAAGAGCTGGAGGAGGACGAGGACTGACTCACCACTACGCTCTTCACTAGTGAGGAGTCCGGCCTTTTGGCTGATTAGGACAGGTTTGGACCGAGTGATCTCCATTGCCACAGTACAGACACCGCTGTTCCTCCATGCGGCGCTGCCGTTCTCTGGGACTGAGATGTGTTTTACCCAGTTGCATGGGTTCATCCAAGGTCGCAGGGGGCGCTTGAGGAAGGCAGAGGAAGTGGAGGTGAGACAGTCGGGCCAGTAGGGGGAGCCGTCCGATGAGACCTCCCCGCCTTCTCACTGGACCTCTCTCTCAATCTGTTATCAAGTTTAATACACAAAATAATTAAATTCCCCAATGAGGGGGGTTCATCCCTAGTAGCCAACTTGTCCTTTAATTCCTCAGACAGCGCCTTAATGAATATGGCTTTAAGAGATTTATCACCCCACCCGCACTCATGAGCTAGGATCTGAAAATCTACAGAGTATGACGCCACTGATTGGGACTCCTGAGAAAGTGACAATAAGCGTTTGGATGCGTCAGGTTCCTTAACGGGATGATCAAAAACTCTACGCAGGTGAGAAGTAAATAATTCAAGAGTTCAACACCTCAGAGCCTCCCTCCCATAACGCGGTGGCCCATTTTGCTGCCCTACCACGAAGCAAACTAACCATATAGGCCGCTTTCGCCTCGTCTGAGGCATAACTCAAGGGTTGCAGTCTAAACACTAAGTCCCAATTAAACAAAAAGCACCCACAGGAACCAAAGTCCCCAGAGTAGGGCTCAGGCTGAGAAACAAGAGGTTCACGAACAGGATACACATCTTGAGAGAGAGGTGCAGGGGCTGAAGCAGGAGGAATACTCACAGGAGGAGCTGTGGGAGCACGAAGGGAGGTTTCATTTAATTGAGTGCTTAACTGAGCTACCTGACGGGTGAGTTCATCCAGGGATCCAGCTACTCCACGGAGCACGTTCTCGTGTTGCCCCAACAGGATCCCTTGATTTGTGACATCTTCCTTTAATTGGTCCCCTTTTCCAGCTGAGTCCATCGTGCAGGCTGGTGGATTACTGTCAACGTATAGCCCTTAGTCTTTTAATTGTTGGACCCAAAAGCTGGAGACGGAGACAAAGCCAAGGTTTTTCTGTGTTTTAATGATACGAAGTTCACACAAAGTCCATAAAAACAGCAAACCCAGGTGTGGCAGTGCGGGAGCTCTGGAGACACTGTGGAGAGAAGGAGCAGAAAAGCCGATTAGAAAAAGTCCACGAGATAATGAGCTGAGCACAAAAAGGCAAAAATTCACGAAAAGGCAAACTCCAGAAGGAGGAATAAAGAGACTGAGTGAGGCCAACAAACCACTCGAGGAGAGGAAATCCACCGGCGAGGATGAGGTGTCTCCAGACAGCTTAATTACCCGTGCTGATGAGTGAAGAAGGTGCAGGTGTGAGAGGTGGCTGCCTGCAGCAGGAAGTATCAACGCCCACTGCAGGCAGCAGAACAAGAGGGGAGGGGGAGAGAGACTGAGGAGCAGGATGAATCCCCACACAGGGTCTTTCTTTTTGCAGGGATATCTGGGGGTCGGTGTAATTGGGTCTGGGACCCGCCCTCACTAGAAGGTGACGACCTTCGAGGTCTCTTAGTATATAGTGTAAGATGTAATTAGAGTCTGGGACTCTCCCTCCAATAAGTAAAAAGGTTTGGAACCTTTGAGGTTTTCACCAAGGTGGACGCAGATTAATGTGCGGGTGGCTTTTCAATCAGTTTTGATACATTGAGGTCATTTGTGGAGAGCACACGGGAACAAGGAAAGGCAGGTGAATTTTTAAAATAAAACAAGAAACACAAGACAAACATGAAACATTGAAAACATAAAAGGCAATTAGACTAAAACAGTATCATGACAGAAGACAACCAGTAATATTTGGACTGAGGTCATAATCATTAAACTTTGTAACTGTTTCTTGTAAATGAAACAAATGTTAAAATCATTTTGGGATATATTTAATATGGGCAATACATACTGTGTTTCTTTTAAGTTGAAGTGAAATAAAGGAAGAAGTTAGTCTGACTTATTCATTAGAATAATAAGGAAAGATCTGTAAAATGACATCTGAATATGAAAAAGACATGTTAAGTTGCCTTTAAAAACATGATAATGTAATCTTACTATGGTTAATATTTTGTAATTTTAAGAGATAATATTAAAATTTAAACCTGTAAAGGCATACAGAAAATTGTATGTAAAATTACAGTTAAAGATTGAAAAATACAGTAAATTGTCATTAAAAGCAGAATATTGATATATTCTTGAATTATGTTTAATTGACTGTGACTTTAAACATAAAACCTAAAATTACTGAAGAAGAAAAATCTTTCAAAGTACTAGTATATCATAGTTTTATTTGAAAACAGGAAACATTTGTACAATATTCACTTAGAGCTTGGCTGATGGCGCACAAAGAGACTATGACAGAAGAAGGAAGTTGGGTCAGTGACAGATAAGAGTTTGCATGATGAATTCAAAAATGTTTTAATAAGTTGTTTTAAAAGCTTGCATCAGGTTTGCAAAAATGTATATTTTGTATTTCTTTGGGTTTCATGTAATTTCAAATAGCTTTTGAACCATTTTCTACAGCAGAAAAGATGGATTTCCCTTGAAAATGTAAAGTGCTGTTACCACAATAAAAGGCTAAATATTAAATATTTATTTCCACCTAGAGTGTATGTAAGTGTACCCATAAAAAAGTGACTCAATTTTAATTTATCACTTGAAAAATACATTTTAAGGATTATTTTAAAATTCAATTAAATGAGTTTTTGCAATGTAGAGCAGGACCAATACTGAAAATCACTTTGTGTTTTCTAAATAACGTTTGACAAGTTATGTAAAAAAAAAAAAAAAAAGAGAAGTTGCAAAAGAGAGTTACATCGCATTCCCCATGAATTTTCCTGGAAATTTTAATATTTTTATGAAAAATACAGGTTACAAATATTGACAAAATCAGCTAAACCACATGACCATGCTGCTTTTACAGAAGAAACTGGCACTAAAGTTCAAGCATGACAGTCAGAAAGTTCGATTGAACTTGTGCTTTTTATTTTATTATTTCCAATGAAGAAAAACACTAACAACAAGAATCTGATGTTTTCTATTAATTAATTTAAGAATTAATAAATGGCCCTTGCTGCAGGATCTGCATGGACTCGTGCTCTGTGTTGAGCCACTTTTTCTTTGCTTGATAATGGCATCTATTGGCTGAAAAGAGGCTCTATCATATTGCAATAATCATAAAACAATAGAAAGTTCATAAATGTAATTTCACAGATCTAAATTAAAACTTTGACAAACATTTCACATGTTTTTGGAGTGTCATATCTTTTTAAAGCTGCTGTCATTTTCAACGTGACCATTGTTCAACGTGGCCACTGCTGCTACATTTATGACATTAATTATATTCTTCTATATAGAGCTTAAAGTTGAAAGTGGATGGAATACAAATATGTATTTTTTTTTATTTAATATGACTTAAAGCAAAAATGATAAAGCTATGCAGAATAATGATGTTATTATAACCTTCCAGAGATTTGATAATATAAGTTGTGGATACATCATCACTTTTTCTAAGAAATTCAACACTAAACACTTAAAAATAGTTTTATATGGACCTTAGTTCACATTATATCTTTAATTGGCATTAAAAACTTATGTCATTTGCCAACATTAAATGATGTAACGGATTACACCATGTGGTGTTTCAATCAAAATTCATAATTCACATGCGTTAAGATGGATACCTATGTAAGCACATGGCCTTGATGTGAATATTTCAGACTGATTCTTTGTTTTTTAATAAATACTTATTTTTACAAGTTACTTTGAAATATAAATGGTTTTCGAAGGTCATACCATTTGAGATATAACCCTAAGCACACCTGACCATATCCTAAAAAGGTAAAATTATCAAGAGTTCAAAGACAGCTAACTTTTGCATGCAGCAGTTAGGTAATTTGTGAATTTATTTTCAAATTTTAATCTTTTTAAATTTAACTAAGCCATGGGAACACAAAACAATTGCATGATGTCACTGATCCAGTAAAAACAAAAATAAATAATACTAATAATAATGATATTGAAGGGAGCTATCAAACATCTGGCTGGTTGCAAGCAGTATTCCTCTAGAATCATGAGAATGATGCGGCTAGTACAATTAAAACTAAAAGCGCCTTTCTGAGCACTAAAAGACACTTTACAAAGTAACTGACAACACAATTAAAATAAATAAAACAACAGAGAAGGAGTGATATCTGTGCTTGTTTGTCTGTTTGTCTAACCCCTCTCTTGTGTTTCCTGTTTGTGTTACTAGATGGAACGGCCGTGGCATTCATTCAGACACCCTGGATGGCACTCTGTGCTTCAAATTGAAAAATACGTTGACCAACTTAACATCTCTGCAAACAGTGTTCTCAACAGGTGATCTCCATTCTCATCAAGGAACAGGAAGAAGACAGCTCCAACGTTAAATCTGGGCAAATACATCTGGACAAAGTGCTTTAAGTTCTACTGGAACAAACCTAAGTGGTCTGGTCCCTATACAATAGCAAAAATAACACCTTACTGCCTGAAAGTCTGGCTTACTGACGACAAACTGAGCCTGTGAATTCACAAATGACACTGTTCACTCAGCCAGCACATTGACCCACCTGACCGCACACTGACTGAGGTGCACACTGACCTGACAGACCTACCTGACCCCTCTGAAGCTGCAGACTCAGAGTGAACTGTACATATCCTGTGATTTTACACTGTTTCTTAACATTGTGGAATTAATCGCTGTTTCCTCCTTAGCTATGGGTCCGTGTGGGGACTGCACTATCTGTGGTGCAGTCCTTGAACTGCAATGATATGCTTCATTTTGATTTTTCTTGCAGTCTTCCTACCCTTGCTGTGGTATGAGCTACAACTCCGAGATATTTTACAATGTATACACTGTTTAAAATGTATAACCACTGTCACTGAGTACAGGCTTCCAGGTACAACCCCTGCCTTTTCCATGCCATCACTCCATGTTTCACCAACTGATGATGAGGAGGGTGACAACGTCCCTGATGTCTTACTCCAAGCTAATGATGACACCGATGAAGATACTCTTAGTCGACCCCAATCTGCTAATGCTCACTAACTTGTAAATATCAGAGCCTGAAGAGGATGATGTTGAGTTTCCCTCCATCCACTGGTGTCGAGTTTCCCTCCACCCTCACACGTTTTCTCTTCGTTGACCTCTGAAGGGGGATTGATCCCTCCCACATGATTACTATATGTACACACTCTGGAAATTGGCTCCAACACACATCTCATACCCTCTGATGAAGATTCTTCCTGTACGTTTCATCACCTGTGTTATATTATGATCTCCTCATGTACTGCTTTCACCCTGTCAGTGTGTGCTTATATTTTTAATCTATGTTATCTGCCTTTTTTACATTAGACTTGTTATCAGAAGTGCTTCATGGTCTTATGATCTCAGCTGAATGGTACTCTGGCTGATATGGTTCTGTTAATGTGAAGGTTTAGTTTGTTTTTTTTTCACATGCATTTTTACCTGTTTAGTTATATGCTCATTACCCTGCACTCATTCTTGTTGTGTTTGTTGTCCTCTGACAGTCACCCACCCGCTCCCTTAAGGAACCCTATTTTGACACTTTTTGTCATCCCCACTGTCCCTCTCATCTCTGCTCAGCTATGGACTGCAGATACGTATACGCCGGCGTGTCTGTGGGAAGTGGCTCACCCCTCTCCTGATTTCACAGTGGTGAGATATGACTGTGGGCCCTGCTCAGTCACACAGGATTATGATTGAATTAATCTGTCTGATTGATTGACATGACATGGTCATGTCAAAAGGGGGATTAATTTAATGTCTCAAATTGAGTATCAGTATAGGTGTGGCTCTGACTGACCTCTTTGTTTGTGCATTGACAGTAGATTGTGTTCTGCTCTCTATCCATAAAAGACCTGATGTGTTTCAACAACAATAGTGATCAGGTACTCATGTACTTCCTCCTCAAACTGCTGCAGCTAAATATACATTGTTTTCTCTCTGACGCTCACACAGACAGGTTTTACTTGTGACCTGGATTAAGAAAAATGATTTTCTAGATGCTAAAGTTAACACACATCATTAATTACGTCACATAGTTGCATCACAGAAGACCCAACGCTGCTGAAGGACCCCCACATCCACCATGTTATGTATAAAAGTTGAATGTCTTATTGCTTATTCGCGGAGTTGTGGCCAGTCGAGTTTGAAGATGGTTTGAAGCTCCCAAGGACAACGGATTCTTGGTATGAGGATTGAAATGTGCTCCTGGTCAATAAAGTTTTGCTTTTGCTTTTATTATTAGATTTCAGAGGGTGTGGGTAAATTGCAAATGCAACGAAGAACTGCTTGCTGGTAAAGTTAAATACACTGACATGCACACACATAGTTAGTCTTACAATGTTTAGAAATTTCCACAATGTGCATAAGCTTGCTGAGATGCGTTCCTGAATGTGTCCCACTTTGGTTGCTGCCCTAGGGGTGATGGGGGCAAGAACAGACTCTTTTGCCTCACTAAGGTGTTATTTAGGCTTGTATGTTCTCATGTTTGACACAATATCATTTTGTAGGACGCTTCAGCTTTATAGGCCTTAAGTATACATATAGGTTTAAACAATATAATTGTTTCAAAAGAAGGAAGTTGTTATAATTATTTAAGAGTTAACGCTAACATTTATCCAGAGATAAAACATGCTAACAGTTATTCAAATATATCATGTTAAAGCTGATCAGTTCAAACATGTCATATAATCAGTAAAAGTGCAGCTTCTGTCAGTAAAAGATCAGGCCTGCTTCTCATTTTCTGTTCCTCTTGTTTATGTCACAAGGCTGAGCTGTAAGAACTTTCTGTTAACCCTATGCCTTGAATTTGACCTTTTTCTAACAGTCATAGCTCCTCTTTTCCTGCCAAACGTGACTTATGAACCAGACACAGTCAGATTTCCTGTTCTGTACACTTTGCTCCAAAATAAGTGTAATGATGAAGACACCGCCCCAAAGTGTATAAGATATTGTAACATCCTTTGTCCTGGGCTCTTTTTTTATCATCCTGGGGGGCGAGCAGATCAGAGACCTCAGCAGCTGAGTGTTTTTTTAAATATTTGTGTATTGCTTTACATATTGTCAATAAATGGTTGGCTAACCAATCTAATCCAGACTTGTGCTTCCTTCCAAACCGAACATTCTAGCAACCTTTAAAGGCAAGGAGCTGTTTTTGTTCAAATGGTACCAACGTGGGGGCTGGTGTGCTCATGGGTATATCGGATTGTTATAGTTATATGATGCAGTTTAGCGGAAGGTATGGACAGGTTGCTGGTGAGATATTTGGTGGATTTGTGGTGACAGAGCATACATTTTTCTGCCTTATAAATGGATTGGATGTTGTTACATGGCCAAATTGAAACTTCCTTATGATGTACTTGTCATCCAGAAGGGACAGGGATCTAATGGGGTCCTACATACTGAGGTTCCTGCACTGTAAAAAAAAAAACTGTAAAAAAACGGTAAAAGCACTGGCAGCAAAGTTTCCAAACGAATACCGTAAAATTACAGTCAAACATCGTAACACAGAACTACGTAAAATAACTGTAAAAATACAGGACTAGATTTTACAGTCAAAATTAATTAAAATACAGTGTTTCATAGTAAATAAATGCCATTTTACTGTAAAATAACATATATATTCAGTCAAAACACATTGAAATCAGATTATTTTCAAGTTAAGCTCTGTAAATTCACGGTAAAAATTATTTATTTTAGGAAACAGTCAAATCTATCTACAGTAATTTCATGTTAAAATACAATTTTTTCCATGTACAGTAACAAAGTTATAATGTATAAAAACAAACTCTGATCACAAAACTAAAGATAAATGTCTGCAAATTTACAGTATTAATATGCAATTTTAGAGAATAAGTAGGTTAAAAAACAACCACTGGACACTGGAAAAACATGCCAAGTACATTATAAATACATCAGAAATAGCTACATTTAAGGCCAATCTCTGTAAATTAAGAATATTTAGTAGTTTTTTCCCGTGGAATAGCCTGTAATTTCACTGTATAAATGATTTATTTTAGGAAAACAGCTAAATCTGTTTACAGTAATTTCATTTGAAAATACTTTTTTTTTTACAAGTACAATGACTGAGAAATAATGTATAAAAATGCTATAAATGCGTTAAGCCAATGAAATCTCTGCCCATTTACAGTATTAATCTGCAATTTTAAAGAATTATGAGATTTTAAAATGTTCATTACACAATTGAAAAAGCAGAGTACATTAAATATACATCAAAAGTAGCTTTATTTAAGGCCAATCCTTGTAAATGAACGGTATTAATTTCGTGAAACAGTTTTGTCTATACTGACTTGCTGTGTAATTGTGGTTTCCCCAAGGAAAAATACAATGACACAATGTATAAAGAAAATATATACCTTTAATCAAAAAGGAAAGTCTGCACATTTACAGTATTAGTTACTTTAAAGAACTGGATGATGGAGCACTGTACATCAAAATACATACAAAACAGGTATATTTAAATATCTGTAAATTTAAGATATTAAACAGTCATTTTAGTAAACTGAACAAACATTTGTAAAAATGATCCTTTGATCGAAAAACAAGGATAGTACTTTATTACACTTTGAAACAACTAAGAAATAGGAATATTTCAATATTTCTAACCTTGGCCCAAACATGTTTTCGGTCATGATCCCTTATAGTGGAAACCAGATAGCTCCCTGCCCTGACTGTCTGGAGACACTGGAAAGCCCTCTCCTGTTCTGCATCAACATCAACATAAGAAACAATCTAAGAATCTTTTTCAAAACATGACATGACCAGGATAATCATACTGTGATCAGTCTGTTATCTTGAAAAGCATTGTTTGAAAAAAATAAATATAAATAAATAAATAAATAAAACAATGGAGATCAAAGAAAAATTGCAGATATGTTTCATTTTTGAACACCATGGAGTAAATGATATGATTTACATGGTATGGTACATAAACATAAATGTTTCTGGTGTTGGATAGATGGTCCATAGTTATTAACAGAAAAGAATTGCAGATTTTGCTCTTTTCACATGTCATTTTGACATTAAGTTTACACTACACCAATTGTATCCTTTAAAGTGATATTGATAACTGTTGAGTTGTACTGTACATGACGTCCAAAATATTGAGCAGCTTCTTCAGCAGTTGCTCCTGTGCTTTACAACTAAGATACATTGACTAGACCCCCATATACATTAAAGTCCGTGTAAAGCAAAAATAAATTTGTGTTTTAAGTTTATCATACCACAGAAACATGTGTCATTGACCACTGAGCCAAATTTGAAAGATTAAAAAAATTAAGTATATAAAATTAAGTCTCAAAATCATGCAAAAACAAGCACTTCTCTTTGCTGTGAGACGCTGGGGGCGTGTCAGTTAGAGGCGCTGGAACCACAACCACATGTGAGAGGGGAGGGGAGCCGCCTCCGTCTACTGTACAAGGACGTAACCTACAGTAACAATGGAAGCTAGCACTGTAATGTAAAACCCTCTTTATATCAGCTGGAAAGGGCATTGTTAGTGAGCTGACATCACTAGTAGACTTTTTGTAGACTTGTGTTACTCACAGAACAGAAAGGTCCTTAAAACCCCAGTCTACATGTATTTCCTTGTCATAGCTATATTGGTGGCACATAAAAAATACCTGTGGTTAATCATTGCACTCTCATATGGACTCCGCTCAGGGAATGAAGCCAAATCATGTCATGATTACATGCAATAACATTTGCTAACATTACATGAGCATGGCAGAATGCCCGATGTGAAATCACAGCAAAAAGCATTTAATTGCCAGAATTCACAATATTTATAATATAAGCACACACTTGTGCTTATAAAATTCTGAATGGTTGAATGGCTTTCACACGTTTTAAGGAAATACATTTATGACCTATTTAATGTGTTTAGAAGAAAATGGCTGAATATTTGCTTTACACGGACTTTAACTGTTAAAAGTATCCCACTGCAAACTCTTTTCATCTATGAGTAACACCATAAGAACTACCTATAATGACAGAAACCATCTTTAAAATAAATAAATAAGTCTCTTGTACTATGAATTTTTCTTAGTTTGGCCCACGTTTAACCAGACAACATGGAGAGGGTGGGCTTTATGTCCCATACTACAGCAAGACAACAGGGGGCGATTGAGATGTTTTGATTTCACTTGACATCCCATTTCCTAAACCAAATCTAAACAGAGCTAAATGTCTGGTGGGTAAAGCTGTGTGGAAGACCATATTCAACTAAACGTAAAGAAGACAAACGTAGATGTCTACATTTGTTATAAGGGAAGTAAACATTGTGTATGTATGGATTATTTTTTAAACAGAATGAAAAAGCAACGTATCCCCGTGGGGAAATTAAAATCTGACATGAATTTTGTAACATGAGAATCTACTTATTGCCTGTTATGTGCAATGAGAGTAATTTGAGGTAATTTAAGCACAGGAACAGCTTATGAAGACAATTACCAACATTTGGACTAAAATCATGGCCATTAAACTTTGTAACTATTTCTTGCAAATGAAACAAATATAAAATTATGTCAGGATACATTCAATGTGGGCAATACATACTGTGCGTGAGAAACTGTTGTCAGATCATTTCAAACTGTCTGTTCACTTGCTGCTTGGGCCTCCTTAAATAACTCCGATTGTCCATCTATGGAGAAAACAGGCAGTGGTTAAACAATCCATGTAAACCTTTTGGCATTTTACAGACAAACATTCATGAGAAACTGAAATTATCATTTCTATTTTGAGTTGTTTTTTTCTTATCAGACATTACCAGAGTATATGCAGGAATCCTGAAGTTCAAAACCTTAAGACTTTTTAAAAGACCACCTCAAAATATTTTAAGACCTCATTGCCACTCCGAGCTGTAATCAGCAACATATATTTGACTTTGTTTGTAGCCCTTGCCCAGATCTGTGTCTAGACACAACCCTGTTAATGAGTTCTGTTGAAGAACTCAGTTGAGACTCCAGTGATAGTTTTTCAAAATTAAGTTATTTGCAGAGCAGTGTCACATTTCATGAGTTGAGCACAATTCTACCTTCTTGTTTTTTGGTCTGTAAACATGCGCAAATATAGACTTTGTGTTTCATACAATATAATTTACATTTGAAACACCTGTAAAAAAATAATAATAGATCATAATTCTGAAGGGATAGCTTATATTTTGGCTTGGCTTGGCGTGGCGGTGCGCCACAATCATTTATGCGTCGCAGAAACCCTGGGGTATGGAGTAAAGATTGATGAGATTAACAATTAGTTTGAATGATTTCAGCAAAAGGCTGCAACATTACAATGTGAAAAAAAACTGAAGAGGTCCCATTGTATCTATTTTACAAACTTACCAGGGCCATGAAGACACATCAAGGGAACATGGAGGAATATTACACAAATACCACACATAATTTACAGCACAACCAAACACTATCATAGTATGTCATTGCCCCTACATGATGTAACTTGAGAGGGAATATGATTTGTCTTCTATTTTGTATGTGTGTGTGTGTGTGTGTGTGTACTCACTTTGGCTGCACAAGGTGAAGTGTTGAGGAGTTTGTTTTCTTAGCCAGATGACTCTTCTACAGCAGGTCCTTGTCAGTGCTAATGAAGGGAGAACCAGGTCATTGTTTCCATTAGAGGATTTCTAAGGATTTTTTTTATTTTAAAGTATATTTCACATTAATCATCACTTACCTCATGTCTGCACAATTACAGCAGTACATGTCTGCCCTGTGATCCACACTGAGCATTGCTAGCAAAGCCAACAATGTGCCACCTTTCTTCCAAACTAAGAGAGACACAGAAGAGCAGAAATAAAGAGTGATAAATATTACCTTTAGAGACTACACTCAGCACATTACTGCACTTCTATTAAAATTACGTTCTTAAAAGTTAGATTTGCTCAATTGAAAATATCAAAATCATCCTGTTGTCACTTTGTCTCGTCTTGTGTTGTTCTGTGTGTCTACAATATAAAATTAGTGAGGGGAGACAGCAGTGAGCAGCCTACCTTAGCATGCCAATGCTAGAACGAAACTTATTTAAAAACATAAATGAATGATTTTAGGTCTCTGCGGGGCTCTCTCAGGACGAGAGGCATATGACACGGAGCAACATACAGCAGTTTGACCGCATTCAAATCACGAATAACAACTTTTAAGAGCGTGTATCATCGAGAGCAGAGACGGCACTATTACGAACTACCTCTGGCCATGTTAGAAAACGTTTTGACCAAAAGCGAGCGTTAACAACTGACGGTTACCCGCCTGGTCATAAAACGTTAGCTACCTGCTAACAACAGCCAATGTAACGGTAGCAATTTATCAGAGGGATGCTAACGTTAGCTTCAAAGCTGTCCACCCGATGTATGACACATTGAAATTATCATTCACAACACATGCATTATCTGGGACACTTACCTAAAACGGCGTTTGTTTGACATGTCCGCTGTGGCTTTAGTCAAGGTAGGGCCAGACCAGCCGTAGTCTCATACCATTGAAGCTCATGCGTCCAAGAAGGGGGTCTTTCACATGAGTCATGACCCGCACTGAACCTGATTGGACGGACACTAACCCCAACCTTTTTGTCATTCTTCAAACTTGTCGACAACTGGCAGATTATTGGTTTATTCAGCAGGTTAAGTCGTTATGGGCGGGACAAAGCAAACTGGAAATAGGCGCAAACTTTAAAATTTGAATCTAGTCTGATTGCATGAATTGAATGAAGCAAATAATGAAATTATATATAGATATACAGATTTATAATCAATAGAAGGCAATTGACTTTTAAACTGCCTTCATACAGTAATGTTCAGTACATTTATTTTTGTCTGTAAAATACTAATTTCTTCTACAAAAAAAAATCACCTTTACAATACATACTTAATGATCTGCAATGTTATGGAAACAAACTAAAGATTTCTGAAATTTAATGTACATTTCTTCATTAATAGGAAAGATATGTAAAATGACATCACATTTTATGTTAAAAAAAAATTTATTATGAAAGAAACATGTTAAATTACCTTTAAAAAAACATAATAATACTGATGCAATATGTTATGGTTAATTTCTTGTAATTCTAAAGATTAATCTTTTAATGAATGCTAGTATCCGTTAATTTACAGGTATTACATTGTCTTATGGAAAACGGTAATAAACCTGTAAAAAATACAGAAAATGGTATGAAAAATTACAGTTAAAGATCTACAAAAACAGTAAGTTGTCATAAAAAAACAGAATATTAATGTAAACTACCATTATGGTTAACTAACTGTAATTTAAAACATGAAACCTTAAAATTACTGAAAATCACTGTAAATCTACTAGCCTTTCATTGTTTCATTGGAAAACAGGAAAAATCTGTTAAAAATTACAGAACATCACCTATAAAATTACATTTTTTTTTTACAGTGTGGGAGCAGGAAGAAAAGAGAATTGGCACAGTTCCATAATTTAGAGGCCTACCATTGGAGGATAAGTTTAGGAGAAAATGGGGTATAGGACTGTGTCCATGGTATGGTGTCACATTTTTGGCTGATCATACTGATAATATTACATACACCCTACAAGGATTTGCAAACGAGACCATAAGAGGATTTCTCTTCCTAGGACAACATCGGGAAGACCAAGCGGAGAGAGGCTGCTTATCCAGAGATCTTTACAGCCTCAATGGACTTAAATACTCCAACATGGACAACACTAAAAATGGACAGAGGACCCATGTTTTTACCCATTTTGCAGAATTCAATTTTACTTTGTATCTTTGTGTTTTTCCATTAATGCAGGAAAATAAATATAGAACATTTAGGTTTACAATAATCTCAAGCAAAATAGAATTTTTTTGTTTAGTTCTCAATAACTGCAGGAGCATTATGGAATTGCATATAATAAGGGGTTTCTTTGTGTTAATTTGCTTTTAATGTAATGTCTTTAACTACAGGAGGTGAATACATTGGGATCTCAGGTGTTTTATTATTTTCTCATTTAGGCTAAGTGGTGTTAGGCAGGCATAGGTCCATTGGAAGGTTTGATGGGTTGACTAGCCTTGCTTTGGGCAATTTTTTTATTTTTATTTCTGAGATTCCCGAATGTGTTTGCTTACATTTTGTTTCTACAAAATTTATGGAACCCTACTTTAAATTTGATTGGAGTACAATATGTGGTCGCCTAGGGAAGAAGGACCGTGAGTGACTTTTTCCTGTCTAGATTGTTTGATGGATATTAAAGGAAAGTTAGCTGCCTGACAGGTTTTCGCTCTCACACTCCACAATTTTATCTAATGCTAAAAGTATACTGTGGTATGCACAGATTGATGATATGTTTTAGGTGTTTTGTGTATATCATTGAGTAACTTTTATGTATCACCTTTTAAACATGGCTTTCTCTTTTCGAGACTCTGTGTAGTCTCAAAGGGGGGAAATATGAAGTATCTGATGTGAATCCATGAAAAGCAAAGGTATGTGACCTTAGGAATGAGTTCATGGGAGGACTGAAGATGACCCTTTGAACCAAGAATTTAGATGACATGTTAACCTTTGTTAAGTAATATATGGTGCAAGTGACAGTTGGTGCCTTTAATTTACACAGCCAAAGGCTTGTTCTACTGCTGTCCAGATGTTAGAAGCTGTGTACACAACTTCTGATCCTATATAAGCTGTGGTCAAACTTAAGTCTTAGAGAAAGACATCATCTGCAGTTTCTCCCACCCTATACAACGGATCCTGTGGTTGGATTTGTGTCAGTCCCACCGAGCGACACCAACAAGAAACTACCTTGGATACATTCCATGACTTGACTATTTCCTTTGACTAACTGACTTGAACATTGAAGTTGCAAAGCAACATCCACTGGGAAGAATATTTTCTATTGGGACATTTTATTTTATTTGTTTATCTGGGCCCATGGGTTATTGTAAGTGTATTGTACCCTCTTTTCATAATTTTTCACCTAAAGTTCGCATTTAACTACAATTTCCTGTGTCCACTGGTTATTGCTATACTTCAAGCTCCTACGAACCTATAGATCAAGATGTGTACATACCTTGAAGTGGGTTACAGACATTTAAGCAAAGACTGCTAAAGGAGATTGACCTGCCAAGTATGTTCTCAGAAACATCCAAGCTTTTTGCACATCTATGAAAATGAATATTATTCTAAACAAACAAACACAGGATGTTGAACAGAAAACACTGGATGTCAACAAAAGGTCTCAAGTGCACTGGTGAGCCTGAATCATACTGCAACTTCCCCAACTGGGGCAGGAGACAACTGTATTCTGTCCATTCTCCAGTTTGTGTCAAGTCAAAGAAAGGAACAAAATTTGTAAAAACTTATGCATTTATGGATCCTGGGAGCTTAGGAACTTGTTGTACGGATGCACTAGCAAAACAGCTGAACCTCCACGGCAAGGGAACTGAAATCGTTTTAAGCACCATGAATGCCACTAAACAAGTAAAATGCTGTCTCATAAGAAACTTGGAGGTCAGTGGCACAAATGAAGGTAAATTCACCACATTTCCAAAGGTTTCACTCAAAGGAGCATTCCTGTTGGAAGAAAAAATGTCCCTCTTCAAAAAGATATTGATAAATGATCATACCTTAAAGAAGTAAAGCTTTCGCACATTGATGCAGATTTAGGACGGCTTATTGGTAATGATGTTCCTGAAGTTTTTGAGCCTTGGAGAGTGATTCACAGTCAAAACTATGGACCATATGCTGTAAAAACAATTCTAGGATGGACCGTGAATGGACTTATCAGAGGACAGGAGGATGGTGAACAGCAAAACATTACTGTGAATCCAATATCAGTCAACATCATAGAGAGAATGCTTGTGTAGCAGTACAATGTGGATTTCCAGAACGTGGTTGTAATGAAAAGGTGGAAATGTCAGTTGAAGATAAAAGATTCATGGACAAAGTGTCAAGTTCTGTGGCTCATAAGGAAGGACATTACTACATTAAGTTGCCAACAAAAGAGTCTGAAATAAGGATGCCAAATAACAGGGATGCAGCAGTTCAGTGTGCACTTTACTCTTAAGAAAAAGCTCAACAGGAATCAAGGTTTTCTCAGAGAATATTCAGACTGCATTACAGAAATGTTGACAAAGGGATATGCCGTCAATGTCCCAGAAACACAGCTGAAACGGCAGGATGGAAAAGTGTGGTATACTCCACATCATGGAGTCTACCATCCACAAAAGAAAAAGCTGCGTGTAGTTTTCGACTGTGCTGCCAGTTATCAGGGAGTATCTCTTAACCAAAAGCTGCTTCAGGGCCCAGATTTAACCAACACACTTATTGGAGTGCTGACTTGCTTCAGACAGCATAATTCGGCTATGATGGTTGACATTGAGGCCATGTATCTTCAGGTGCGAGTTCCAGAAGAAGACACAGATCTTCTGCATTTTCTATGGTGGCCCGAGGGTGACCTAACTCGAGAGATGGTTGAATACAAAATAGTTGTCCATCTGTTTGGAGCTACCTCTTCAGCCAGCTGTGCAAATTTTGCTTTGTGCAAAACAGCTGAAGACAATAAACCAAGTCCTCACCTGAAGTTGTGAAAACTGTGCTAAACAACTTTTATGTGGATGATTGCCTAAAGGCAGTCAACAATGAGAAGGAAGCTGTCGCTCTCAAGAGAAACCTAACAGCTCTGTGTGCATCAGGCGGTTCTAAACTCTCAAAGTGGACCAGCAATAGTCGCTTGCTTTTGCAGTCTATACCTGAGAGTGAAAGGGCAAAAGATATGAAAGATCTGGATCTTGCAAAAGATGAACTTCCCATTGAGAGAGCACTAGGAGTGCTATGGTGTGAAAATTCAGACTCCTTCAAATTCAGAGTGAACATGAAGACCAAACCAATGACGAGAAGCGGTGTTCTTTCAGTGGTGAGTTCCATATATGATCCACTCGCGTTTATTGCTCCTGTTGTGCTACCAGCCAAAATGATTCTTCAAAGGCTGTGCAAAGCAAAGATATCCTGGGATCAAGAAATTTCTCTACATCTTTTACATGACTGGTCGACTTGGCTGAACCAACTGCCTCAAATATCCAGCTTCCAAATTATTAGGTGCATCAAGCCAAGCGACTTTGGGATGATTGTTGAAGCTCAGCTCAATCACTTTTCAGATGCTTGTGAAAATGGATATGGAACGGTCTCATTTCTAAAGTTGACAAATGATAAGGGCCTTGTACATTGTGCTTTTATGATGGGAAATTTCAGAGTTGCTCCATTGAAACAAAACAATTCCACGTATGGAGCCTGTTATAATGCCAAAAGATCTCCATGCCACCAACCTCTTGCTACAAGACAGACATGAAAAAACAGGACACTCCGGCAGAAACTTCATGCTCTCTCGCCTTCGTCAGCGGTATTGGATTCCCTCAGCTAATGCAGCAATTGGAAAACTTTTGTTCCGTTTTGTCACTTGCAGAAAAAAGCCATAGCCTGGAAAATGGCAGACCTGCCAATGGATCGACTGCTCCCTGACAAACCACCTTTCACAAAAGTAGGGATGGATTATTTTGGGCCCATAGAGGTCAAGAAAGGTCGCACCATTATTAAAAGATATGGAGTGTTGTTTACCTGTTTAACAGCACGTGCTTTGCACATTTAAGTCTCCCACACACTGGACACTGATTCATGCATAAACGCAATTCGACGCTTCATGTGTAGAAGAGGACAAGTGACTCTCACCAGATGTGATAATGGAACAAACTTATTTGGAGCTGAAAGAGAACTAATGGCAGCTATACGGGAAATGGTGTGGAACTCTGTACAAGTCTGCAGAGGCTTCGGTCCCACCTTGCACATTTCTGTACTTGTACTAAACTTGTGCTAACAAATAAAACAAACCAACAAGCAAAACAAATGGATCAAACCAAGATACAAAACACAAAGAGGAATACAGTGGATTTTCAATCCACCTGCTGGACCATACTTCAGTGGGATTTTGGAAAGACAAGTAAGATTGGTGAAGAAGATTCTAAAATCTGTGCTTCATGAACAAACAATAGATGATAAGTGTCTGCAAACAGTGCTTTGTGAAGTGGAAGCTATCATCAATGACAGGCCAATAGCTGCATCATCAGATGATCCTAATGACGTGGAGGCTTTAACCCCTAACCATTTACTGTTACTCAAGAAGCAGCCATTGCTCCCACCTGGTCTATTCAGAAGAGAGGATTACTACTCACGACGGAGATGGAAACAAGCTCAATATCTGGGAGTTTTATTTTGGAAGAGGTGGGTAAAGGAGTATTTACCACACCTGCAGGAACACCAGAAGTGGAACAAAGTCAAGCAGAACCTGCAACCTGGAGATATTGTAATGATCTTGGATGAAAATGCCCCAAGAAGTTCCTGGCTGCTGGGAGAGTAGTGCAGACGAAGATGGATGCAAAAGGTCTTGTTCGACAGGTGCTGGTTAAGACAAGATCCAACACGCTGGAAAGACCTGTCAACAAACTTTGCCTGATCTGTGAGACTGAGGACCAAAAGATATAAGAGCGCTGCTGTGCCATAAAAGGACTTTGCCATCCAGAAGAAGAATCAAGAAGCTTCTGTTGTGTATTTAAATCTAAGTTGAGAAATTGAGAAATATATTAAGAATAGAACAGTAAAATACAAAAAATACATTAACTTAATGGAAATATCTTTAGTTGATGTTAGAGCAGAATTTAAGTTAATTATAAGACCTCCTGCCTTGTAATTAGGGGCCAGATTTGTAGAAGCCATTTCAAACTTATTTGAAGAATTTATATTTAAGTCAACAAATTCAAGTTTTACTTTGGATGATTAATCTTAAGGATCACTTTCATTTAAATGTATTGATTTCAATATAAGTAAGTGGGTTGTTTATATTAATTTATAGATTAATCTGTACCCGTCTGGAAAATCTTTGGTTATGGAGGGAGTTTTAGTTATATAGGTCAGCCAGCACAGGAGTGGAGGTCAGCCTTTGGCTTTGTTTAGGTTGAGACGAGCCGGACGCAAATGTTTTTTGACCGTGAAATGGGGAACCAAAACCACAGGATAAGTTTTTGTTTGATGTTGAATCATGGAATCCTCATCTGCCAAAATAAATGGGACATCAACTGCAGACCTGTGAGTAATGGATTTATTTCATGAATGAAAGTGGACACTCATCAGATCACCAGTCAAGCTCGTATCATTCAGGTGGCTTTTCAAAACCGTTTAAGAGGAACATACCACTACAAGCACAATTGAAAAACACTCACAATGACTGAAGTGTTGCAAAAACAAGTGAGATAGAAAAAGTGAGTTAAAAAGTGAGAATCTTAGCAAGGCAAAATAAGAAATGTTAGAAATATAGGAAACAATAATCACTTTATAAAATAATAAAAGACATCATAAAATGTGATATATAAAATTACTGAGCTTAGCAAGAATTAAAAAGAAAGGTGTTTTCAGCAGTGATTTGAAAATATCAAAACTCCTGAACAGATCTCACACTCACCTCAAAGAAACCAGTGTAGAGAAAAGACAATCGAGTGTGAATCTATGGCAGACACACAATAGAAACAGGAACTTGTATCAGAGTCTGAGAGTTCTGCCTTTTAGGCATCAACCAATCAAAAGTCTTCTGTTTATATTTTTCACCAATGACTTTATTTTAAGATCATCTGACTTCCAGTAAACCTACATATGTAGAGTAAACACTGAGAACTTAACTCTCTCTCATCTGAAGGTTACTTAGAGCAGAGTTTTCAAACTAATTTTACTTAAGCCTCACCAAATATCAAGCCAAAATCTCAAGACACAACATTTATATCTGTGTAACATATCCTCTCAGACATATGTAACAGTACTCTGTCAGTCTGTAGATGTTTACAAATGTATTTCTATCTGCTATTTCATGATCCAATAAACTAACAGCTGCACTACAAAAGTAACAAACTGTTATTTTACAAAATTCAAGAGTTCATGTAAAATTATTCAATTTCAAGCAAATGTTGATCAAAAGGTGAAGATATTGGTGATCCTAATCTGGATTCAGGATTTGTTAACATGGCAGTTTCCCACATTTTCAATACTAACTTGGCTAACAATTGCCCAATTCACAGTTTCTTTTTGTAAAAGCGATGCAGCGAGGTTCCACTTTATTTACACCTAGAGAAATTCACTTTAATTCCACGAGGCAACAATATCTGTGTCAATTCAAGCTGCAATCTGGCTTGGATGCTTGCAACAGGCATGTGGCCCCACATACACACAAAGGCAGAGAGACTCACAGCGCTCCTGTCTCCCACTGAGTCCTCGTGCCTCCTTAATGCCTTAGTGCCTCTCTAATATCGCTCCTCTTGATGAACATGAGTTGTGGAGCTTCAATCATCTCATCGACTTTAAACAAGTTTGTCTAATATACAAAGTCCTGAATGGACTGGCCCCTCCGCCCCTCAGAGAATTCATAAACCAAGTCTCAGATAACCATGCCTCCACCAGGACTATCAGAGCTCTCTCTCTCTCTCTCTCTCTCTCTCTCTCTCTCTCTCGAGAGAGAGAGAGAGAGAGAGAGAGAGAGAGAGAGGAGACTGTGACATTCCCCATAGTCGTACCACCCTTGGTCAGAGTGTTTTATCTGTCTAAGGCGGTGCCCTATGAAACAGCCTGCCCCTCACAGTCAGAGAGTGTCCCACCTACAACTCCTGTTAAGTCCATCAGAAGAACTGGCTGAAGTCTAACCAGACCAGTACGCATTAGCTATGCTGGAAAAGATTCACTATCTAGTCCTGCATAGCTAAAAACATACTCAGTTTTTCAAATATTTATCTTCTCCCCTTCTATCATGGTAGCACTTTGGTAGTGAATCTATTTGTTCCATTACTAAACATTATCGGAGCCGCACTTTTGATGGTATAGCCATTTTGTGCAATATATTTAGAGAATGTGCAATAGACTTAGAGAAGGTGCAATATACCTAGAAAATGTGTTATACACTAAAGAGAATGTGCAGTAGACTGGGAGAATGTGCAATTAATATGTATGCTATATTTCAGTGGGGTTATGTTATTACTAGGTTTTCTTAGCTTTGCTCTTCCTTGAATGTAACCTTGATAAATGAGTTTTTCAGGGTTGTTTTTTTATTTTAGATTTTACTTATTCCTCCCCAGGGACCATCTATTCAGGGACAACAGATGAAAATTAGCCTATGGCTTTTATCTGGCTGGTTTATGTTGCTGTTTGGTGATGTACTTAAATTTGCACTGATGTCCCCTCTGGAATAAATGAATGAAATCAAACTAAATTGTTTCTCACTCTGGAAAAGGAAAAAAGAGGGGGTCAGCTCTTTCCCTCATTTTGTCTCCACAATGTTCACAGTGGAGGAAAAATGTCACAGAGGAGTAAATGTTGTGCCTTGAAATGGTGTGAATCGGGTTAATGTCAGAAATGCCTTGGTGGAGGTTAGTGCTCTAGGAGCACTTCTACTTTTAATGATATTTGTGTCATTTTTTTTAAATTCTACTGCGTTCATTTTTCACACAGGTGTCTGGTTTCACAGTTTTCTGTTTTAATGTTATCAGTTGTCTCCGTTTTTCAAAATTTTAGCGTTATGATGGTATACCATGCTCTGTCAAACAAAATAAAAGCACATTTCATGTAGTGTATGGACCTACTTTTCTCTGAGGAGTAATATCCTCCTGCTCTACAGTGCACTGTCAGGTTTCTACATGTGCGCAGTGATATATGTTACTGACAACAAAACAAAACCAAAACAAAAAATCTTGGAGGTGAAGATGCTGGATGTGGAGGTCCTGGGCTGATTTTGAGGCCAGTTGGATGTACTGCCATATTCTCTGAAACACCTCTGGAGACGGCCTGTGGTAGAGAAATGAACATTCAGATCATTGATATGCCACACCTGTGAGGTGGATGGATTATCTCAGCAAAGGAGAAGTGCTCACTAACACAGATTTAGACACATTTGTAAACAATATTTGAGAGAAATGGGCCTTTTGTGTACATAGAAAAAGTTTTAGATCTTTGAGTTCAGTCCATGAAAAATGGGAGCAAAAACAAAAGTGTTGCGTTTATATTTTTGTTCAGTGTAAGATGACTGTATGACACTAAAAGACAAGAGCAGAGGTGTGACAGATGTGACAAGACATCACAGGATGCATGTGACCGTTGGTTTATTAGAAAAACTGCAGAAAGTGCAACAACACTAGACATGTGGAGAGCATGCAGACAAAAATACATCAGCAGACCAGCACAAAAAGGAAAACCACAGCACAGCAAAAGGCCAAAGTACAGAGGTAAAAATGCACAATGTCACTGCAGGTGATAATGCATTGACTTCAGAGTCTGACACAAAGAGAGTCTGACTGTCTTATCCAGAGTTACAGAGTGGAGCAGAGGAAGAAGAAGACAATTTTGGCCACCCTGAATGTGTCTTGCACAAAATTAAACATGGATCTAGACACAGGATCAGCTCTGAAGCCCAGTCCAAGCAGCTGTTCCCCCACCCTCAGTTATCAGGCCTCTGTGCTGCTGAAGATGTTCACTGGTGAAATGGTGCCCCCCAAAGGTGAAAAACAGGTGACAGAGACATATGAGGGACAAACACAAAAACTGGTGCTGTATGTGTTAAAAACAGAGGATCACCACTCCTTGGACGTGACAAGTTAAGAAAGATTAAACCAGACTGGCACTCCATCACTGATGTACTTTTGGAAATCATGTTATAGCACAGATTAAAAACATTTCATGTAATGTCTGTATGCAATACTTAGATGAAACTCAATATAGTTGTGGAATTAATTTTAGATAGACTTTACTTTTTGAGAAAACAAATAAAATACAGAAAGGAAGACACAGAATTGTTCCTAATGTCCAGACTCAGGACCAAGTTCAGTGAGACTGGTGAAGTAAAGGAAAGACTATGAAGTGGGCCTCCCAGGAACAGGTCCACCAGCAGCAACGGCTGGGGCCCTAAAAGGACTTGTGCATGGGCCCTCCTCAGATATGATCGAATAATATCAATGTTTAGGAAATGCAAGTGGTCTCTTGGTTAATTGGCACACCCCATCTTTAGGCTGTAGTCCTTGAAGGTGGCTGGTCTGGTTTGAAGGTGGCTTGTGTGCCATAACACACTTTTTTCCAACTTACAACTTTATCCACTGCCCTGTCACTCAAAAAACAAACGAAAGTGAAAAAATACAATATAAATGCAACAGAAACAAGACAATAATAAAATCAACATGTGCATGTCTGAAAATAGTGTTAGTGATACATTCACATTCTGGGTATTTTTAGAGCCGGCAAAAAAAGTAATGTTGCAGGTTACAGCATGTCTGACCTCACCAAACACTGTTGTGCTAACTTTTAAATTTAATGTTTCCATTCACAATAATAACATCACAAAACAAGGATTGTTCTATTTCAGAGGGGGAAATTTTACACCCTAAAATGTGCAATTACTTTTTTTTTGTCTTATTAATAGATGGTGAGTATTAAGGTTCAAAATAACAAGAAATCATGGTTTAAATTAAGGATGGACCATGTCTTTACAAATGTTTTGGGGCCCCTACATGACTCAGGGCCCTAAGAAGCTTCCCTCTATATCCCCCCATGGGCGACCCTGCACAAGAAGACAACACCCCAAGAAGACCGGTTCCTCACCTCCAGTGTAGTGTTGTAGGCTTTCTGAAGCACAGAGGGGATCTTAGCACTTTCTTTTAGCACTACCCAGATGTTTAGCTGTGTTGTTCATTCCACGAATTCATGATCCTTACGAGTTGTACCTCATTGTAAAGTTGACAAACCAGGCTTCCCAACGATATAAAAATAATACTGACTGGTATCAAAGAGGAAAGTAAGTATCAACTTAAACAAAGTTTCCTTACTTTTTCTGATTATAGATTAATGGAAGAGCTTTGCAGTGAAAATGACGACTGTTATACTTTGAATCATGGGGGAATATTTGTACACTAGAATACACAAAGGAAAAACTTCTGTAGATGAAGAGTCAACAGGTTTGAGTGGAAAAGGAAGAAACTGTGAACTGGAGGACCAGATAAACTTTTTTCACCTGCTGATACAGGTGTGTAAATCATGAGCTCATGTCGTCAAACTGAATGAAAAGAGATTGTGACGAAAAATCAGCTCAGGATGTTTCAGGATCAGAGGATACTATCAGCTGTTATATGTATCTCTGCAGTGTGCAGCTCTCATCATGTTGAGCCTCCCTGCTGTAGTGAACATTGACACTAAGCAGACCAGATTCACAGTTCAACAAACTATTAAGAATGAAAGATGAATCAGTTCAGCCTCAAAGTAAATATTCAGCTTATACTGATTGTATATTACATCAAGACACAAGCCATAGTTCAGTGATGAAAACTTCCTGTATATTTGTCATTGAGAAGGTAAACTGAGGTAAAATAACACCCTTTCACATTTGTAAATTTAACTAATCTTTATTTGAGCTGCAGTGATGTAAGTGTACTAAGTGAGCCTGTGTTTTGATCAGTACTCTGCTGGCAGACGTACATGTAGGCTCTGCCTTGTACCTACATCGTGCAAAAGGTAGTGGAAAAGTTAGTTGTTGTACAGGTGTTGAATTTGTTCAATTTAGGGAGTTGTTGGCCCAACATGCAGCAGTACATGCCCTACTGTAGCCTCCATGAGATGTTTTTCTGTACAGATGCAGAGCTAATCTCTGTGGCTAAAGTTCAGCTTGTGCCTCATTAAGGTCCACTTAAAAAATCATGAACTGGTCCTTAAGGAGGATTGAGGAGCTCAATCGAGGGTACACAGTGGAGGAGTGGGAGATCAGATTAGGGAGTGAGCCACTGAGGTAATAACCCATTAAACTCCTACGACGAAACAACCTTAGTTTTTTTTTTTGTTTGTTTGTTTGTTGCCAGAATTTTTTTTTTTTAAAAGATTTAAGATGTCAAAGAAATATTTCAACATATTAAACAACAAACCAATAAAATCAAACTGAACTGATTCTGTTAATACAGTCATTCAGTTGTCTTTATCACAGGGAGATGTGTTAAAATAAAGAAGATGACCTGTCGGGTTACAAAAGCAGAGCAATTTAACTAAATATGCAAAATACATTGTATTAAAATATGGTTCAAAAACTTTAATGAAAGTAAGTATATGTAACAAGAACAACAATGATAATAATTATAACAATAATAACAGTAATATAGATACTGTTAATAATAATGATAACAAAAACAATAGAAATCATATTTACATTGAATAAAGTAATATTAACAATCATAATAACAAAAGCAATAATAATAATAATAATAATAACAATAATAAATAATAATAAAACATTAATATCAATAAAAATGATACTATTAATAATAATAATAATTCTTCTTCTACTTCTTCTTTTTATTATTATTATTAAAATCATCATAATGATTATAACAACAACAACCATGGTGAAAGTAATAATAGAACTGACAATAAGAGTACTAACAGTTTTAAAAATAACAACCAAAAAAATAATCATGACAATTACAATCACAACAATAATTATATAAATACCATAAATAAATAATAATGATAAAATACAATTATTATCATTATTACTATCATTATTATGATTAGAAATAATAAAATTTAAAACTATCATACTAATTATGGAGGCCCAGGAGGTAGTGGTTGCTGGTTCTGACCCCGGGTCGGTCAGGGCCTTTCTGTGTAGAGTTTGCATGTTCTCCCCGTGCATGAGTGGGTTTTCTCTGGGCACTCTGGCTTCCTCCCACTGAACAAAGACATGCCTGTTCCTTGGGGACTTTAAATCCACCTAAGATGTGAGTGTGTGAGTGAGTGGTTGTCTGTCTCTCTATGTGGACCTGCAGTTGGCTGGCGATGGTTCAGGATGTACCCTGCCTTTTGCTCAGTGTCAGCTGGGATAAGCTCCAGCACCCCTGTAACCCTGAAAAGGAAGCAGCAGGACAGGTTTTTGGATCTGCGGCAGACACGGTGGTGACTGTTTCAGGGCAGATATTCTTCAGAACTTTGAAGATGTGTTGTGGAAACAACACCTCCTTATGCTCAAACACATATTTGAGTTTGTTTTATCGCCTTGCAGTCAGATAAACTCCTCCTACAACAGCAGTTGTTTTAATCATCCTCCGGTCTAACATGATGAAGTCATCACCCGTCCCCACTCACCACAGTGAATTACCCTGATATTTCACTTCAGCATTCTCACTTCAGCTCACTCTGAATATACGTGAATAAAATACCTGGGGGTGTGAGAAAATAACCTGGGTAAAGACGAAGTGAAACATTCGACTGTTTGCGTTCATACAAACAGCTCACCCATGCAAGGTTTTCCATAGCTCGTGTGCTGAGGGATCCATGTCAAAAAGGTCACAACTCGTTTTAATGTTACTGTAAAGAATATAACTATACAGACAATGACCTGAAATCTAAAGATGCAGTACACCAGTGGGGCCCATGGCCCTTGTGGGGGATCTGAGATCATTTATGGGGCTTCAGCAAAGCTCAATAAAGTACATACATGATGCACTGCTACCAAAGCATGGCAAATATTTATGAAAGATCATCCATGTAAATATAAGACAGACAGGAAATCTGCACCTTCTCCTGTCTGCCAAAGACACAGTGTGGGTTGAAACTTTCTAGAAACTTTAGAGAAATGGTAAGATAAGCCAGGAATGAGAAGTATTTCAAATCAAAAAAATTCCAAGGGAAGTGCAAGAATCTGTGGGAAATAACGATAAATTTGGGGGTGATTTATATGAACTGTATCATATCCAAACATAAATAGGAACATTCTGTTTTGTCATAGGCAAATATCCAAGTAAAATTATACAAATAAAAACATTACATGTTAACAGATGTATTAGTAAGTAGAACTTTATATAGTTTTCATTTTTGTTTGAACAAGCAGTTTCAAATTCACTCAGGGTTTAATCTAATCCTAAAAATCCTAAAAATTGCTCGTGCTATTAGTGGGCATGTTGCAGATGATCTACTATCACTGCGTTGACAAGGTCGTTTTCCCTTATGCCATATTTGTATCTGTTATTTCTAATTTTCCTTTTCTGATTCCAATTAAACATAATCTAAATGAAAGGATTCACATAGTTACACAGCTTCACCGGCATTAACCTCGCTATTAAGAGCAGTCTTACAGTTACGCACACACAGACTGCGCAGGTACTCTCGCCTTTTACACACTGACTGTGTCACACTGACTGTGTGTGACGCAGTCAGCTCTGAGTGACAAACGGAGTTATTATGGCTATGAAGTTTTCTTTTTTTTACATGGGTTAAATTACCTCCTATTAAGAGCGCAAAACACTACTTTACACGTGTGTCTGCATCAGTATGACGGCACACTGAATTGTCCCCCTTTTCCCAGTCCTTTATAATGACAGACAGCCTCCAAATCTTTCTGTAATTCATCAAAAAATTCAGTCAGTGATGGAAAATATTCTGTTCATGCGACTCCTGTTTCTTGCCACAATGACCGCAGCCCTCTGTGCGTAATGCTGTGCCTTTCTTGCACCTGCTTTTCAAACATGCTAAAATTAGATGCAAAAACACTGCGCGCAGGCAGTTGCGGGTTTGATAAATCACATTGCAGGTGCTAAATGATTACATTTGCATCTTCTCCTCCCCGTATTTTGCGCGTTCTGATCATCTGCATGTATTCTGCGTATTCATGAAGGCAAACATGCTAAATAGTCTGCGTGTGCCTTTTTGCTCATTTGACAGATGCAATCCTCGGTGCACCCTGTCAGTAGATCAGCTTTGCACACGCTATCAAGTTTGCATGTGTTTTTATACACGCAAACCTTTAGTAGATCAGGCCCTTGATGTATTGTAGTCCATGGACTCAAATTTGTGGCTTCAGTAGTCTTGTGCTCTGGGCTCAAAAATGTGTCCTCAATAGTCAAGGGTTCGAGAGAATCATCTGTAACTGTGATGGAGGAACGCACAGTGCGTGAAGGGGGTGCGGCCTCAATACCCCTGCAGTAAGCAGTTTGCTGTGTGACTGCGATTGAGGAATAGCAAAGATATTTTCAAGAATACTTGAATGATTATTTTCATCAAGATTATACTAAAATATATTTTCTCCAACTACATTTAAATCCTTGATCAGGACGAACCTTTGGTTTAGCACAGGGGTCTCAAACTCAAATTACCGGGGGGCCACTAGAACTACAGTCTGGGTGAGGCTGGGCTGCACAAAGTATTCCGCAAAAAAGGGTCCAGAGTATTAAAAAAAAAAAAAAGAAAATCCAATTTTTTTAACATCCATATTATTAACTATTTTCCCGCCAGTTTTTGTCAAAAAAAAGTTGCCAGCCAGCACCAGCATTTTCACTGAATTTTTGTAGATTTGAACTGCCTATTTTTTTTTTCTGTTTTGTTTCCAACCAAGCCCACCCCTATCAGCCAATGTTTAGCTTTGTTTAGCTTTGCTGTTTAAGCAAAGTTGTCTGAAATTAGAAAGAAAGAAATGCATTACATTTGCCTGAGAGAGAACAGTTTAAATGTAGTACATTTCTTGTTTAACATTATTTTCTTTGTAAAGCCCACAAGCAACAGTTTCTAGCCTTGACAGCCCCTGTGTGTGATCAGGGAGGAAAAAATGAAATCATCATGTGACCCCTATCTTATATCTGACAGGAGAAAACTGGGGTGTTTAAACTCTTCTAGTGTTTCAACCATCCCCGGTCTCCCCTAAATCATTATAAATAAATCAGTAGTGGGCCTATTTAAATAACTAGTATTTGATTCTTTTCTTCCATAAAAACTTGAGGGAACACTTTTATCTGTGTAGTTATGGACGGAGTCAGACCTGTCCACACCGACCTGAAGGTGTGTGCGCGTTATGGAGCGCACCGTGGTGTCTGCTGGTTCATTTGTGAATCATATTGAACTCCGTTAGTTCTCCCGTCCGTCCCTGTCTGTTTTATCCCAGCCCTGTTTAACTTTTCTCTAGTTTTGGGAGCTCGCAGTGGCGTAATATGTGCGCTTTCTCCATAGGTGCGTAATAGGTGTGCCTGTCGTCCTGATCAGACAGAAGAGACTAACGGGCGGTTGACATAGTGTTATCAATACATTTGTAAATATAAGTGTAGCATCAATTTCATAAACTGGTATTAATGTTATCCATTGATAAATTTAATCCACATAAAAAAACGAGATCTTACCACTGAATCCCAAGCGGCTGGCCTTCTCCTCGCAGGTTGTCATCTCTCAGATGGACACAGGAAGGCTTTTACAGTAAATCCACAGTTATTTAGATAATATTCTGATAAATCATCCATGAGCAGACAAGGGATCAAAACATCACAAATAAGTACTTTAAACAAACAGGATCATCCGTTTTGATTTTTGCGCAGCGTCAGCGCTTTTTTCTCTCTTTCATCTCAACGTGCACCTCGGCTCTTTGGGTCCCTCAGTGAGCTGTCTTGTTTGCAGTCACAGGAGAGCAGAACTTCTCCACGAAAGAGTGCCAACTACCAGAGTTCAATGAAAACACGGAATGACGGAAAAACTCCTAAGTGATGGAGAAACATTCTGTCCGATAAGACAAAATAACTCGTGCATGAATGGGTTCTTCAGAACATGAATGGCAAATGGCTCTGTTTATTAAAAAGGTTGCAGACCCCTGCCATAAGTGATAAAAAAGAACTTGGCATGCGCAACGACTCGGCAAAAATGTGCGTTTGACAAACATGCAGGGGCGGCACTAACACTAAGGTTTGATGTCAAGTAGGGGGCCACAAAATATCGTCCTGCGGGCCGCAATTGGCCCACGGGCTGCAAGTTTGAGATCCCTGATATAGAGTGATCTGACATTAACTAGCACCTGTTGTTCATCATTTTATTTTTTCATTTTAGAGCACATACTTGAATGTTTATTTTTAACTTAAACATGGCTGGGTGCAGATGCACCAGTTGTTCTCACTGAGGCCTCCCCACCCAATTTTAACTTTGCATTTTCAACAAGGAGTGGTAAAAGGGGATGTGGCACTGCTTCAATTATTACAAACACTCTGGCCACCAAACCTATTTATTTGAACAATACTCAAGTTTTGAATACCATCCCTGTGTTTTTAACAACCCTACAATTTTATGTGTGACAGTGTACAGACCACCGAAAAAAATGTAGTCTTTTTATCACCCAATTTTCAGAATTTTTATTGATCTTACACAATTCCTACAATATGATTATTTTAACTGGTGATTTTAACCTGCACATAAATAATATTTTAGACCCTGTTTCAAGTGAATTTTTAAATATTCTTAACTATATGGATTTTATCCCTTTAGGCGCCAGAGTTTTTCAAGAAAATATTTAATTTTTCTATCAATATTTGAAAAGGCTGTAGTTTGAAAGTGGTTAGAGATAAAGGCAAACTTTCAGTGAGAAAAATCTTCAGTATGACCCAAAATTTGGGATGGAAGTAAATTCACTAATCTAATTTGCATATTATGACATCATCAAATGGCAGCCATATTGGAAAATATTCAATTTCGATATCACTATTTCAAAAGGTTGTAGCTTGAAAATAATTAGAGATAAAGGCAGACTGTAATTGAAAAAAATCTTCAGTATGACCCAAAATTTGGAATGGAAGTAAATAAACTCATCTAATTTGCATATTGTGTGACATCACCAAGTGGCGGCCATATTGAAAAATGTACGCAAATGAAGTGACATGAAAGTTTTCAACTCAGGGACCATAACATCATACCAGTCATGAAATCTGGAGTTTGGTTTGGGGTTTTCCCTCTCTAAGAACTGGTGGGCATATCTGTTTGTCTCATTTGTGATTAGGCTCCAGAATTCACCATCCAAAAAAAGAGACAAGAAGTCATTGGGCTCAAAATTTGTCAGATCCCTGTCTCTACAGTACCCAACAGGCTCATCAAAATGTCTGATCCACTTTTGGTACTCTTCCTCATCCCTAAGTAAACCCAGGGCATCATCATTGTAATTTACGGGCCGAGCATGAACGCCCCACCGCTATTTTGACAGTGCTTTTCATCTCCCGGCTTCTCCCTCGTCCACGGTTTTTCTCATTCCCGCTACCACCGTCATTTTTCGTGGTGTTTTGAGCTCCCCTGCTTCCCAGACCACGTCCCCTCCTTGGCACTTGCCGCTTACTTTCACCCCAGCCACGGAGAGGCAAAGCATTGGCCTCGGTATGTGTGGCTTGGGGACTGTCATGGCACACGGACCCGGTGCCGCTGCGCGCATACGCACCGTCAATTTCGTCCTCACTTGACGACTGAACGTCATCTCAGAGGGTAAAAATCCTCAGAATCAGAGTCAGTCAGTACTTGACAAGTACTCTGAGCATTGTCAGTACTCTAACTCACTCTCTATATCGCTCTGTCTCTCTCTGTGCGTATCTCTCCCTCTGCTTCGCTTTACAGCCACTCGCGCGTCTCCCTGATCTGGTGTGTGTGTTTCAGACTAAGTTTATGCCAAAACTTTGAATAGAAACAAGCCCACAAATGCTCCTCAAATTAAAGTGACACATGTCAACTATCTCCTGGTGAAAAGTGGTAACACTATTCAGCACTATATATGCAGCTATGGCCTGTTTAATCCAGCAATGTTGCTTGTCGCAATTTTGCGACTTCGGCGCCTAAAGGGTTAATCAACACATCATGTAACCGACTCACAACAGGGCACACAATTTGGACCTGGTCATCACCTATGGCCTGCCCACCAGTGTGTCCTCTGTTGTTGACTTGGCTGTCTCTGACCACTGCTGTGTGTTTTTTAATATCACTGTGAGGAAGCTTCATCTGACCCCTGAAGTGGCTGCAAATTTTATCAACGCTTTAGAAAAATACCCTACAATTGTTTTACCTGCTCAGTGTGCTCTTAATTAGGTCCCTCCACTTAAATTGAAAAAGGCTCACTCTAAGCCTATAGCACAATGGAAAAATGAAGATATCAAAAAACTGAAAAGAAAATACAGGGCAGCAGAAAGAAAATGGAGGAAAAGTAAAATCACAATAAATCTGTACCATTGACCATCTTTTTAATCCTGCTCCTTAATCCCAAGAAAGGAAAGAAAAGTTATAATCCAATTCACGCTCTTTATCCCCAAAAGTAAGGAAAAAAAGTTATATTCCAATTTAAGCTCCAGGTCCCACAAAAGCACAAAATGCAGAAGAAGTCCAAGTATCACCAGTTTATTAAAGCTCAAAAGAACCTTAAACTTTGTGTGTTGAGTTGAAGCGTGGTACCAAACACCCCAAACACACCGTACCACCCAAGAGACAAATAATCTATGTGGAATGATAAGGTACAGTCTGATCATGTGTCTTTTCTAATAAATCATCATGTACTTCCAAGTCCAACAATAACAGGGCAAAATCAGCATCGGTCGGACATCCCTCCGCGTCTTTCAGCTCACACCAGCAAGTGAAAGCCGGGCCAATGTTTATTCCTGTCCAAGCATTCAGCTTGTTGTTCTCCCGCTTTTTTTTTTTTCATCGCAGATAAAGCTTTTCTTTTTCTTCGGGTTTTTTGCTTCTTCCACCATCATAACAATGCAACATTTTGCTGTCTTCTTCTTCTTGTTTAACGGCGGGTGGCATCCAACCTCAGAGGAGCAATACCAGCACCTATTATGCAGGAGTATGAGCCAGAGGTCCCTATTTCCCTTACCAAAAAGTAGTATACTCAAGTATACTTATAAGTATACCTTTAATGAACTAAGTATACTTTCTGTGAACTAATACTTAGGTAAGTATTCTGTTCAGATTACTTTGAATGTACTACCAGAAATATACTTAACAAAAGTATTCTTAGTTTATACTGACAAGTATACAGACAAACTTTAAGTAGACTCTAAGTATAATATACTTGATATACTTTAAGTTTAAGTATATTAGTATAGCTATTTCTCACATTGGCTGCTTTGAGGTAGTTGCCATAAAACATACACTGTGAGTGAACCTGTAGTGTACTGCTTATACTTTACTACATTTACACTTAAATACTACTATATTTATGTACGTACTGTTTATAGGTTCAAGGTTGCCACACACAAGGTTTGGAAGTACATAATGCTCAAATCACAATTCAACTCATACTTAAAGTACCATACTTCTTTCTTTTAAAACACATTTAAAAACAACAAACTTGTGCCAAAGTGCTTTACAATTTAAAAACATGAAAATGCACAATGCACATAAATCATCACAATCTAGTCCCGTTCATGTACATTCGGCAAGATAAAAATGATAAACTTCAACTTAAACACATTTCTTCTGGACCATTTGACCAGATCGCACAAACATTACCAGTCTTCTCAACAACATTAATGAAATTACTCTCTACCCCTGAAATGAGCATCAGTGTCAATGTAGGACTGGCTGGTACATTGTAAGACCTGTCATTATGATGGCAGGAGTGTGTGTGTTCCCGCATTTATACATGCTTTGGCAGTTATTTTTATCTGTACTGTTAAACTTGACTTGAAAAGATAATCAGTTTAGATATTGGTCCAAGGTCTCAGTGGGGTGAGAGAGTGTTTTCCTGCCTGGTCATTCATATTAATCTAGTTTGGTTCTCTGTTGGACCTCTTGACCCAGGCTTGAAGGGGCCCTACACCCATAATGAAGGCTGTATATATTTATTTTTATTTTTGAATGTTATAATAGTAACATTATATAGACTTAGTATTACAGACAGAAATACACTATATTGCCAAAAGTATTCGCTCACCTGCCTTGACTCACATATGAACTTAAGTGACATCCCATTCCTAATCCATAGGGTTCAATATGACGTCGGTCCACCCTTTGCAGCTGTAACAGCTTCAACTCTTCTGGGAAGGCTGTCCACAAGGTTTAGGAGTGTGTTTATGGGAATTTTTGACCATTCTTCCATAAGCACATTTGTGAGGTCACACACTGATGTTGGACGAGAAGGCCTGGCTCTCAGTCTCCGCTCTAATTCATCCCAAAGGTGTTCTATAGGGTTGAGGTCAGGACTCTGTGCAGGCCAGTCAAGTTCATCCACACCAGACTCTGTCATCCATGTCTTTATGGACCTTGCCCTGTGCACTGGTGCACAGTCATGTTGGAAGAGGAAGGGGCCAGCTCCAAACTGTTCCCACAAAGTTTGGAGCATGGAATCGTCCAAAATGTCTTGGTATGCTGAAGCATTCAGAGTTCCTTTCACTGGAACTAAGGGGCCAAGCCCAGCTCCTGAAAAACAACCCCACACCATAATCCCCCCTCCACCAAACTTTACACTTGGCACAATGCAATCCGACAAGTATCGTTCTCCTGGCAACCCCCAAACCCAGACTCGTCCATCAGATTGCCAGATGGAGAAGCGCGATACGTCACTCCAGAGAATGCGTCTCCACTGCTCTAGAGTCCAGTGGCAGCATGCTTTACACCACTGCATCCGACTCTTTGCATTGCACTTGGTGATGTATGGCTTGGATGCAGCTGCTCTGCCATGGAAACCCATTCCATGAAGCTCTCTGCACACTGTTCTTGAGCTAATCTGAAGGTCACATGAAGTTTGGAGGTCTGTAGCGATTGACTCTGCAGAAAGTTGGCCACCTCTTCGCACTATGAGCCTCAGCATCCGCTGACCCTGCTCCGTCAGTTTACGTGGCCTACCACTTCGTGACTGAGTTGCTGTTGTTCCCAAACACTTCCACGTTCTTATAATACAGCTGACAGTTGACTGTGGAATATTTAGGAGTGAGAAAATTTCACGACTGGATTTGTTGCACAGGTGGCATCCTATCACAGTTTCACGCTGAAATTCACTGAGCTCCTGAGAGCGACCCATTCTTTCACAAATGTTTGTAAAAGCAGTCTGCATGCCTAGGTGCTTGATTTTATTCAGCTATTGCCATGGAAGTGATTGGAACACCTGATTCTGATTATTTGGATGGGTGAGCGAATACTTTTGATTTGGTATGTGATACAATAGTATGTTATTATATAATAGAGTGCTAGAGTATAATATAATATATAATAGAATAGAATATAAGATAATAGAGATGTGAATATGATATATTATTATCCTTGTATAGATGTGTTACGATAAAGATACGGTATTATATATTATACCATGGTCTGGGTGAATACTGGATTCTGATTGGCTGCAGGGTGTCCGTTAAAAAGTGTTATAGGACACCTAAAAAAAAGTTCCATGACCATGACATATTTCAGCATCCAGAGAGACGAGGATGGTGTTGAATATGTCAGCCTAGCGCATAATCCTGACACTAAAAATCATAAAGATCCAAATGACCCACACAAGCAAAACCTAAGAGGTTTTATATTCGCAAGGCCCGGGGATCCCCTGTGCCCAGTAAAAAAGTTTCAAGAAGTACATCTCTAAATGTCCCCCAGACGCAAAATCTTTTTATCTGCACCCGAAGCACTCCATCACCGTGGCATTTGATGTGTGGTACTCCAGGGAGCCGATGGGTGTCCATTACCTGGGAGACATGCTAAAAAAAATCAGTGAAGAGGTCTGTACAATTCTAATAATAATGTAGCCCTATGTAGTATGCCAAACCCCTCTTCTGCCCTCATCAATAGCCTGTGTTTATTATTGTTTCTTTAAGGTGGGTCTGTCGCGGATTTACACAAACCACAGCATCCGGAGCACAGCTGTGGGTCGACTCTCAGACGCCGGAGACACGCCAGATCATGTCTGTGACGGGGCATCGCTGTGAAAGCAGCCTGCGGGCTTATTGGGCTCCATCAGTCCAGGAGAGATGAGAATGGAGCAACATTTTGTCGTCTCGAAACGTCCCAACCAGCAGTGGTCAGGGTCCAGAAACGTTAAATCTCCGTCCTTCAAATGCCACTATGATGGACATGCCAGTATCTCTTTCAAATTTCATGATCAACAGCAATGTTGCATTTAATTTTAAATAGTTCGTCGCCTGTCTCACTGTCTTGATTACCTTACTTAGCCTACTTGCTTGATACAGAGTGAATGGTGGATAATATTTATAAAAACGATTTAGGATAGATTTACTGTCTTGATACACATTTAATGATTAGAGTGAATGGTAGATAATATTTCTTGCAATAAAAATGATTTAGGAAACTCTCTGTGGACTTTGATTCTTTGAAACAAAATTTCGCATCATCTTCTGGACACACACAAGCGGTAAGGTGCACTTACCCTTGAAATGATACTTTGTATCAACATAACATAACGTTAAGCAATCATCTCACTTCCCTCCACTGATTAAGCCTCATATAACAGCTGCGGCCGACCGAGCTGCAGGTTCTGGGGCCAGAGCCGGTCACCTTGGCAACACCTCACAACGAGAGATTAAATAGTCCACTCAGCCGCTTCTTGTGAAAAACTTACAACTTTAACAGTAAAAAAACAACATTAACATATTACTAATTGGTTTAATATTTATTTCTTCCGTCAGTGACCATGGTACAAGCGGGATAATGCCCTTCGAGGGGTCCATTATCAGAAATTAATGGACTTCGCGGAAGCAACTGGTTCACGCCTCCGTGAAGTCCATTAATTTCTGATAACGGACACCTCGAAGGGCATTATCCCTTACATAATAAATATATATAATATATACAAATTAATGGTAATTATGTAGGTTTGACGTCTGCATTTGGATATCTTAAAAGGTAAATCAGACTTGTGCACTAGTATTAAGATGTTAATTCGCAATATATGAGTATATAGTATATAATATATATATAGTATATATATATACTATAGTATATAGTATATAGTATATACTCTGCATTCAAGTAAGTTGTAAGTAAAGGAGTAGTGTACTATAATAGCTATAGCAGTATTTACTGCTAGTATAAGAATGAGGCAATTCAAGTGCATTGTAAGTAAACAGGCATAATATATTTTGAGTATATAAATGGTATGCTTCAAGTATGAAAACAGTTTAATTCAAGTATGGTCGTAGTATACATCAAGTATAAGAAAAGTATATTTCAGGTACATTGCAGGTAAAACAGTAGTGCACTTTTAAGTTTACAGAAGTGCAATGTAATAAAGCAATAGTGTACTTCAAGTACACTGATGAGTATATCAATGGTTTTCTTTAAGTAAAGGAATAGTACCATTTAAGTACAGGTAATAGTATAATTTAAGTATAGTCATATATACTTCATTTATACTTGAAGTAACCTTAAAGTTTACTTGAGTATACTCAAAAGTGGGCCAAATCAGGATACTTTTAGTATATAAGTATACTTTGTAACAGTGGCGATTGGTGCCAAAAATTTTAAGGGGGGGGCGCAGCCTTGGAGGAAACAAACCAAAGAAGCGCTCCATACTACAATGAAAAAAAATAATAAAGACAAAACATAGTCACAGTGCAACCTACTTTGAACAATCCAATATTTGAACAGAAATTTTGCCCTCCTTTCCTTCTGGGCTGCAAATTTCTCAGTGACCCTCTGATTGAAGTCCATCATCTCTGTCTCTCTTCCATTGACAGTATGGCCAGTGCATTTAGCCTGTCCTGGTTTATGGTGTTTCTGAGGAAAATTTTGATTCTTTTTAAAGTTGAGAAGTACCTCTCAGCTTCTGCAGTGGTCATGGGTGTGGTGATGAGGATCTTAAGGAGAGTGATAGTCTCTGAAAATACCTCTCCAAGATTATTTTCCATCAACAACAGGATAAGGTCCACAGCACCACAGCAGGTCTTGAACTCTTCCTTGCTGTAGATTAAGACTGAGCTCTGTCTTTAGCTTGCTTTAGTTGAGCACTGGGTCGGCCTTCAAGGTGCTGCTGAGGGAATCTTCAGGAAACATGGCGTGGAACTATGTGAATCTGTCATTAAAAAACATATAGAAAAGCACATTTTATTACCAAAAGTTAACATCAGTATTTACTGAAAAAAATCAATAAAACAGCCAAAGCTTAACCTGCTCCCAGAAAATAAAGCTGCAATTTATGTCATTTTCATCATTTAATGAACATTTCTTGTGTCACCTGAACAGTGTCTTATCTTATACATGATGTCTCATGGCTCAAGATTGTAAACACAAACAGAATCATATATACCACTAAACTGATGCTTTAAAACTAAAGGTAAAACTATGTGATATAGTTTTTGGTATAGAACTGTAAAAAGTATGAACAAAACAAAAAAAAACACATAAATCATCAAAAATAAATCAGATACAAGAGAGCAGATGGCTCACACCAGCTCACTGATTCTCATAACTGAAATGGAAGCTGTCAGTGTTTGGATGACATTTATAGTTTTCAGCAAAACTCCTTCAAATTTTAAAAAGTCAAAAAAATAAACTTTACATTACAGGAGTCTGTTTCCATATGCTAAAGCTTTTGAATACTTTTACTTTGTACTGTTATGTGCAGTATTCAGTCTGCAAACAACACCAACAGAATGGATAATTTCTGTATCCAAATCCAAAAATCCATTTTATTATAGCAACTAAACATATGATATACAATTATATAAAATAACAATATTGTATATATTTATATTGGTATTAATTATTTTATAACACATGTTTAGTTGCCAAAAAAACTACAACATTTAGAGACAAGATATACATTTTGTTGGTCTGTTTTCATTGGTTTTATACTCTGCACAGTGGTACAAGCTGGAAAGATACAAGGTAACTTACTGTTGTGATGCTCACAGTGAAATCCTTTCTTTGATAGCTATCACGGTTTTGGTACAGCGACAGCTCATTTACCAGGAAGTACCCAGCTTTACTTCCCTGCTCTGTAATGGCATACAGCATCATTCAATACGCTGCTCCTCTCTATTTGGACATGTCAGGGTCTAACGGCTTAGCAGTGATGCAGCTGACTCTCCCTCCAGTGAGAGGGGTCCATTTCCTGGCTAGGATCTTTTTTTTCTTTCTCATGCATATTTCATAACCTACGTAAACACTTCTGCTACTCATTACAATCTTTCTTATTTTAGCCCTTACACATTCAGGGCTGCCAACTCTCACATAATGGTCGCGATGCTCACGCATTTCATTGGCTTCACACGCTCTCACACCACACCTCCCGTTTCTCACGCTGAAGGCACAAATCCAAGGGGGATGCAGGGATTGTGTGCCCAAACATACTTGGGCGGAGCGGACTACAAAGAGGTCCGCGTGGACTCAAAGCGGACATCCACCAGGCCTGTGCGCGCAACGCTCATACTTTTCGACCGCGCGGACTCCGCTCCGCGCACTGGTGTCACTCAAAACACTGCTCCGTCTCTTAATTTTAGTCCTTTGCAAAGTCAGCAGGCAGAGCAGCTCCTCTCCCTCGTCCTCAGTGTACAGCATCATGACAGAGAAACGTAAAACTATGTGCAAGGATTGTGGGTAATGTAGGGTTTCACAGTAATTTCACAAGAAACAACTACGTGGCAGTGTGCTCGACTATGACAGCTCTGACGCCTGCGGACATTCAGCGCGGAGTCCGCTCTGCTCACAGTATGCCAGAGTCTTGGTGTACACGCAGGTATTCGCCATATACCCACTAGAAAATGCCCCGAAATACCATATAACCACAACAAAATGCGCAAGGATACGTATAGCATGCTTGTGTGACTTTCACTTTCACTCAGCGTGTGTGTGCGCAACATTTCTGCAGCTTTCTGCAATTTTCTTTCACATTTAATCATTTTTAGCTTTCTTTCACAACTTTGAACATTTTTATACCACGTTTCACTATTTTCAGCTTTCCTCTCATGCTTCCAAATACTTACGTTACACGTTCACATTTTCAGCTTTGTGTGCACTGCTTTAAGCTATTTCATTTAACATTTTCTGCATTCAGACCCTGCATTTCAACGCATTTGTTGCAAGGAAATGCAATTTTTCTAGTTAACATTTAAAAGTCAGTGGTAAGTCGGAGCGAGGTTCTAAAATGAGCGGGAAGGGACACAGGACCCCCACTGTATATAGCAGACGGGCATAGAAAGGATATTTTTAATTCACTGCTGACATGTTTTGTACTTTTCATTTTTCACTTTTTATTCATTTTCAGCATCCAAAATTAACATTATCTGATTATCCATTATGACCCTGTGGTCTCTCATCCACGACCCTTTGAAAAACTTTCTGTGCATCTTCAGCTTTCTTGTTGAGTATCATGTAGAGAGATTTGTACATAAAAGTAAAAGAGAGGCCCATTGAGATTGGGATTCTGAATATTCGAATAAATCTTGAGCCTTCCTCTGCTGCCTGTAATGCAGCTATTATGCCAATCTGGGACACAAACTTCAGTACAAGACCAGAAGTTATTGCAGTTGCTGCCAGTGGTGAAATGATAACAGACTTCAGTTCCTCACAAGGAACACCTGAGTAGTTAGCCATTCTTTTGAGTGACTTGATGTTAAGACCAAATCCATAAACATACCCTCTGATAACACCAGCTAATAACGCTGAATCAACAGCCACAGAAAGCCAGAGAACTGGTACAGTTGCTCCAAGTGCAGACAGAATAGCAAAGTATTTGATTTTTTTCTGAAAAGCCTTTTTCTTCTTGTTGATCATCTCCAGGCTGATGTTGGGCATGGCGAACAGGAAGGCATCCTTCTTGTGATCAGGAAGTTCTCTCTCCAGGGTGTCCTGTAGCTGATGGAAATCATAGAGATGGAGCTTTTTGCTGGACACCAAGAAGACCTGAGGAGACTTAAAACCAGCTTCCTGAAGACCTGTGTGACAATGAAAAAGAAAAAGATAAAGATGAACTATGCTGTAACCTATGCTGTGGACATTTACTATATCATTAGTTGATATATTTAGCCTATTTAGGTAATGTGTTTTAAGGTAACTTAATCACATATTTAGCCACATATGGTCTTTTCAGGTATCAGCCTGAGGTTCCCACGTCACCTATGACCTTAAGACATAAGTATCAGTATTAGATGTTTTTCGTCGAATTACACTGCACAGTTGGAGGACACATAGATATGCAAAGGCCCAGATGTCCCGACCCTGTTCGACCCTAACTTTCCCATCTCTAGATATCAACTGTTTATGTCTAATGTTCCTGAGATGTCTCACCAAATACAGACCTAAAAAGTCAAAACAAAAACAAAGACACACACATCTAGACATGTAAGACCAATTCAGTTTAGAGTTGGTGACTTGCAGAGTTCACATCTCCAGTTTTCAGCATGTGAAAACGAGAACATCCACCTTGGGTGGAACCTAACCAAAAAAAAAAAAAAAGAAAAAAGGTGGAGAATGTTCCTGAGGAGCGAGGAAGTTCCCTTTGTTAAAGTGCACATTGAAAGCCTGAGACCTAGCTGCCGCAGCCTTGGTCAGACAGCTTCAGAGCTCACCAAACACTTCGTCAATGCCATCAGCAAGACAAAAAGCCTGTGTCGCCTGTGTCGTCCTCAGCCAGCCCTGCAACACCAGCCAGCACAACCACAACCACAACCACCCCTGACTCTAAAAGAAAGAGGTGTCAGTTCTGCCTTAGCAATGAGGACAGACAGACAAACATATTGTGCTTCTTCTGCAAAAATATCTCTGCAAAGAACACACTTAGGGCCTGATCTACTAAAGGTTTGCGTGTATAAAAACATGTGCAAACCTGATAGCACGCGCAAAGCTGATCTACTAACAGGGTGCATCAAGGATTGCGTCTGTCAAATAAGCAAAATAGCATGTGCAGACCATTAAGCATGTTTGCCTTCATCAATATGCAGAATACATGCAGATCATCAGAACACGCAAAATACTGGGGGGAGGAGATGCAAATGTAATCATTTAGCACAGCGCTGTGCTAAATGATTACATTCCCCCCTCCCCGGGAGAGGGGCTAGGTGGAGTCCTGAGGAGATGCTACTTTCAAATTCATGCTAGTTTTCCGAAATTACCGACCCTAGCTTTAACCTATGAAAAAAGAAAAACCTTCATAGCCATAATCACTCTGTTTGTCACTCAGAGCTGACTGCATTACACTCTCCACGCACTGACAGAGAGTAAAGGAGCTGTCAGTGTGTGGAGAGTGTGATGCAGTCAGTACATAAAAGGCAAGAGTACCCGCTCAGTCTGTGTGTGCGTAACTGTAAGACTGCTCTTCACGAGAGGTTATTGGTGATGAAGCTGTAAAATTACATGAATGCTGTCATTTAGATTATGTAATCAGAAAAGGAAAATTTAAAATAACATATACAAATATGGCATGAGGGAAAATGACCTTGTCTGTCAAAATAACAGACAGCAAAACAGGTGACTGCAAGTGCCTCCAACTCCATGGCTTCAAACTTTGTTATTAATTTGCAGCCACTCTGCTCTCCCAAACTCTTCATGGTGACAGCCGGTAGCACACACAAAATCCTCCTTTAAAGAGGGCTGTCCACACCACTTTTGTGCCTGTTATGAATTGCACGCGCAGTCATAGTAGATCACCTGCAACATGCCCACAAATAGCACTTGCTATTTTTTAGTTTGCACATGCAATTTAGCACTCGTTATTTTTGATCTTAGTAGATCAGGCCCTAAGTTTACCTATTGTGACACATGCATCTAAACACACACACCAACATGTTCTCGCACACAGACATTTTGTGAGACTAGCACATGATTTCTTTTTGTTTGATTGTTTGTAGTTTGTTTGACCTTGCAATTCTACATTTTGAATTATTAATTGTTCTGCTTTTCATTTTGTATTTGTATTTAATAATTAAAAAAATACTTTTTTGGCTTTTTTCTTAATGTAAATATATATGGGTGAAAACTGACCTGTAACCATCAAAAGTGTGAAATATTTTAGTCTTGCATTAGCGCTGGCTATAAGATGCCTCCTTTTCCTCCATAAATAAACAAAATGCATATTATAATCAAAATTTAGCAACCTTTTGAGTAATCTATTTTCAAAGTACACAAAAATATTAATGACTTAAAAAAAAAAAAAAGTAAAAAGTAAAAATACTCCATACTACTTGCACACGCTCTCCAGAAAGTCCTCTTTACAAGTATTTATGGAAGAAAATGATCTTTATTACTTCCACAAAGGAGGTTATGTTTTTGCCAGGGTCTGTCGGTGTGTTTGTTTGGTTGTTTGTTTGTCTATCTCTCTCTCTCTCTCTCTCTCTCTCTCTAGATATATATATATATATATATATATATATATATATATATATATATGTAGTGTATATATATATATATATATATATATATATATATATATATATATACACTACCGGCAAAGGTTTTAGAACAGCCCAATTTTTCCAATTATTTATTGCAACTCGAGTCCAATGAATGGCTTGAAATGTAAGTGCAGTACTGCCAAAGCTTAAAAGAAAAGGTAAGGTTACTCAAAACTGAAAAATTATGTACATTTCAGAATTATACAAAAAGGCCTCTTTTAGAGAACATGAAATGTGTTAACAATTTAATGCTGTTCTGAAGCAATGAAGGTTGACCAAGCCCTGAAAGCTGGCTTTACTAATTCCTTCAGGTCTTCCAACTGGATTGCTTTCAGCCCCCTCTGTCTGCATGAACACATACCCTGTGGTACCATACTCTTATGAGCATCAGTTGAACAGCACTGTACTGCAGAAAGTCGAATGTTGCTACAGAAATGGCAAGAAAAAGGCAATTAATGGAAGAGAGACAGACCATCATAAAACTTAAAAATGTCGGTTTTTCCTACAGACAAATTGCAAAGAAAGTCAAGGTGTCAGTGAGTACTGTTTCTTCAACATCAAAAGGCACTCAGAAACTGGGTGAAACTCTTGCCTGAGCCATGAAACACCGCCATTGGACTACTGAAGACTGGAAGAAGGTATTATGGACTGATGAATCAAATTTTGAAATCTTCGGTTCATCACGCAGGATCTTTGTACGCCCTCGAGTAGGTGGAGGAAGTGTGATGGTCTGGGGCTGTTTTCCTGGATCCAGGGTTGGTGACTTGTACAGAGTGAGAGGCACCCTGAGCCAAAATGGCTACCACAGCATTCTGCAGCGCCATGCAGTACCCTCTGGTATGTGCCTAATTGGTCAGGGGTTCATCTTACAGCAAGATAAAGACCCAAAACATATGTCCAAGCTATGCCAGAACTACCTCAGGAAAAAAGAACAAGATGGTAAGCTTGAAAACATGGAGTAGCCAGCACAGTCTCCAGACTTGAAACCCATCGAGCTGGTTTGGGATGAACTGGAGAGAAGAGTAAAAGCAAAGCAACCAACAAGTGCCACACATTTATGGGAACTTCAGCAACAGACATGGGAAGAACTTTCTGAAGAATATTTGATTTCTATTGTAGTAAGAATGCCTCGAGTGTGTTCAGCTGTTATATCTGCCAGAGGTGGCTACTTTGATGAGTCAAGAGTTTAGAATACATTTGGGCCTATAAATTGATTTCATGATTTCTTTTTTTACTTGAATTGCTTATTTGTACTATGCTTTTTTGTTAGAGTGCAATGAGACATTAAACTGAATTAGTGATGGGAATTCCGGCTCTTTTTAGAGAACCGGCTCTTTCGGCTTGGCTCACTAAAAAGAGCCGGTTCTTTTGGCTCCCAAACGGCTCTACATATTTTTTTGTTGCTTTAATCAATATATTACCAATAATCACGTAAAATTATGCACGAAATGAATTAATAATGTAAAAACAGCCTGCATTATACTTTTTTATTTATATATGTTTTTTTTATAAATATGCCTTTATTTTTTCACTCTACAGTGCAACAAAAATATAAATTATAAAATACAAAAACAATCTTTTAACTATTTACAATTGAACTTTTAACAAATTTAAACTTTTAACTTTTTTCTACTAAACAAATTTAAAGTCAAGCAACACAGAATCCCTGAAAAACACAACACAATAAAACATAAATTAAAATATTTAATTTATCGCTCCGTGTTGCTCCTTGCACTCTTTCTCTCTCGTCTCCCTGACTCTCTCTGCTCTCTTGACCTGTTCGTGTGCTGCTGCTGTGTGTGTAACTGCCGCCCCTCCCCCCTCTGCTCAGCGCACTAAGCGCAGACACAGAGACGACACCACACATATTGACCAATCACGTGCAGCTTCAAGAGAAAAAAGAGAGAAAAAAACAACAACAAAAAAAGCGGCTCCCCCAATCAGGAGCCGGCTCCCGTTGTTCACTTCAAAGAGCCAGCTCTCAGAGCCGTTACGTTCGCGACCGACACATCTCTAAAATGAATACTATTGAGTAAAAAACTGGTAAAATTGGGGTGTTGTAAAACTTTTGACGGGTAGTGTATATACTATGTTATGGTGTCATAAAGACTGTAAAAGTAAATAGTTATAAACTTACTTTTTTTAGTTGGTATTTCATATCTTTAAGTGACATGGAGCCTACCTTTGATGCAGTCAACCCTGATTGTAGTGAGGGTCTCCTCTTCATTGAAATCCATCAGATCTTCTTCTGCGTTTCTCATGTCGATGTCAATCTTTGAGCGAACAAAGTAGAATTTCTTCCCCATCCTCTGAATCTCCTTGGCCAGCTTCACATCATTTTCTTTGAAGCGACCAGCTGAGATGATGATGAAGAAGTCATACTTTTCAAATTCAGCCATCTTCAGGTACTTGGCAGCTGGAAATTTTGTTGTGCCAATACCAGGGAGATCATACAACTTCACATTTGGGAAGGTTGGATGGAGGTACTCTGTGACCTCCATGGAGCTTTGCTTCACATCAACTTCAGCAGCTCCCTCCTTGTTGTTTTCGATGCCTCTGATGGCATTAATGAAGGAGAATTTACCAGTGCCACACTCCCCTGTGACAGCAATATTTAGAGGAACTTTTTTCCCCTCGTCCAAATACTCCTGGATCTTTGCGGCAGCCAACTCTTTGTCATTGTTTTGTTTGGTGCTGTTTGCATTCCCCATGGTGCTGCTTCAGATCTATGGATTAAAATAAAGTTATGAGGATTTTTTTTTCCCCTAGAAAATGTCTAGCAGCTACTCAATAAACTCTGACATCTGGTGAGTCTACTCTCACAGAAAAGCATTAAAAACTATGCTCCTCTGCAGTGTTGCTGACATTTATACACTTAAGACTTACAGAAACAGTCAAACGATGTACATGGGACACAATGTAACACTGATACAAGGGATCCTGAGAGGCTGGAGGAGAGAGTGGATTTTATTCTGTTCCTTTGACCTCACACAAACACACTGCGTCTGTGGCGCAGCTGGATAGTGCTCTTGGTCAGTGATTGGGAGGTTGCAGGTTCAAGCCCAGCTCCGGGCAGCACATGGTGATGTGTCCTTGGGCAAGACACTTAACCCCAAGTTGCTCCCACTGCTGCGTCAGTGGTGTGTAAATGGGCATGAAAGGGCGTGAAAGTGTTAGCTGATACTGATGGATAACTAACATAGAAACTCTGAACCATCAGTGAGTGAATGTGGGAGCGAATGGGTGTGAATGGGTAAGTGTGACCTGTGGTGTAAAGCAGCTTTGAGTAGTCAATGACTAGAAAAGCGCTATATAAGCTCAAGTCCATTTACCATTTACCAAAGTGTCTCCTCCGGATTAAACTGTGTAGTCAGCTCAACGTAAAGATCGACAAAGATGTCTACATCTACCCTGAGACCACATAGCTTTAGCAAAGTTGCTGTAAAATGACATTGTTTACACAGAAGCCCTTTTTCATTCATACAACCTTGATATTATCAGGATCATAACTAGGCAGCCTGCCAGAGTAATTCACTGGCATGGTTTTTCCAACACTGACATGCTCCTCTCAACAGAGAGTATGCCCTGCTGGATGGGGGAGATGTGGTGGAGGGGGGTGAGGGGCACTGATGGGCAGCCCACATTGTTCAACATACACAGCGGAAGTCATTGTCCATGATCTGAGAGCGGATGAACAGTTCATATCACAATTCACATCCTAACTTCACTGATACATGTTTAACAGCTAACAACAGTATGGACCAAAGAGTTGAACAGCATTGTAGCATGCAGATTTTCCATACTTCTGATTTTCCATCATACTGCTGCCAGCCAGCTCACTGCATTTCCTTGTAGTGTTAAGTAGAGTGCAAGTTGGATTGTCATGCTCAGTGGTTGGCAAGATGGTTATCATCCTGTCATGACACAATGACTAAATAGGGGCATTTAAAGCTGCAGCACCAGAGTGAAAGAGATGTCATCAGTGATAGGCCCTGTGTGCTTCCAGTTCTGTTCAGCTGGTTCTCATTCCTGCTCTGAAGGAGTATTTTTCGCCAACAGAGTTGTTTTCTGACCAATGGACCATGGCAGATGTAAAAAGGTTTATTTTGTTCTTCACTTTAGTTTCAGTTGGCGGAAAAGACTCCTTTAAGGTCAGATATTTAATGTATTATTCAACCATTTTCCATCCATCCATCTGTAGCCGCCTTGTGCAGCAGCTGGATCCACCTGATTCGATGTGTGTAATCAAGCAGATCCATCTTGCTCCAATCTACAATGACTGTTAGTGGTCCAAAGTGGCACAGCCCAATACCAGTGTGGGGATAATTCATCATCTGCTGAGACACACTGAAACAGTGATCAGAGGAGTGACGGTGACATGAAATGATCTGTTTGCAAATAAGACAGGCCTCAGAACAGACTCTCAAAACAGTCATGGAGTCTGCCTGAAAAGACCAGAAAACACTCATGCAGGTGGAGGCTGTATAGCTGTTACATCATGAACCCCTGGAAGTAAAAACAAAGGGAAAGATCCACAAAGACTGGATTGCTCCTGCTAATAGCGCCATCATTTGCGCAGAATTAGCTCACGCAATCTGCCCTGTTTTAGCGCCTTATCCTCAAAAGAATTTGCTCTAATCATATGCCGGTGCTAACACACCCACACAGTTTGGCATCTGAGCGCACTTTGCGCGTCTGATTGCAATAAGCCGCCTTGCATATAGGTGGCTTGTCCCTGCAAACTTCGAGGAGATTGACCGTCTTCTTTACACTGAGCAGCAAAAACAAACAATGGCACAAGAACAATATGCAGTAAACAGCGAGGCACAAGACGCGAATTTGCAGCTATAGCAAGTAGTTCATGTCAGCTGGTGAGTGCTCTAACAGGTCTAAAACAAAACATTTTGGGCTTGAGAGCACAAATGCAGGCGAGTCATGCAGAGATGATGGGGGTCATGAGTAGGATTGCTGCTGCTCTTGAGGCCAGAAATGCTTCAGTTGCAAGGGGGGAGTCAGTCTGAGCTGCATGATGGCAATTAAGAGGCAGGAAAGAAAAATAAATGTAATTTATAATGACCTTATTTGACATTCACGTTTTGTTGTCGTTTTCATGTGTTTCCAGAAATGCTCAAGGCTTTATATGTTGATTTATTTTTTTATTTATTATATTGTCCTGGTGATCTTAAGTGTATAAATGGGTTAAGGTTGACTTTTTGTATACAGTCGATTAATTTTTGGGGAGCTGTCTATGGTCTTGAATCTTTTATACTGACCTATTTACATTAGAGCAGAACTGTCCATTGTCCTGTCTTTAGGTCAACATAAAGCCCACTGTGACCTACCACTGAGGCCACTGAATTACTATTGTCAGGATGAGAAGTTGAGTTGCATTTGTTTCTCGGGTTTGTTTGGGTATTGCTGATTTATCCCCTTATTTAGTGAAGCATTTAGTGGACGACCCTTACCTCCTGAGACACAGCCGCCAAGTGTATAAATGTCAAAGTATTAATTGTGCCCCTTAAGAAAAAAACCTTCAAATTATTTATAATGAACACAAAGCGGTTCAAAGTGGTCAAAGGACCATATGTCCATAGGTGTCATTTTTTTTGTCTTTTTTGTTGTTGTTCATCCCTGTTTTTTTTATTTATATTTTGGCCTTTGTTATTGAAACAGCCAAAACAAATGCAGAAAATACAACTCAAATGACCGAAAAGTGGTCAAGGGGGTCATAGGGGTTTTTAACAGACTGTATTTACACAAATTATTCATGTTTACTTAAAAGTGGTGGAATGGTCGCAGAGATGAACACAGTAGGTTATATTACTGTCATCCTTGATGTCATCTAGTAGCGCAAGGATCATGCGGCCTGGCAACCGCTATCTGCAAATGATTTCATTGTCACTTAAATGTAAAAAGTGATACTTTCCTCCGATAAATCCTTTCTTGAAATTAGAAACTGCGCGGATTTAATACACGGGTCTCAATGGCATTAAATAGCACCACTTTACTGCCTGTGGCAATTAGCGCTGGTCTTTGTGGATTAGGTGGTATTTGCAATTAGGCTTATTTGCATAGGAAGGGGGCAGTTTTGCGCTGAATTTATGAATATTCCCTAATTTACATGCATGCAAATTGGACCGGCGCAGCTAGGAGTGGCAGTGCAGTTTGTGTTCAGTTTGCGTGCATTTCACCCTTTGCGTATGCTTTGTGATTGCACGCTATTTTTTTCTGTCATTTGCACACGTTTAGCGGTCGCAAAAAAAGTGCAATCCTTTTGAGGACCTGGCCCAAAGAGTTTAAAGGGGCATTTAAGCATGAAGAGGTGACAGAGTTTAGTTTTTTTTTTCTTTTTTTCTTGGCCTCTCTTTCTCCATTCAGTGAGGAAGTTTTATCCTAAACATTCACTTTTTAGTTTGTTTTTTGTCATGTGTCATGAGTACACATAGTATTTGTTATTCTAATAAAACACAGTGTTTGGACCTGAATGATAGATTCTGGGCACTTGTTATAATTTTTCATGATCTGAGCAAGAGGCAGCATGTAGATATTTAAAAAATAAACCTCAGGACTGATCCTTGGGGAACCCCACATGTCATTTTTCTATACATCATGATCAATGATGACCAACAAACACATATTAGTCCCAGTCTTTTAAATTATTTTTCTTAATCTTAAGTGGCAAAAATGCACTGGACTATTTTTCTTAATTCTTATCAATAAATCATACAATAAAGGGTAAAAAAAGGCTCTCAGCTTCTATGTCTGCATGCTGTATTTAAAAAATCTTTAAACTCTGATCATCTCTCACTACAGGATCATTGTTGGTAAAATGAGTCTTACAGTTACATGTACCATTTAAAATCAAATTGATCATCAAAGTCAAAAGTCAAAGTCAACTTTATTGTCAAATATGCTATACATGCTTGACATACAGCACAGATGAAATTTCAGTCCTCTCGGACCCACGGTGCAAACAGGCAATATAGAACTAAACTACAGTATAAAATAAATAATATAAATAAAAATGGCCTACTAGTTTTGAAGTGATAAAAAGAATGAATTTACTTTGAACAGAATAAATGAACAGGATGAATTTACTATGAATAGAACAGAAAAAAAATTTGTACATGTAAGTAAATAGAGGTAGTTATATGTTTTAAGTTAAAGTTACAGTTAAGGTGCAGCAGTGTCCAATGGTGCAAATGAGCAGGGGAAAGTGAAGAGTGCAGTCCTGAGGTCAGTGGTGGGGGGCAGTGGGGCAGAGGGGCAGAGTGGGGGGCAGAGGGGCAGAGGGGGGAAGTGGGGGCAGAGCAGGGAGGGAGTTTAGCATCCTGACTGCCTGGTGGAAGAAGCTGTCATTGAGCCTGCTGGTTCTGGCACGGAGACTCCGCAGTCTCCTAGCCGATGGCAGCAGGCTGAAGAGGCTGTGGGCTGGGTGGGTGGGGTCACCTGCGATCCTGGAGGCTGTGCGGGTGAGGCGGGTGTTGTAGATGGAGGAGAGGTAGGGGAGAGAGACACCAATGATCTTCTCAGCTGCTCTCACAGTGCGCTGCAGGGTCTTGCAGCAGGACACGGTGCAGGCGCCGTACCACACGGTGATGCAGCTGGTCAGGATGCTCTCAATGGTGCCTCTGTAGAAGGTGGTCATGATGGGGGCCGGGGCTCTCGCTCTTCTTAGTTTGCGGAGAAAGTAGAGCCGCTGTTGAGCTTTTTTGGCCAGTGATGTGGTGTTGATGTTCCAGGAAAGGTCCTCAGAGATGTGCACACCCAGGAACTTGGTGCTGCTCACTCTCTCCACAGCAGCACCGTTGATGATTAGTGGAGCATGCTGGGCGTGCTCTCTCCTGAAGTCCACAACAATCTCCTTCGTCTTCTCCACGTTCAGGAGGAGATTGTTGTCCTGGCACCACGTGGCCAGGCGGCTCACCTCACTCCTGTAGATTGTCTCATCATCGTTGTTGATGAGACCCACCACAGTCGTGTCGTCGGCAAACTTAATAAAGAGGTTTGAGCTGGATGTGGGTCAGCAGAGTGAAGAGGAGGGGGCTCAGCACACATCCTTGGGGGGCCCCCCGTGTTCAAGATGATGGTGCTGGAGGTGTTGCTGCCGACCCGAACTGCCTGTGGTCTTCCCGTCAGAAAGTCCAGCAGCCAGTTGCACAGGGTGGTGTTGAGTCCCAGCCGGTCCAGTTTGTAGATGAGCTGCTGGGGGATGATTGTGTTGAATGCTGAGCTGAAGTCGATGAACAGCATTCTGACGTGAGAGTTTTTGGACTCCAGGTGGGTGAGGGCTGAGTGGAGGGCAGTGGAGATGGCGTCATCGGTCACGCAGTTGGACCGATAAGCAAACTGGTAGGGGTCCAGGGTGGATGGGAGGGCAGACTTGATGTGCTGCATGACTAGCCGCTCGAAGCACTTCATGAGGATGGGAGTGAGTGCGACCGGGCGGTAGTCGTTGTAGTGGGAGGGAGATGACTTCTTGGGGACCGGGATGATGGTGGTGGCTTTGAGGCATGTGGGGACAACAGCCTGGCTCAGCGAGATGTTAAAGATGTCCGTGAAGACATCGGTGAGCTCCTCAGCACAGTCTCTCAGGACACGACCAGGAATGTTGTCAGGACCTGGGGCTTTTCGTGCGTTGGTCCCTCTGAGGGATCTCCTCACACTCTCTGAGGATAGCGTCAACACCTGATCGTCAGGAGGAGGTGGGGTTTTCTGTGCTGGGGTGTTGTTGTTGGCCTCAAAGCGAGCGAAGAAGTTGTTCAGCTGATCCAGCAGAGAGCTGGAGTTGTCACAGCTCTGCGGAGAGGGCTTATAGTCCGGGATGGTCTGGATCCCTCGCCACAGGTTCCTGGTGTCTCTGCTGTCGCTGAAGCAGTCGGCGATCCTCCTGGAGTACTGTCTCTTGGCCTCTCTGATACCCCTTGACAGGTTGGCCCTAGCTGTCCTTAGGCCCGCTTCGTCTCCAGCTCTGAAGGCAGCGTTTCGAGCCTTCAGGAGCCTGTGGACTTTCCCTGTCAGCCATGGTTTCTGATTGGCTCGAGTAGAGATGGTTCTGGAGACCGTGACGTCATCCATGCATTTCCTCATGTAGGCAGTGACGGTCTCTGTGTACTCCTGGAGGTCTACGGTGTCATTGGAGGTGGCTGCCTGTCTGAACACCCTCCAGTCTGTGGTGGAAAAGCAGTCCTGGAGTGCCTCTGACGACCCCTCTGGCCACACACGGATGGTCTTCTTAGCTGGTCTGGTGACTTTAACCAGCGGCCTGTATGCTGGCATTAGCATAACAGTAGCGTGGTCTGAGGCCCCGAGGTGGGGGAGGGGGGTGGCTTTGTAGGCTCCACTGTGAGGGGTGAAAACATTGTCCAGGATATTGGTGCCTCTTGTGGGAAAGTTAATGTGTCCATGGAGTTGTGGAAACACGCTCTTTGGGTTAGCGTGGTTGAAATCCCCGGCCAGGATGAGGAAGGCGTCAGGGTGGGCTGTCTGCTGCTCACTGATGTGCTGATGGAGTTCGTTCAGTGCCTCACTCCTGTTGTTGGTGGAGCAAGGAGGGATGTATATTGCCGCCAGCAAAACAGCAGTAAATTCCCTTGGCAGGTAGAATGGCCGGCACTTAATAATCATAAACTCCCCCAGTGGTGAGCAGTGTTTGCAGACTACAACGGCGTCACGGCACCAGGCATCACTGATGTAAACACAGAGTCCCCCGCCGCGAGTCTTCCCCCCCTCGACGAGCGCTCTGTCTGCCCGGTAGCATGTTAGCCGATCTAGCTGAATAGCACAGTCCGGGACGCTATCATTGAGCCATGTTTCCACAAAAACAAAGACACAGCACTCACTCACAGTCTTTGAGGATGTCCGTAGAAGGCGGATATAATCCAGTTTATTGTCCAGCGAGCGTACGTTAGCCAGGGTGATGGTGGGAATAGCCGGCCGATGAGGGCTAGCAGCTAGCCTAGCTCGGATACCTCCGCGCTTACCCCTCTTCTGCTTCCTCATATGCCGCCTGAGGGTATTTTTAAAAACTTAACTAATGATAGGAAGTTCTATTTCTCCCGACTGATTGCCAGAGGCGGTGCTTTAAGCACTGGATTATCTCCGTCTCGCGCATGCGCAGGTCGAGTATACGTATACCAACAATGTCACGTGTGACCCCCCGCATGACCCCAGAGTCTTTAAGTTCCGGTGTCATCGGAGGAAATGTCCCCTTTCATCTTCTCGCTCGCACGTTGATATACGTGGATTGTTTGTCGCTGACAGCCTCGTACCGTCTGGTCGGAGCCTCGATTGATGATAGTCCTTCGAGAGGCTGTGACAAGCTGGTTTGTGAGATTTCTTTCATCCACCTGGAGCTACGAGGTAAGCGAACACCCGTCTGCGGGCTCTCAGCCCGAGTCAGCTGTTTGTACTCGTAGCTGGATGCTGTCGGCTGCAGTGTTCACGCTCACGCCGTTATTAACTTGTTCGTGTAGTCTTGACTCCGCGTTCCTTTGTTTACGGTGGTTCTCTCACGCCCCGTTACAACTGCTTTTTCATGGCTGATGCCGGTGTTGTTTGGTTAGCGCTCTGGACAGCAGTGTTCACGTCTGAGCTGTTTTTTTTTCAGTTGGTAGTTCGTGTAGATCTTTATTACGCGCTTTGTGTTGGCGGTGACGTTCACGCCTCGGTGAGTGTTTATCACGGCAGTGCCGTTGTTTTTAAGTTCTGTCTCTGAATGGTAACAGTGCTCCCGCTTTGCCCTTAGTTATTGTTACAGCTCCCGGTCCGTGGTTGCATGTACTCATACACAGCTTGCTTTGTTAAAGCCTAGTTTTGTTATTCCACAGCTTGTGCTGTAGGTTTTTCTTTAATAGTAACATCTACGGTGCTCACGCCTACGCCTCTTTTGTTGATTGGCTGCAGTGTTCACGCTCAGCTCCATTGATCCTGTGATCCTGTGTGCAACGCTGTCGGTAGCAGTGCTCTCGTTCAAACCGTCAGTGGTCTGTTGGCTCGCTCTCGACGTGGTTCCAACTAGCAAGGTAACAAAAGTTCTTCGGTGACGGCAGTGCTCTCGCTCCCTCTCCCGTCGCACACTGTTTTCCTATCGCCCACTAGTCATGTCTCACTCCTGTGTTGACTGTATGGCCCCTCTGGAGTTAGAGGATGGTCATGAACGCTGCCCCATGTGCCTGGGGCATGGATCACTTAAAAGCAGGAGTCTCAGGAGACCCTGCATGAATTGTGGCTGTATGCCCTGGAGTGTACGAGTGGCTAGGCTGCAGGAGGTAGAAGCTCTGTCAGGTGGCATGGACAATCCCTCCCTAGACAGATTCCACCAGGTCAGTCAGATAGGCCCAAACGTCCGCCCGCTGAGGCTGCAGGTGCTCCTATGAGAAAGAGGTCTAAGAGCAATGCACTTACCACCAAGGGTGGACCTGTTGTCAGCTGAATTGGGTCAGATGAAGGAGCTTCTGCTGGCCCTTCAGCCTAAGACTGCTGTGACAGAGCCCCAGTTGCAGGCTGTGGAAGCTGAGGAGGACGCTATTTCTATTGCGGCTTCCGCCACCCACTTTGTGGACTTTGGGAGGTTTGTCCCCGTCAGCCTCCAGATCCTCTTCTCATCCTTCAACCCGAGGCTCCTCTCGGGGGTCAGAGGATATATCTGTAGGGAGTATCATTCCGTGGGGCCCTGGCTCACCTGCAGCTGGACAGTCCACAAGCAGGCCAGGCACCAGTTAGTGAATTTTTTAGACGTCAGCCAGCTCAAGCAACTTTTGCTGTTCCTCCATCAGAGGATTATATTAGGAAGTTGCACACCTGTTGGAGAGACTCTAAGGCCTTCTCCCACTCAACTACTGACAGCTGGACGCTTGCTATCTATGCAGGATGCGGCTAAGCATGGCATGGGTTCGTACGCCTGCCATGGAGCCTGCTGTTGCGTCCCTGATAGTGTCTCCTGATGAGACCCTTAGGTCGGAGGCCAGGTGTCCGAGACCTCAGTGAAGGGTCACAGATGAACTCCTGTCGAAGGCATACGATGCAGGGGCCGCAATGGGCCGTATTGGGAATACTCTCTCCCATCTTATGCTTGCCCTCTCCTCCTCCATACAGCAGGCACCTGTTGATGCATCTGTGTTGGGCTTCAATGACATTGCTCTGCAGGCCTTTGCCTTAATGACTAGAGAGTTGGGGCGCCTGATGTCCACTCTGGTCCAAGCTAGTCGCCAGGTGTGGCTTGCCCAGTCACCGCTGACGGACGCCTGTAGGAGAGCTCTCCGCTCGTGCCGGTAGAACCAGGGGAGCTCTTTGGCACTGCTGCACTGGAGGCCTTACAGCGCACTGCTCAAGCTGGGCAAATGCGTCAGCGCTGGCTAGTCTTCAGAGGGCCGTGCCTACCCAAAGGGCCAGGGTTGCTTCTGTTACTTTACGGCACCAAGTACGGCTGTCATCATCCTCCAGTGGCCCCCAACAGCCTCAGCAGCCTGTTCAATGGCCTGCATGTGACTTTCATACACCCAGCGCACTGCCCCCGAGGCAGCTTAGGAGTACCATGTCTGCCCCCGTCTCCCCTGGACATCTGTGGGCAGGGCCGCAGATATTGACTTTTCAGGGCTGATGGTCAGCTGTTTTACCTGGCAGCAGCTCGATTACTGGGCTGCATGCACGCCGGACCCCTGGGTGGATTCCACCCTTACCGGGGGGTACGCTGTACAGTTCCGATGCGGCCCTTGGCCTCCAGTTGGGCCAAGGTCATCATAATAAAGGACCCGGCAAAAGCTCTGGCACTAAGCCAGGAGTTGTCCGCCCTGCTAGCCAAAGGGTCCATCGAGCCAGTGAACCCTTAGCTGCAGCCGAGAGAGTTCTATTCCACTTATTCCTTGTACCTAAGAAGTATGGGGGGTTCCGCCGATCTTTGGTCTCAGGGGTCTCAACAAGTTCCTGAAAGACGTTGCCGTTTCATATGTTGGCCACAGCCAAGTGCTGCATGTGGGAAATCACCAGGAGTTGTTTACATTAATGGACCTCAAAAAAGCATATTTCACGTTTGAATTCTGCTGCATCACAGGCAGTTCCAGCAGTTTGCATTCAAGGGAAGCATTTTCAATTCACGGTGCTCCCTTTTGGTCTGTCCCTCTCTCAGAGGGTTTTCACCAGGTTCGTGGCAGTGGCTCTTGCACCTCTGCAGTCAGAGGGAATAAAGGTCCTGTCCTATCTTGACGACTGGCTGGTTTGTGCACCATCCCAGTCTCAAGTTCAGTATACTGACCCATGTGGCCCAGCTAGGGCTGGTGGTAAACCTGGGGAAAAGCCGTCTGGTCCCTTCCCAGATGATAACCTATCTTGGTTTGGACTCAGGGTGCATTAAAGCTCAGCATGTGGACAGCATCCTGAACTCACTGTCCCTCTTCAGAAGGGGCAAGATGTTGCCTTATTTCGAGTTGTTACGGCTTGTAGGCAAACTGACAGCAGCTGTCCTAGTGATTCCTCTGGGCTTGCTTGCCCTGCGGCCTTTGCAGAGACGGGTGCACAGTCTTTGCTTAGATGCCAGGCACCACAAACACAGACTAGTCAGGGTGACACAGCAGTGTATCTTAGCTCTGTCCCCATGGAAGGAGAGGTCATTTTTATTGGTGGGTGTACTTGTGGGTGCTACACCATCACAAAGGGAAACTGTGACAGTGGATGCATGTCCTGTCGGATGGGGCGCGACCTGGCAGATGAGGACAGCTCAGGGTCAGTGGTCTGTGCAGGACAGCGTAAGGCACATCAATGTGCTAGAATTGCGTGTGGTGCACCTTGCACTTGCAACATTTTGTGCCTTTCCTGCAAGGGAGGCATGTGCTCATCCAGTCAGACAACATGTCAACAGTGGCCTACTTCAACATCAAGGAGGCACCAGATCAGCGCAGCTGCTGCAGGTAGCAAAGAATCTGCTGACATGGGCGGTTCCCCGCCTGAGCAGTCTGCGGGCAATGTATCTGCCCGGGGGAAAGGAACCTGGTTGCAGGATTCCCTCTCCCAGCACAACCCCCCACCGGGGGGAAGGAATGAGCCTTTGCCTCAGAGGAGTCAACCCATTGTCACCTGTGGTATCTCCTGATGGAGTTATCCAGCCCTCTCGGCCAGGATGCTCTACGCGCACGACTGGCCTCTGGTCCAGCTCTATGCCTTTCCCACCTCTGCCCCAGCTCTTGTCGACTCTGCCAACAGGGTCCTCCAGCAGGGTCCTCCGCTTCTACTGGTCGCCCCCTACTGGTCCAGGGGCGGATTTGGGTTCCCTCTGCTGCGCAGGACAGTGCCGCGGCCCACCATGGCTGTCTCCCAGACAGGAAGGCCCTCCTTTCTCAGCTGGGGGGTCAGCTCTGGCACCCAGACCCAGCGCCTCAATCTGTGTGCTTGGCCCCTGCAGGGCCCGAACCACTCTTAGGTGAATGCAGTGAGCTGGTCAGGGGAAACCATTTTGAATGCTAGAGCACCGTCTACACGAGCTCAGTATGCCAATAGATGGAAAACTGTTTGCAGAATGGTGTGCGGGAAAGCACTTAGACCCAGTCCACTGCCCAATTGCAATGGTCTTGGAATTTCTGCAGTACCTGCTAGATGGTGGGCGTTCTCATTCAACTCTTAAGGTGTATGTGGCTGCAATTTCCAGTCGCCACAGTCTTGGTCGGACAATGGTACTGTAGGGCTCACACAGACTGGTCTCCCTCTTCCTTAGAGGAGCCCTTAGGTCACACCCTCTGAGAACCAGGAGTGCCCCGAACATGGGATTTACCCTTGGTACTGGATGCTCTGTGCCAGCATCCCTTTGAGCCCCTTGCTTGGCTGAACTTAAGTGGCTGTCATTTAAAGCTGCTTTTCTTCTCGCTATTGTTTCTGCAAAGCGAGTTGGGAGTTACATGCCCTGTCTGTCAGCAGCCATGTTAATTGGAACACTGATGGCTCTGGGGTTTCATTGTGGCTGAACATGATGTTCCCTCCCTAAGGTCTTGTACCCTCCAATGTACAATCAGCCTATTCGGCTGGCCCGGTCTGTGCCCCCACCGGAGGAAAGTGGCTCACAGCTCCTGTGGCGGTGCAGGCATTGGTGTCTTTATGTTGATGCCACTGTGCCATGCGAACAGTGTGATCAACTTTTTGTTTGCTTTGCTGGTCCTAGGACGGGGTGTGCTCTCTCCAAGCAGAGACTCTCCCACTGGATTGTTGGCACCATTGCACATGCCTATGGGTCCACTAACCACCCCCACCAGCTGTGGTGCGATGTCACTCCACTAGGGGCGTGTCTGCACCATGGGCTGCCCTGAGGGGAGTGCCCCTTGATGCATTTGTGCCGCTGCCTCCTGGGCCTCACCTAGCACCTTTTCAAGGTTCTACAGGGTGAATGTTGCTGCCTCCCCTCTGATGAGTGCAGTCCTGGTCCCCGACATGCTCTGCTTCCAGCTGTTGAGGTGAGTTGGGATTCCAAGTGACTCTTTTGGTATGGGTCATCCAGTGCTTAAAGCACCGCCTCTGGCGGTCAGTAGGGATGAAATAGAACGAAGTTACGAATGTAACTACAGTTCTATGAATCCCAGGATGACGCCAGAGCATTCAGTCACTCAGAATCCTTGTGATTTCGAAGAAGATTCAAGAGGGACATTTCCTCCGATGACCACCGAACTATAAGACTCTGGGAGTCATGCGGGGGTCACATGTGACATTGTTGGTATACGTACTCGACCTGCGCATGCACGAGACGGAGATATCCAGTGCTTAAAGCACCGCCTCTGGCGGTCATCCGGGATTCATAGAACCGTAGTTACATTCGTAACTTTCGATTTATGTCACACAATTTAATATCTCTAATACAAAACTGACTTAAATCATGTAGTGATGTGATTCTGCATTGTGACCACTAGAGGTCAGTGTAGGCTCATCACAGACGCTTCAGAGAGACAAACAGAAATGAGAAATGGAGCCATCAACATGACATGAGTGCCTCTAATATTCTGTCCATAGCTCATGTGCTGAGGGTTCAATGTCAAAGAGGTCACAACTTATTTTAATGTTACTGTAAAGAATTTAACTATACAGATAATGACCTGAAATATAAAGATGCAGTACATCAGTGGGGCCCATGGTCCTCACAGGGGATCTGAGATCATTTTTGGGGCTCCAGCAAAGCTCAATAAAGTGCACACATGATGCACTGCTACCAAAGCATGGCATATATTTATGGAAGATCATCCATGTAGACATAAGACAGACAGGAAATCTACACCATTTCCTGTTTTTAGAAACTTCTCATGGGAGGATAAGCTGGAAAATTTTGGAAATATTCCATTCTGAAAATTTTCCATGGCAAGTACAAGGATCAATGGGAATTAACTACAAATTTGGGGGTAATTTGAATTAACTGTATCATACCCAAACATAAATATAAACATTTTGTGTTGTCATAAGAAAATATCCAATCAGAGCTATACAATTAAAAAGACATGTAAACAGATGTATTTGCAAGCAGAATTTTATAAAGCTTTAATTTTTATATTGAACAATCAATTTTAATTTAACTTAATGTAGTCCACGTGCTTAAATATGTGGCTTCATAAGTCCAGGGTTCGAGAAAATCATCTGCGCACGTGATGGAAGAAACACACAGTGCATGAAGGGGGCATTGCCTCAATATCCCTGCAGTAAGCAGTGTGCTGCATGACTGTGATCGAGGAATAGTAAAGATATTTTCAAGCACACTTGCATGAAATCTGGTTATTTTGTCAAGATTATACTGAAAAAAAAATTCTCCAACTACATTATGAATCCTTGGTCAGGGCCAACCTTCAGTTTAGTAAATTCCAGCTTTATTGCCATATTTCTCTAAATTTTAAGACAGTGTTCGATGATTATATATATATTTATCATGGTCAAAGAAAATATGAAAGAATTAAAATGATATAAACAGAGACAAATTGTTAGTTTCCTGCAATAAGTTAGCAAAAAAACTTAAAGAGGAAACTCATTCACAAAACACTTCATACAGGGAGGAAACTACAAACAGGTTTTCTACTCTGCACAGCAGGGTGGAGTTAATTTTAGGTCTAAACTCATATCACTCTCTGATCTGCACACAAAACAATCCACTTCTGCTTAATTTTGAAAGCTTTAAACATGTCAAACTCATTCATGAAGCACATTTTAAAATCACTCACCCTGACTGAAGTGTTGCATAAACAAGTGAGATGATAAAATTAACAAAAAAAAAAAGACCAAGAACACTGAAAATAACACACTAATGCTTAATCAACAAAATGGAAGAAGTGAGAATCAAAGCAAAACAAAATCATAAGTAAGTTATAATTATAGAAAAAACAATCATGATATAAAAATAATCAAAGAAATCATAAAATGTAAAATATAAAATTACAGAGCTTAGCAAGAATTAAAAAGAAAGACGTTTTCAGCAGTGATTTGAAAATGTCAAAACTCCTGAACAGATCTCACACTCACCTCAAAGAAACCAGTGTAGAGAAAAGACGATCGAGTGTGACTCTATGGCAGACACAAAATAGAAACAGAAACTTTTTTCAGAGTCTGAGGGCTCTGCCCTTTAGGCATCAACCAATCAAAAGTCTTCTGTTTATCTTCTTAACCAATGACTTTATTATAAGATCATCTGACTTCCAGTAAACCTGCATATTTAGAGTAAACACTGAGAGCTGAGCTCTCACTCACCTGAAGGTTACTTAGAGCAGAGTTTTTAAAATAATTTTTACTCAAGCCTCACCTAATTTCAAGCCAAAATCTAAAGACACACCACATTCATATCTGTGCAAAATATCCTCTCTAACACATGTAACAGTACTCTGTCAGTCTGTAGATGTTTACAAATGTATTTCTATATCTGCTATTTCATGATACAATTAACTACCTGCTACACTACACCACTAACAAACTGTTTTTTTACAAAATACAGGAGTTAAATTGAAATGATTTCATTTTAAAAATCCAGCAACGCATATTTAAATGCCCCTTTTTTACTTTTTGGACACTTAAAAACTCATCACCTCCTCCAAAGTAGTTTTTGATTTTGTTTTTGCACCCAAAGAAGACCAGATCCTCACCTTTTCTTCAATAAGGGACCGTAGGCTTTCTTCTAGGTGAACAGGGGATTTTGGCACATGTCTGTTAACGCTCACCACAAGTTGCACAATCCTCACAAGTTTTAGCTTGTTGCCCCTCATTTTGAGAGATGCAGCTTGCAGAGGCACGTTTAAAAGCCACTCATATCCTCTGATCTTGAAACGTACTTAAGTTGTATTTCGTAGTTACACTTTTATTTTATCCAGTAGAAAATATGAGTCCATGGTTTACACACCTGTTTCAACATGTAACATAAGTTTCTCCAGTCCTCCAGTTCCTGTAGCAGTTTCCTCCATTTTTCATTCAGACCTGTTGATTCTCAATCTACAGAAGTTTTTCCTGTGTATTCCTGTGCATTAAAGTATTCCCAAGTATCCAGAGTATATGGTTGTCATATTGGCTGCAAAAATCTCCCATTTATCCAGTTTGGCAGCAGCCCTCTCCTCTTGTTAAGCCTCTTGTGCCAGTTCTTCTTTTACACATGCAGAGCTTGTTCAGGCTAATGCCATGTACCTCCTACAACCCATCTTCAAACATCCAAAAACCAAACCAGTCATTCCTGAAGCCCACAAAAAACAGCTGTTCCCAACCTTCAGTAATCAGACCTCTGTGCTGCTGAAGATGTTCAGTGATGAAATGGTGCCCCCCAAAGGTGAATTATAGGTGACAGAGACATATGAGGGACAATCACAAAAACTGAAGCTGCATGTGTTGAAAAACAGAGGACCACCACTCCTTGGATGTAACAGGTTAAGACAGATTAAACTAGACTGGCACTCCATCAATGATGTACTTTTGGAGATCATGTTATAGCACAGATTAAAAACATTTCATAAGAAGCTGAGCGAAAATTCAGACAGGAAGACCTATATGCTTATTCAGTCTCCTCTTTCATTCCTCACCCTGCCTACCTGCACAGGTGATTCAAATCTTTAGCTGATGGGGGGCGTGCTCTCTCTCAAGCACTGAGCCAACCAGATCCTGTCACACACAACTGCCTGGCCAATCATCCTGGCGCAGCCTCATTTTAAATTGCGTCTCTGCTCCTCCACAGTCAGTGTGGTGGTGTCGTGCTGGTGAAATCGGCAACCATCTTCCACCCCAGGCACCTCCAGTCGTCTCATCAGTGCCCAGGTCCAGCTTCTCAGAATCCTGGCCCATTCACCTCAGCAGCACCTGAGTCTATCGCATGAGGGTCCCAGTAGCAGAAATCTACTACTCATCCTTCCTGTATTCCTCACCACCACCAGTATCTAGACTCCAGGGGGTATCCTATTTGGCATTCGCCCTCAGTACCCCTTAAGTACACCAAGACAGCATGATGGAGTCTAAGCGCCAAAGAGACTCTAACCACAGAGACATTGCACAATTTCAATCATATCACTTGTAAAATAAATACTTGTTCATTCAAATTTGGTCTCTCCTGATTGAATTGATGTTTGTATGTGTTGCGCGCTTGGACACAATAACAGGGTTTCCAGGCGGGCATGGGTTTTAAACATCAGTATTTCCAACTGGAAATACAGAAACACAGCATGTCAGTGTAGCACCTCTGGTCCAAACCTAATAAGGTAGATGAGACACTAACATCATCTAGATTCGTGAGGAGTAAGCACCTTAATGACCCACAAAAAGAGTTGGTGTTGGTATGAACAGCTGATAAATTTAATGCTTAACAGCATATGTAAATATGTACAGTGGTGCAATAATATAATAAACAAAATAGAGCTCTGTAAAAATAACAAACAAAATCAAAATAAATAGTCCATAGAGTTGGGCTCTCCAACTCTGGCACTTTTTTTTCACAAGGCGAATATCAGTGTAATTAAGTTCAGGCCTTCGCTTCCTGTATCAGAGTCAGTTTTGTTTGCTACTACCTGGGTAGGTTAATAGTGCACTGCATGAGTGTCTTATCTGGAATCAGGAGAGTGAATGAAGTGATTCTGACGTCTTCTGGGCTGGTCCCACGGCTGGACACACTGCTTCCAAGACCACCTCAGACTCGCTGAGTTGTGGCGTTCAGCTTCGCTGTAGTTAAAACATAGGTCAAGGGATTGTTATCGGTGTACACAGTGAATGATGGCGCGTAGTACAGGTACTCTGGAAATCTTTCACAGATTGCCCATTTCATCGCTAAAAACTCTAACTTTCCAGAATGGAGGTGGTAATTCTTTTCTGGAGCGGTTAGTGTTCTTGACCCATAGCTGATAACAACCAACCTGCCTTGTTGTCGCTGATACCTGAAGCCCCTCCTGTGAGGCGTCACAGTGCAACACAAACAATTTCTCAAAGTCAGGATAACCTAAGAGGGGTGGACTCAGCAGGTACTCTAAAAGCTGGCAGAGCACTTCCTGGTGTTTGTCTGTCCAGGTGATCTGCTGACTCGAGGGTAGCTGGTCTCACTTCTTGCGTTTCCCCCTGCTCTTGTTTACATTTGACTCTTTAGCTTTTCTACCAGGAATCTTCTCAGAGGAAAGCAGACTATACAGTGGTTTTGCAATGCGTGACAAGCTGGGGATATACTGGCGATAGTATCACACTTTTTAGCTTTTAGCTTTACTCCGTGTGCCTGGTAACGGCATAAAACTTCTCTCATGTCCTGCAAGTGATCATCAAAGCTCTTACTGTGGATGAGATTGTTATCCAAATAAGGCTGCGATGTCTCATCTCTCAATCCTGAGAGGCACTCCTCCATACTGCGCTGAAACTCTGCTGGAACCGAGGACAGGCCAAAGGGAATTCTGACCCACTCATACAACCCCCAAGGTGTAATAAAAGCAGTGACCGGTCTGCTGCTCTCCTCCAGGAAACCCTGGTGGTACGCCTTGCCCTGGTCCAGTACCGAAAACCATGCACTTCCACTCAAGCTGTTCAACATATCTTGCACTCGAGGGATAGGATGACGATCAGGAATGGATTTACTGTTAAACTCCCTGTAATCCACACACAGACGTAAACTTCCGTCCTTCTTTCGCACACAAACAATTGGTGAAGAGTATGTAGACCTGGATTTCCTAATCCATCCCCTGTTCAGCAGGTCCTCTAAATATTCCTTCACCTCCTTGTGCAGTGGTTTTGGTACTGAGGTGTAGTTAAGTCATACAGGAGTCGTGTTGCTCAGTCTGATTTTCAGCTGCAGAGATGGAATGCATCCAACGTCATTCTCATCCATTGAAAATGCATTACACTCTTCTCGTAGTATCTGTTTCACTTTCTTTTGCTGATCCGGTGTCAGATGATCAACTGCAACCGGAGGATCCCATAACTCCTGTTTACATGGGTTCTGCTGTCTGTAATCCTCTTTTTGCCATTCTGGAGTACTAGCTTTGCTGCCTGTCTTTTCACTTGCACTTACTGTTTCAGCTGTGTTTTCATTGGTGCTGGCTGGTCGTGCGTCAACTGTATAAAATGCCTTAACCTGCTGCAGATGACCCAGGACAGTGTGGGGGGTGAGAGTAATGTAGTACTTACTATCATTAGTGACAGGGATTGCCACCTTAGACCAGTTTCCTTTTGATAGGCATATGACAGTCTCTGTTGTGGTCAGCTCCTCTGGCCATCTTGGAATCTCCTCTGGTTCGAAAGGCACTTCCCGCTTGGTGGGGAGGGGACCTGCTCTCACATTACATTTTACCTCTCTTGTCTGTCCTGCTGGTATCACTGTCTTTAGTCCTCCGACTTTCACCACCACATTATGGTCGTGACTCTGCACCAGCTGAATCATCACATTTGCCTTTTTGCAGTCAATGGAGAAAGCATCATCTAAAACCGCCGGCGTAACTTCTGGGTGATGTTCCATTCCATTCTTTACCATGTGCTCGATAACATTGTAGCCAATAATCGGTGGTTCTGCTACACCAGGCTCACTGGAGACAAGAACTGGCACAAGTAGCTCTGGCTGCAGGCCTCCATTGGATCCTAGTTTAAATGTCAGTTCGACCTAACCTGTAAAGGGGATGGGCATCTGCTTTGCAGCTTTTGCAACAAGAGTCTCATTTTCTTCAAGAAGCTCATCCATGCAACTCTGTGTGTGGTAGACAGGTCCTTCTCCAGCTCTCATTGATGACAGTCACCTGTGAACCTGTGTCCCACAGGGCTTGTGTTGCCACTCCATCGAAGAAGCAGTCCACGATGCACTTTTTCCCGATGAGAGCCTTTAGCTTTGCTAGTAAAGAGAGATGGCAGGCATAGGTGGCATTTACAGTCTGTTTGGTCTCTCTCCCTTTCTCAAGCTCCGCCTCCAGTTATTGGATGCGTTCACATAGGAGCTCATGCACTTGGTCATCTGGTTCAGCTTGGCTAGGGGTTTGCTGCTGTAAGGGGCCAATAGTCTGTATTGTCACATTCATGCTGTCAGATTTCTCTACCAGTCTTTGTCCTCTATAGCCTCTTGAAAAATGTCCTGACTGTCCACACTTGAAGCAGTGTTCACACTGGTCACCTATACCCTATTCTTTACACACTTGGCATCCTCTCTTAACACTTGTTCTAGTCTGTCAGGTGGGCCTCTGGGTGTTCGTTTTGCTTTTCCTCATTTCAGCCATCTCCTCTCTAAGCAATCTGACTGTTTCATAAAGCTCTGAGTCACTATGGTTAGCTGCTACAGGTGTTTTGCGGCTTCTAGGCTTTATAACTTCAGCTGACTGCTCTTGAACCCCCAACTCTGGCCTCTGCTCTCTGACCCTGCTGACTAGTTTGTGTCTCTCTGAAGCTCGTTTACTTTTGGGACTCTATTGCTGCTGTTCTTTCGTTGTTTAGACTGTCTTTCTGACTCAATACTAGCTGCCTTATTCATTTTGTCAATGAGTACTTCATCTGTCACTCTCAGGTCATCAAGGTAAGGCTTAAGCTGAAACTTGATATGGTCACTTAACAGTTCAGTACTAACTGACCTTGAGAACTTCTCCTGAATAAGCTCAGGACTGTACTGTTCATCTGACCCTACTTCTTTTGAAGCAAGTAACAGTCTCTCTTTTAACTTAATGGTTTTAAAGAGGAAGTTTTGACGTGACTCACGGCTGTCTTGTGTCATGTTAACTAGTCGGTGGTAGAGGTCTGCCGAACTGTCCTCCTTGAAGTGTCCCTTCAATATGGCTTTTAACTGGAGGGGGGGATAGGTCACATTTTATTTCTAACATGTCTCTGAGACTCAAACCTGGACTGATTGACTTGATCACCGCCTCCATGACTTCTGCCTCGCTGTGTCCTTTATTTAGGCCTCTGTCAATCTGGTGCATGAGGTTTATGTATGAGAGTTGGTCTCTTTGTCCCCTCTCCCCAATCTGACCACAGATTTTAAAATCTTTCCTTATTGTTACTTCCGGAAGCCTGTTCACAGCTGCAGGTGACAAATTTTGTGGAGCTGATGCTTGACTCTGTGATGTACTGTTCACTTTTTTACTCAGCCTCCTCACTTCATCCTGTAAAGCTTGACTGTTTTGTTGTAGCTGTGTGTACTTCTCCGCTTAACTCATTTCTTTTGCAGTCTTCTGGACATTTTGTGCAATACTCTCTGTATTTTCCTCAGTTTCAGTACTTCCAGTGTCTCCTTTAATTTGTCTAACTGTTTTCAACATAGTTCTCAGAAAACACAGTGCAACATCATCCTCTTCATCGTTGATAACACTGTCCATGGATTCTGTAATTAGCTTGATTAACGCTCGTCATGTTGAGACATTCCCACTTGAGATCTTGGATGACACACACACTGCTTTCAGCTGATCCAGCTCCAGGAGCCATAGTTTCTGTGACAGTCTCTGCTAACTCCTCCAGATCCTGTATGCGAGAGGTGGCCGCATCCCTGAGGCTGCGCGCTCCCATTGTCATCACTCCAAGGTCTCTGTGCACGTTCCCATCAAACTTGACACGACGTTAACCATCCCAGCGGTGCCTCCAATATTTGTTGCAGGCTTGGACACAATAACAGAGTTTTCAGGCGGGCATGGGTTTTAAACATCAGTTTTACTCAAACTGGAAATACAGAAACAAAGCATGTCAGCTTAGCGTGGCTGCAAACTCAGTCTACTGAGATGGCGCATGCACCCACACATCCTCACACAGCATAAAATGTCCTTCGACACATAATTCAACAGTTATCCCCGAAATATTCTGCACACTCACATCGTCAAGATCACAATATAGCAGGGTAGAGGTGGTTACACTTCTAAATTTCTCTGTATACTTCTGTCACTACCTGTCTACATTGTTTTAACACTTTTGCTCACCTGGAAATACAGAAACACAGCATGTCAGCTTAGCGTGGCTGCAAACTCAGTCTACTGAGATGGAGCATGCACCTGCACATCCTCTAGACCCCCCCCAAGCTGCCCAAAGTGCCTGACCCCAAATATACATAATAAAAATATTAGCCCTGCTTCAGTGCCAGAATATTTATCACCATAACCATTAACAAGGGATGTACAAATTAACGCAAAAAATGCAAATATACAATATGAGAGTGGGGGGTGTCTGTGTCCATAAACACATCAAATAGTGTCCTCACACATGCCTGATATCACTGTAGGTCCCACATATGCAATATTTACAGGAAACTCAATATAGTCATGGAATTATTTTAGATCAACTTTATTATTTGGTAAAACAAATTCAATATGGAAAAGAAGACACAGAATTGTTCCTAATTTCCAGACTCAGGACCAAGTTCTGTGAGACTGGTGAAGTAAAGGAAAGACTATGAAGTGGGTCTCCCAGGAACAGGTCCAGCAACAAAATGGCTGGGGTCCTAAAAGGACTTGTGCATGGGCCCTCCTCAGATGTGATTGAATAATATCAATATTTAGGAAATGACAGTGATCTTTTGGTTAATTTACACACCCCATCTTTAGGCTGTAGTCCTTGAAGGTGGCTGGTCTGGTTTTATCCACTGGCCTGTCACTCAAAAAAAGGAAGAAAATGTCCAAAAATACAACAAATGCATCAACAAGAAACACAAGAATATAATAAAATGAACATGTGCATGTCTGAAAATAGTGATTAGTGCTGGAAACATTAACATTCTGGGCATTTTTGGAGCCAACAAAAAAAAAAAAAAAAAGAAGGTTGCAGGTTACAGCATGTCTGACCTCACTAAACATTATTGTGCTAACTTTTAAATTCATTGTTTCCATTCACAGTAATATCTTAACAAAACAATTGTTTTATTTCAGAATGGGAAAGTTTATACTGTAAAATGTGTAATTACTTTTTTGTCTTAATAATAGATGGTGAGTATTTAGGTTTAACATAACAGGAAATAATGGTTTAAATTTAGGATGGACCTTGTCTTTACAACTGTTGAGGGGCCCCTACATGACTCAGGGCCCTAAGAAGCTTCCCTCTATATCCTATGGGCGACCCTGCCCAGGAAGACAACACCCCAAGAAGGCCAGTTCCTCACCTCTGATGTGCTGATGTAGGCTTTCTATAGAGCAGAGGGGATCTTAGCACATTCTTTTAGCACTACTCAGATGTTTAGCTGTGTTGCTAATTCTATGAATGGTTAATCCTTACGAGTTGTACCCCATTGCAAAGTTGACAAACCAGGCTTCCCAGCAGAAATAAAACAATACTGACTGGTATCAAAAAGGAAAGTAACATTAAACTGAAACAAAGTTTCCAAACTTTTTCTGAGCACTACAGATTAATGGGAGATGTCTGCAGTGAAAATGACAACTATTCAACTTTGACTCATTGGGAATATTTATACACACTAGAATACACACAGGAAAATCTTCTGTAGATGAAGAGTCAAAAGGTTTGAATGGAAAAGGAGAAAACTACCTGTGAAACTAGGTAGAAAACTACTTAAGAAACCCATTTTACCTGCTGACACAGGTGTGTAAATCGTGAGCTCATGTTGTCAAACTGAATGAAATGAGATTGAGACGATGAAAAATCAGCTCAGGATGTTTCAGGATCAGAGGATACTATCAGCTGTTATACGTGTGTAATGATTTGCCAGAGAAAGGAACCAAAAGCAGACTCAGTGGCTACATTTGTATGCAGTCAATATTCGGGTTAAGATAAATATTCCAGTTTCTGAAACTTTTGGAATAACCCAGTTTACATGCGTGAGCCTACAGGGTTATTCCTCTATGCATGGTATCCCGAACAAAACAGCGACACACGGAGAACGTCATGATGCAATGCGCTTCATTTCCGCTTCTTCTTCCTGTATCTAATAGCAACGAGAACAACAACAGCAGCAGCAGTATGGCAGATAATGAACAGCCCAGAGCAGCCAACAGTCAGCTTCGTTTACACTTTGGTGCTGGTACTGACCCACCACCAGTACTTCACACTATTCTTTGACAGTTTCTTCATTGATGGAAGACGAGATCGTGAAGAAGTAGGAAATCGAGCCGGAGCTGTGCCATTTTACAACAAGTACTACCTGTACTCAAAAGACCAAGATTCCTTGTGAAAAGAACATGTGCAGAACATAACTTAATGTTGCTTTTGATGATTTGATATCCCGATCGCGTATACATGACCCAACATTCGGGTTAGAAAGGGAGTAACTCAGGGGTGATTTTCGGGTTTTTAAACAATGGAATATGAGCATATTCCGGTTTTTAAAAAGGTTTTTTGGTGTTTACATGGCCATGCGCAAACAAGTTATTGCTAATATTCTAGTTATGAAAGGTTTAATGACTGCATGCCAATGACACAGAGGCAAATTTCAGTCCGTTTACTCAAAAAAAGGATTGGGTACACAGGCGTTCAAAAAATAATCAGGCAGAGGTACAAAATCGGCAGGCGAAAATCAGGAACAGAGAACTATGAAGCAGGTCAGGATTCACAAGGAGTTAGACAGAAAAAACGCCTGAAAAAATGCAGACTGGGGAAACAACACAATCTCGCACAAAGGCCAGGGAGTGAGTGGTTTAAATACAAGGGGAAAGGCCCAAACAGACAGGGATCACCAGGTGCACACACTCAGACAATAAACGCAAGTGAAACACATGAGGCTGATGGACGAGGGAAAGAGGTAGGGGAGGGCAGGAAGGAGTGATCTGGAAAGGAAACACAAAGTAAGTAATCAAGAAAATAAAACAGGAAATGACAAGACTAGAAACATGAGGCAGAAAGAAAAAGTCAACCTAACCGGGAGATGTGACAACGTGTCTCTGCTGTCATGAACATTTACACCAAGCAGACCAGGTTCACAGTTTTACAAACTATTTAAAATGAAAGATGAATCAGTTCATCCTCAAAGTAAATATTCAGCTTATACTGACTGTAAATTACATAAAGACACAATCAATACTTTCACTAAGTTTACCTAATGGAAACCTCCTGTATGTTTGATATTGAGGAAGTAAATAACACCATTTACTTGTAAATTTAACTAATCTTATTTGAGCTGCAGTGATATAAGTGTACTCAGTGAGCCTGTATTCTGATCAGTACTCTGCTGGCAGACAGACATGTAGGCTCTGCCTTATACCAACATCATGCAAAAGGTATCGGAAAAGTTAGTTGTTGTACGGGTGTTGAATTTGTTCAATTTAGGGAGTTGTTGGCCCAACATGCAGCAATACATGCCCTACTGTAGCCTCCATAAGTTGTTTTTTTTTCCTGCACAGATGCAGAGCTGATCTATGTGGCTAAAGTTCAGCTCGTGCCTCATAAAGGTCCACTTAAAAAATCATGAACTATTCCTTTAAGAAATAATGAGGAGCTCAGTCGAGGGTAAACAGTGAAGAAGTGGGATATCAGATTAGGGGAGACAGGGACAGTGAGCCACTGAGGTAATAACCAATTAACCTCTTACTATGAGACAACCTTAGTTTGATTTTTGTTTCTGTTTTATAATATTTCAGAATATTTAGTGACAAACTAATTAAACCAAAGTAAACTGAGTCTTTTAAACAGTCTTTAATTACCACCATCACAATGATATGTGTTAAAGTAAAGAAGATGACCAGTTGGGTTTCAAAAACAGAGCAGTTTAACTAAATATGCAGTTTTAGAAGTTCCTCTTCAGTAAAGAGGAACTTCTGAAACTGTTGTGCAGTCTCATCACCTGCATTTAGATAAAGACAAGCATGTTTGTAATAATTCCGGTTAAAATTATATTTTGTGGAAATCACAAGGGATTTATATTCAGTATACCCTGGAAAATGAATCTCAGCTTTCCAACTATATTTCAATAATTATGTCTAAGAACATATATTAGGCCAACAGACATTTGTTATAACTCATACTGGGCTATATTTCCAATAAAATAAAATACAACTAAAAAGATGACCTACAAATAACAGGCTAGTATAGCTTGACATCTAAAATATGAAAATTTGCTGATTAAATAACATCATCTTAGTCAAAGACATTGAGAAGAGAGACACAATAACATTTAGAGCAGTGGTTCTCAAACTTTTCAAGTCAAGGACCCCTAAACTGACACAAATTAGACCACAAATCCCCATCTTTTAAGATTTTTGCATTAGGTGTTTTAATACAAAAAGAGTATGGATCCCATTATCAAAATAGTCATACGTTCTGTCACTGTGTTATTTATGGTTGGAATTATAGTGAAAATAAAATGGTGTGCCAGAAATTGATTATACCCAATTAGAACACAGACGGTGTTCTTTTACACTTTAACACTCACAGAAGCACAGAGCCACCGTGCCACCTCTGTTGAGAAATTTGCAGCCATAGTGACCTCAACACAGTTTTGAATAGTGTTGCAGATGTTGTAAGCCACAGGTTAAAGCCCACCTGTGCATCTCTAGTGTAACTTAGCACGTCAATAGATAGTGCTATAGACTGTAAGCCACAGAGAAGGTCCTGTGCACACCAGTGGAATTTACTTGCTAAAAACAAAAAATAGCAGTTATTTTAGGGTACTGAGTCTTTTGCAAATAAACAAAATGACCAGTAAGGATGCCCATGCCCCTGGAGCCACAGACTCTCAGGGAGTATATGACCCCGGATCTGCAGTCCGCGGTCGCTGGCCTGATGAGACTATCCACTGAAGAGTTGAGTGACCTGAATAGCTACACTGTTAGCAAATGCAATGAAGAAATTCATGAATTGGTCACCTACATTTACAAGCTGATCGGTGAGAAACGCACCATTCCGCAGGTGCTGGGCCGATTAACTCTGCTTTATAGCCGTAAAGCAGAATTGCAAGCTGCAGAGCGCATGAAGCAGCTTAAGTTGTGGCAGACCAGCTTTCAATCTAAGCAACGATTGAACTCTCTCCTAAGGGGCCAGATCAAATGGGTGTCAGGACTAGTGACAAAAATGGAGAAGGCCAATGATGCTCTCCGCCAAGACTGTCACATATTGCAACTGCAGCTCCATGCCGCGGAAAGCGAAGCAGAGCGAGAGGGTACAGAAGCTCAGGATCAGAGAACAGCAGACACTGACTCCTACTCCGCCCCAGATGTTGCCCCTGCACCTGAAGACACAGTTAGGTTTCAGCCCACAGAATCTCCAGAGGAGGTGTTACTGGCTGAACCCCAGGCTTCCCCAGCACGGGAAACAGCTTTATTTAAGGAGCCTGATGGTGCTCCACAGATGGCTCAAGCGGTCCAAGCCACATCAACTGATCTGAGGACAGTTGATAAAGAGACAAAGGGCCCTGAAACTTTGTCTTGCGATAACACCCCTCCGCAGTGTTCACCTTCAGTTACCCCTGACAGGTGTGCTGGTGCATCCCACCCAGAAAGCGCACCCCAGCCTGTCTGTGAGCACTCCATTACCCCTGTTGAGGGAAGAGGAACTCCAGCTTTAACGGAAAGTGGACATCATCCTCTAATCTTGAGCAACGATAGGGACTTTGAGCCCTCACCAGCTGTCAAGCCACACGCACGGTGTGATCCATGCTCCCCCTTAACCCCACGGAGGCCCCCTGCACTGTGGAAAGGGGGGTCCCATCCTTCTCACCAGGAGCTGAGGAACCAGCAAACCTCAAATCATGCAGCTGACACAGGTCTCCACAGAGGAAATGGCTTGCACCCAGGTCAGCTAGAGTCTCTCGTGAGAAACATAAAGTGCTTTGACCCCAAGAATCGGGAGTCAACAATTGGGAACTATCTGAAGGAGGTCGAACTCTGCCTTCTGGACTTCCCCCACACTTCTGCCCAGGACAAGCTTCACCTTACCTGGAAGACCACATCCACCAGTGTCTGTGTTTTTATGGAAACCCTTTCCCCAGAGGTCAGACAGTGCTACTCAGCACTCTGCCAAGCTCTGCGGGAGGAATACTCCCAGTCTACTGATCAGACTTCAGCCATCACACCCATTGCCCCTACTAGCGCACAACAGTAGGCTCAGGGAGGGCAGCTTTCACCTTAGGAAAATTGATTTCAGAACATGATTAAGTGCCCAACAATATCAGATTATATCATCATCCATTCCATTGTTAACTTACCTTGAGAAAAAGGAGTGTTAATCATTCTCATAGGATGTCCCGTCAGTATTTCATTAGGAGAGAGCCCAGTTGCTCTAGTTGTTCTCTTAACATCAATGCAAGGAGTAAAACCTCAACCCATGATTGCTTTGTTCCTGCCATGATTTTTTTAGTTTTGTCTTTAAAGCAGCACTAAGTAAGATTCCGGCATTCAGCTCCCTGGGGGCCTCTATGGTCATTGAGTGTAACTGCACTGTCGTACACCAACATGCGTTTGTTGACATACAGAGGGAGGAGAAGTGAGCCGACAGGACTTTCCAAGAGACAAATAAACCATGTGGACTAAGGTACAGTCTGATCATGTTTCATTCATTCATTTTCTATACCGACTATCCCTTTTGGGGTTGTGGGGGGCTGGAGCCTATCCCTGCTGTCATTGGGCGAGAGGCGGGGTACTCCCTGAACCGGTCGCCAGTTGATTGCAGGGCAATGTATAGAGACAGACAACCATTCACGCTCACACTCATACCTAAGGGCAATTTAGAGTGACCAATTAATCTAATGAGCATGTTTTTGGTCTGTGGGAGGAAGCCGTAGTGCCTGGAGAGAACCCACGCATGCACGGGAAGAACATGCAAACTTCACACAGAAAGGCCCTGCCCCACCCGGGAACCGGCAACCTTCTTGCTGTGAGGCACATGCACTACCTGCTGCGCCACCGTGCCGCCCCTGATCATGTTTCTTTTCCAATAAATCATCATGCACCTACAAGTCCAACAATAACAGGGCCAAATCAGCATTAGTCGGACATCCCTCCTCGTCTATCAGCTCACGCCAGCGATTGAACACCAGGCCAGTGTTATCACTGTCTGGGCATTTAGCTTGTTACTCTCCAGCTTTCTTTTTTTCATCTTCCCCTATTAAACATTTCTTTTCTTTGGGTTTTTTGCTGCCTCCGCCTTGATAACAACGCTACATTCATCTTTCCTCTTCTTCTTTTTGTTTAACGACGGGTGGCATCCAACATCAGAGGAGCATTACCGCCACCTACTATGCTGGAGTGTGAGCCAGAGGCCCCTTTTTCCATTAGGAAAATAAGTGCATATTTACTTTAAACTAAATTCTGTACATCAAATCTGTTTCAAAATTCAAAAAACTGCTTTATATTCTTCTTTTCCCAACATTTAGCTTTCACTTCGAGGGGGAAGTGGTGTATGCCTTAAAGCAGTCAAAGCAGTAAAAATCTGTAGTTTTTTGTTGTGGAAGTTTTCCTACCATCCACATCAAAGTTACATTGTGCCAGTGAAGATACAGACCCCCCTCAGACCATGACAGAGGTGTCATTCAACCTGTTGTTAGGTGATGCACCATCACAATGACTCTAGAAATATTATAATATTAGGGTGGAAAAACTACGTAGTGTTGGCAAGGCAAGGCAAGTTTATTTGTAGAGCACAATTCGTACACAAGGTAATTCAAAGTACTTTACAGAACAAGAAAAATGCATTAAAATCACAATACAAAATAAAAAAAATAATCATTATAAAATGAACTTTAAGAGACAGAGAAGAGTGCAGATTAGATCCTTTCAGTCATATGCACAGTTAAATAGAGCTGTTTTGAGCCTAGATTTGAACATTGTCAGAGTAGAGGCCTGTCTCACATCTTCAGAAAGACTGTTCCAGATTTTAGCTGCATAAACTGGAACCCTGATTCCTAATGTTTAGTCCTGACTCTGGGCACCAGCAGGAGGCCGGTCCCTGAGGTCCTCGGAGTCCGAGATGGTTCATAAGGCACTAACATGTCAGGGATGCACTTTGGTGCTAGGCTGTGGAGAGACTTGTACACAAGCAGAGCTGCTTTAAAGTCTGTTCTCTGAGCTACAGGAAGCCAGTGTAGGGACCTGAGCACAGGACTAATGTGCTCGTACTTCCTGGTTCTGGTCAGGACCTGAGCAGCAGCATTCTGGATGTACTGCAGCTGTCTTACAGCTCGTTTGGAGAGGCCAGTGAGCAGGCCGTTACAGTAGTTTAACCTACTGGAGACAAATGCATGGATAAGGCTCTCCAGGTCAGGTTTAGACACTATACCTTTGATTTTGGCAATGTTTTTTAGATGGTAAAAGGCTGCTGATGTTATTGATTTGATGTGGCTGTTAAAGTTCAAGTCTGAGTCCATTATTTCCCCTGATTTGTAGGTTTCAGAGCGGGGAACTCCGCCCAGCCAGAGGAAGGTGAGAGAGAGTCCGTGAGGGAGGGGGAGAGCAGACTGCTGAGGATTCACTGAATCCTCACAGGAGAGGCTTTATGACCGCAGTTTTTGAGGCCTTTGGGAATGTTCCAGACTGTAGTGACATAATAACTATGTGAGCGAGTGCTGGTAACAAACTGCTCAGCACAGACTTTAGAAATCTAGTGGGTAACACATCGAGGCAGCATGTAGATGAACTCAGACTGGTGATGATCTCTTGGACAGTTTTGTCAGTTACAGGTGCAAAATGAGTCAGCTCTAAGTGTCTAGGTGGCTGCAGGGCTGTTATTGGCGTTGTAGAATTGATGGCATTTTTAATGGTCTGAACCTTGTCACAAAAGAATACTGCAAACTCATTACACTTAGATGTGGAGATTAGTTCCAAAGGCAGTTGAGCAGGAGGATTTGTTAATCTGTTCACTGTTGCAAATAAAATGCGAGTTGTTACTGCAGTTCCCAATAATTTCAGAAAAGTACCTCTCCTTTGCTATATGTAAGATCTGATTGAACAAGTACAACTTTTCTTTATAAACTTCATAATGAACATGAAGCTTTGACTTTCACCATTTCTGCTAAGCCCTCCGGCACTCCCTTTTCTGTGCTCTGACCAAGTCGTCATTCCTCCATGGTGCCTTCTGCTTATTTTAACCATTTTAACCTTCACAGGAGCAATGGTGTCCAGAACATTCAAAACACTCGAAGTGACAGAGTTCAACAAATCATCAACATTAGAACATGAGGCATTTTCAAAGTTTATCATTTCCATGAACAGAGCACCTGTGCTGTTATTTGTGTGTCTCCTCCGAACAACTGCAGGACCAGCCGGTGGTTTGGGAGAAACAGACAGGTCAAAGAAGACACAGAAATGATCAGACAGAGCAACATCAACCACACTGACATTTGAAATATTAACCCCCTTTGTAATGAGCAGGTCCAGAGTGTGCTGTGCTCTGCTGTGGGCGGGATCACACACATACTGAGTCAGGCTGAAGGTTTCAAGGACAGCACTGAGCTCTTAAGCATTTCTGTCACAGACATTATTCACATGTACATTAAAATCACCTGAAATAACCAACCCATCAAAGTCTGTGCATACAATTGAAAAATTAAAATCATCAATAAAACTTTGACTGTGCTGGGGAGGCTTTTATGTAACTATATAGAGTATGGACGGAGATTGTTTTGGCTCCATTTTAAAGGACACATACTCAAATGATGAAAACACTCCAAATGACAACCTGTGCATGACCATATGATCTCTAAATACTGCACAGACACCTCCATCCTTTTTGTTTTCTCGTGTTTCAGATTCAAATGTGAAGTTGGGTGGAGCTGATTCCATTCGAACTGCATTACCTGTGTTTTTGTCAAGCCATGTTTCAGTTAAAGACATAAAATCAATATTATAGGAAGAGATAAAATTATTAATTACAAATGATTTGTTAGACAAGGATCTAACATTGAGCACAACAAGTTTCAGATTAGTTGCAGTAGTACTGGACATTATCTTTTTACAAGTGATATGGATTAAATTTCTCTGATTGGACAATCTAACTGTCCTTCTGTTATCTAGTCTATGTGGTGTGACTGTAGATATGGCACTAGGGGAGAATGCTGTCTCGCAGGGCCCGCGCTTGATATTACCTTTATCATGACTGTAAGTCCTGGGACAGCAGAGGCCCTGTACATCCTAGCCCTTCAGGATACCAGCTCTGGGGGCAGGCAGGGGAGGACAAACAGGGGGGAGTTTGGGTGATGGACCATATGAAAACCTAGGGGGAGGAGCTGGGAGCACTTTAGTTTGTGAAGCAGGAGAGTTGAAGCTCCTGTGTGACTTGAGGGGCACATTTTTATACGGGGAAGAGTTCAGCATAGTTGGTGACAGAAGTCTTGACCTTGCTATATTAGGGCTGAGGGGAACCATCTTAATCCCTGATTTGATCAGCCCTTAAAGATGGTTGGGAAGGCCCATGGGGGATGGTGGGGATGGAAAGGAGAGGGACAAGTCTAGAGGGGGTGGATGTAGCAGGGAGGGCCCAGGGCTGGTCTGTGGGTAGAGGAGGTGATGGGGGTGCTGCCGGGTCTAAAACTTCTGCTGGGGCCGTCACAGACGAGTCCAAGGCCTGTGATGAGGGCCCGGGGGGAGGTGGAACCAATGGTGGGCCTGAATCCTTCGCTGGGGGTGATGGAGGCTGATGTGGTGCAGCTGGTGCTGGAACACCGGCTCGGTCTCTGGGTTCTGCGACAGAGATGCTTCTCTCATTCATCCTTTCTCTCAAGGGTTGCTCAGGACCCTGTCCTGGCCCATTCTGATGCCTCAGAGCGTGGAGGAGGTGCTCTGTCAGCACTCTTCTCCCACCTCTGCACAGGTGTGGGTCCTTTCCCTTGAACAGGTCCTCTCGTTTCCAGAACAGATAGAAGTTCTCAATGTAGTGCAGTCCTCTGTGCACACACTCTTTGGACAGCCATGTGTTCAACTGAAGCAGCCAGCTGAACTTGTTTATCTTCCTGTCGATGTTTGGAAGAGGTCCAATAATGAATGCCTTGACCTCCACTTTATCAAACTCCTTAAAACCCGTTCCATGTCCAGGGCCCACCGGCGGGCCGCTGGGGGGCGCTAGGGGGTCGTCACATTGCAAGAAGAAAATACCATGGCCCCCCTGTATTCATATTACAAGTGTGATACATCATTTTAAAGCTATGATTCCCGTGATTTCAGCCATATAAAACAATCTGGGGTAAACTTATAAAAGCAAACACTGTGTGGCTTATATGACAGACCAACTACAAACAACACCGCTGTAATAACAATGGCATTACTCACATTTGTAGTCCTCTGATCATCACTGGATGCACTATGTCCAGCATACTGAGCATTGATATATTCCCAAAAAGTCCATAGATCGATCCAAATCCAACATTTGGTCCAAAGTACAGCAATATATCCATGCATGGCCATGAAGTGCAGCGGTATTTCCTTCAAAAAGTTTGCACGGTAATGTGTTTTTTCTCTTATTTTGCTCCATAAATCATGTTATCTTGATGCTACGACTACAATGATGGATTCAAAATGGAGTCCGAACTTTGACCTATCGATTGACACCACATTTGACCCAATAGGTGCTTGCATCATATATGTACGAGCCTCAAGATCCAATCAATGCCTTCGGTCAAGCAAGTGACCGTCCTCAGTTCCAGCCCCAAAAGCCTGAGCCAGTTACAAGCAACTGGGCAATTGACTGACGGGCTGTGTAGCCAATGAAATGCTCAACTCGACGATGTATAACATGATGGGGGTTGGTCCAGGTAAGAGATCCAAACTATCCCCGGGATGAGTGTTTCCGTCACCAAGAGCACACAGAAAGGCCCACAGCTGAAGCATGGTGCACGAACAGAGTGGATTCTGCGCATTTTTTTTGAGAATGGAGAGGATATTTCACTTCACAAGTGAGTAACTGTAATTATTTGTTATTACAATTCATAACTAGGCATAATTTTGATCCATTTAGTTTTGTTTGATATGGTATACCGATACCTGGTCGTGGGGGAGGGGCTGGGGGGTGACGGGGATGGCGTGTGTGTGTGTGTGTGTGTGTTGGGGGGGACTTTGTTAGAGGAAGGTTTTTTTTTACAGTGAATGTATTACATCATGGCATTTGGGAGGTGGTGGGTGTGTGTATACATGAGTTTGGGGTGGGGGGGATCTTTTTGTCTGGTTGTGTGAGAGGAAAAGGTTATTGGGGGAAGGGGACAAATCACGTTTTTCTTCTGTGAGGCCTTGAGAAATTGATAAATGTGAAGTGCAAAAAAAAATTACATACATACATCAATATAATTTAGCATTTCAGTTGTTACAATGTAATACAGATTCATATGTTTTCTTAACTAGTTTGATAAATTTACTCTTTTCTTTTTTCCAGGTCGGTAGGCAAGATGCCATCAAGATGTCACAGCTGTGACTGCGCCTCATTGTTGATAATCACATTTTTTGTGTTTGTCCTTTTGTATATAGTTCAATAGTATTGTTGCAAAAGCATTGTTGTACATTTTTTGTTCTTTTGTAAATAGTTTATTGATTTTTCAAAAAATTCCAATACATAAAGGTTTTTTTTAAACTATAAAAGCACGTGTAGATCCTTTATTTGCTCAAATTTCTTTTGCAAAAAAGAGAAGAAACACACAAAAATGTTCTTTATTCTGTACTTATTTTATGCTAGTACTTCTGATAGTGAAAATAATAAGAAGCCTCTAAGTGTAACCTTTCCATAGAGCCCAAGATGATGACTGTGAGTCAAAGCTTTCTAAAGTTACAGTGTTTTTACTGTGGGAATATCCCAATGGTCCCCAATTTGCCAAATTTTGTAATTTGAAGTCTCCTAATGGCACAAAAAACGCATAGACATATTCTGAGAAAAAAAGGTGTAAAAAAATATTTTTTTGATGTATTTTCATGAAATTTTAAGTTTTATTAGGAAAGACTTGATGCTCTGGTTTTAGTTTGTTTTCCACCAAATAGATACAAGTTACAGTCATCTGCAGGAACTTGATTTAAAAAAAAAAAAAAAAAAAGGTGAGGAAAAACGCCTTATTTTTTGTGTTCAGGCTATAAAGTCAGCTGTAGTAGCACTTGCAGTGATTCTGGTTTGTGTGGGAAAAACTTTAAAATGTTAGCTTTCAAAAGAGACCAACACCAAGCATGTAACTCAAAGGTTTCAAAAGCAACAATCATTATACTTTGAGTGGTCTTTTTCAGGCGTTTTTTGGGGAAATTGACTGTTCCATTAAGGGGTTAAAGAACTCAGTGAAATCCCTTTTCAAGACTTCAGTCTGTTCCTTTCTGATGTCCACTGCACCCACGCAGGACTGCTAACTCTCACGCATTGGCCGTGAGACTCACGCATTTCATTGGCTTCACACGCTCTCACGCCACACCTCCGATTTCTCACGCTGAAAGCACAAATCCCAAGGGGACGCAGGGATCGTGTGCCCAAACATACTTGGGCGGAGCGGACTACGCGCACGTCCGCCAGGCCTGTGCGTGCAAAGCTCAAACTTCAGGACTGTGCAAAGCTCAAACTCCACGACCGCGCAGACTCCGCTCTGTGCACTGGTGTCACACAAAACACTGCTCCGTCTCTTCATGTTAGTGCTTTGCAAGGTCAGCAGGCAGAGCAGCTCCTCTCCCTCATCCTCAGTGTACAGTGTCACGACAGAGAAATGTAAAACAATGCGCAAGGATTGTGGGAAATCTAGGCTTTCACAGTAATTTCGCAACAAACTACTACGCGGCAGTGCGCTCGTGTGTGAAAGCTCTGTTGTCTGCAGACATTCAGAGTCCGCAGAGTCCGCTCCGCTCACAATACACCAGAGTCTGGGTGCATAAGCAGGTATTGGCCATATACCCACTGGAAAACGCCCCGAAATACCATATAACCACAACAACATGCTCAAGGATACGTACAGCAGCATGGTTGTGTGACCTTCACTTTCTCTCAGTGTGTGTGTGTGTGTGTGCGCTCCTCCGTCTGCCAGTGAGCGTAAAGACGCAGATAGACGCTCATCGCAGGGACAGTGAGGGATCATCAGTCTCTCAGTCATTTTATCATTCAAACGGTGTCTTGACAGCTCAGGTGCCCGGTTTAAGTGAACACAAAGACTTCAAAAACTGACGAGTCAGCCTTTCATTAATCAAAACTCTACATTCTTCATCAGTCCAGCTCTTGTTTTCACTCACTCACTGTTTTCAAAATGATAAATTCATCCTGAGGGATCCTCCATCACTTATTCTCCATGATATCAGAACAATCTTTGAAGGATCAAGCTTCAAATTCAATCTACTAGTGCAGCAGTTCTCAACCTGTGGGTGGAGGCTCATAACTGGTCTCAGAGCTGTTTTCAGTGGACGGAGAATAAATTTGGTCAAAATGTGGCAAAATTGTCTTCAGTGTATGGAGGCCCTGAGAGGACAAACATCCATCAGAGTATGCCAGAGTATACCCACTAGAAAAAACCAGAATACACACAAATATTACACTGTTTTACATTTCTGTACTGACATATTCCTGTCCAGACTTAAACATTCATTTCTGTAGGCTACTATTACTTTGAGTTTGATGTTCTAGTATAGATTTACTGATTTAAAAATGAAGTAGTGATAACTTTGACTTACATGTTAACTCGAGCAGATCCAGTTTCTAATGACATTCTGACTTTTAATGTCCACTCCTTATTGTCCTCCAATCATAATCACCAGTGTTTACATACATTTTCAAGTCAGATGCTTTTATACTGGATAGTTCATAGTGTTGTGGACTTGTAGCCTACACACTGATGCCAAAACCTTTTTTCATTTACTAAAGGAAAATTAAGTCTAGGCTAATTATGCATATTCAATTGCACTTCATAATTTAATCCTTTAAAGCCTGAATGCATGAATAACAGCCAGAACATTCAATTTTTTGGAGCTGAAATGTTTATTTCACTTTCTGCTGAAATTGAACAAAATCTAAATTTACATAAAATTTAATGTATATTATATATTTTGTATCTCATTTGATACATGAGATGTTGTTGGCAACTGATAATCCACTTGAGGACATTTTCATCATTTATCTCATTGTATTCAGGTGTTTATTTTTTTCAGCAATTTATTGATCATATTGATTAGATAAAGGTATCATAAAAGTGTGTATCAAATATGATACAACAGGCTTTAAGGGGTTAATTGTGTAAAGGCTTGTGCATTTTTAAGTTTTGTTACATATTCAGATTTTGTTTTGTTGCTGCTTGTTGACAGTTTGATAAGAAAAACCTTGAAAAAAAAACAAGTTTAGTTTGATTTAGTGTGGTTATTCATTAAAATATTTCTCCTAGTTTTAGAACTTGTATTGAGCTTATAGTTCTTATACAGCTGCTGTAGTGGTGATCAGCCTGATGTTTTTGGTGAACAAAATACTGGTCTTGGAATTACTGGTTGTGCCTAAACAGACTTGTAGACAGGAAGGATATAGACTTATAAGAAGCAATGACATGATTACAGTTATTGTTTAATATCACTGTGTAGGACATTTGAGGAAGTATCAGACAACACAGCAAAAAATATGGCATTTATTTATATTTTATTTTTTACCTGTACCTGAGTTAATTGTACTTGCAGCATTTTGTTACTTCTGAGTGCTATATAGTTTGATTCAACCAACACATAATGAGACATTATGTGTCGAATGTTGTCCTGCCATGTATGTGGCAACATTTTGGTGATCTCCACCAAATCTCACTCCAAAGTTTTTTGAAAAGTTGGCAGCCCTGCCCACGTGCACGATCAGCTGTTTGACTCCTCGGTGTGTACACAAAACTTTTCGGAGGAGTGTTGTTATCTCAGGACGGGGGGCACTGGGACAGCAGCATGTTTGAAATCTTCCGTGGTTTATGCTGCTGATAGCACCGTCTCCTAGCAGCAGCGTATCTCTGACCTTGACGTTTGGTCCAGATTGTCTGCCTGCCTTCTGTCTTTTGCCGAATTAAGGCTCCTGTTTCGTGAAGATAATCCATGTTGTCTTTGTTCACTAGAATCATTAAATTCAGTCTCTAACAGTGGCAAAAATCTGTTTGTAAGCTGTATTTTGGGTGATTTTACGTAGGTATTAACATTGTCTTTCATCACTTTGCGCTGCTTCGACTTAGCACCAAGTTCTCTCCAAGATGAGGCATTTTGGTCTTTACAAAGTTTTGGAAAAGACACAGTATCACTCAGGTTTAAGATGAAAGTAACAGGTTTGTCACCCTTTTCACTGAAAGTAACTGTGATTTTCTTAACACTGGATGCCACTGGGAGTGTCCTGTGAAGTCCTTTTTCAGATTCCAAAGCAAAAATCCGTGCTTGTAGCTCATTAAGTTTTTGTTGATAGCTCCGACAGCGTTGACAGAAGGGATGTGTTTGATTTCTTCCCCTGGACATGCCGCTGGCTCGTCAGATCAGTTAAAAATATAAAAATGTTTCCGCCATGGAAATACTTCACTAATCCATCTGGGAAAGAGCCGTTCGAAAATGTTTTCAGAGGCAGAACCTTCATAAACAACAGCAACTTGTGATTGGATGATTGTTAGGCTAGTCACACTCATCACAGACCAATCCATATCAAGCAACGCTGCTACGTATGATATAGCAGCTCGCGCTGTTAACTGTTAGCTTAAACTACCTTAGACTGTCGTCTTACATTAAATTATACCATGTTCTGGGTGAATACTCGATTCTGATTGGCTGCAGGGTGTCTGTTAAAAAGTGTTGTAGGACACCTATAAAAAAGTTCCAGTCAAATAGCTTGATTGTTCTAAATTATTGCGCTGGCTTGAACGCTAGTTGGTAACCGTGGCAACGGAAACTCAGAACATACGTTAACATAAATTATTTCACAGTTTATGTATCACAATGGCAAGACGGTAGACAAAGCATGAGTGATTTTATAGTTTCCTTTAACCTATTTGGTGAATTTGATAATTTTGAAGACTGGGATGCAGCAGAAGAGAAAGAGAGAAGAGAATATAAGAAGAAGGAGATGCGACACAAGGAGGTGACACCGGAGAAATATAACAATTTAGAAGATGACAAGGAAACTATCTGTGGACTTGGATTCTTTGAAACAAAATTTCGCATCATCCTCTGGACACAGAAGCGGTAAGAGGTGCACTTGCCCTCTGAAATGATACTTTGTATCGCGTAACACAACGTTAGGCAATCATCTCACTTTCCTCCACTGATTAGCCTAGTAACAGCTGCAGCCGACTGAGCTGCAGGTTCTGTGGCCAGAGCCGGTTACCTTGACAACGCATCACAACAAGAGATATTAAATAGTCCACTCATCTGCTTCTTGTGAAAAACTTATGATTTTAATGATAAAAAATAACATTAACGCATTAATAATTGATTTAATATATTTCTTTCACCACTGACCATGGTATAAGCGGGATAATGCCCTTCGAAGGGTCCACCCACCAAGTTTTCCCTTTAAACTTCTGAGGAGAGCATATTCACTAAGTATCACTGAGTAACCATGAAACCATAGACTAACTGGCATGTCCGTGGAGGAGTTTCATGTTCTCTCACAGTTTTCCAACAGTGATCCCCGGTCATGAGAAGAGCATAAACATGAATTCTCACAAGACAAACTTCAAGTGACGTTCTTTGCTCCTCTTTCAAAAAATAAATTGAGTCAGTTTCTGATAAAAAAAAACACAGATATTGAAACCACTTCAGAAACCGCCATTGTTTTCAAACAGGCAGTCACTTCCTGTTGTCCGCAGCTCCCGCCTCTCTTCCCTGATTGGGCCGTTAAGCATTTAGCCGGTGAAGTCGTTGGACAATGGAAGTTGGCAAGACGGACATACAGGATTTCAGACAATGAATCAGGCAGGTCTGTCTGCTCTGTAAGGTTAAACTGAAACAGCTGTTGCATACTTATATGGAAAACTCTCAGGCCAATTAGGAAACATATCAACAATTACAAAGCAATACTTGTATTCATTACATGGAGCAAGTTCAATGAAATCCATCATGAAATGTTCAAAAGGCCCCTCAGGTGTAGGATGGGCTGCCTGAGGCATCTGTATACCTCTGACAATATTGTTTGTAGTACAGATTACACATTTCCTACAGAAATTTTCAGCAAAAACTGAGAAAAAAAACTGTAAATCTTGGAGCATATCATAATTTAGTCACAATGCCTAAAACCTCTGTTTTGATACATGGACAGAACCATGAGTCAGTTTAGTCAAATATGGAAACGTTGATTTTGGAAGAAGCCGAAGGCCGTTGGAATTAATTCATAAAAACTGATGCCAATTTTGTAAATCCTTTTTTTTCTCCATAGTGATTTTTCTTGAGCAATAGCTGCCTTCTATAGCAAAAGAACATCTTTGAGAGAGAACGTGTTTTTTGGACAGAAAGAGGTATTTGCAAAATGGGGGAAATATTGCCGCAGCATTAGGATTTAGAGTAGTAGCAGCATTTGGATCTTTGAGTTTGTATGTGCACTTTCCAAAAAATCCCTCACATGATCACCATGGGCAGAGCATGGACATCATTTTATCATTTAGCATTAAACATGCACAACAACAGAGATAAGCTGCTCAGAGGGCAGTTTTCTACTGTTTAACATACAACACATCAACATATTTCCCAAAATTAGATATCAATTCAACTTCTAATGACAGGGACAGGATCTCTATTTAATGATACAACATGACAAAGATCTGCTGACAAACCTACGTGCAAATAATCTGTGTGCAGTAAGAGAGAGCATGTCAACCAGTCTGTATGTGCATTGATTAAAAAACAGTAAAATTATGTATATACATTATATACGTGTATGTGAGTCTGTGTGTGAAGCAAATTATGTTGTTGTTATTGGACACATTTATAAAAGGAAAGAGGAATTTCAAACTCAAGGAGGCTGACAGTAAAAGTCTAAGAACCACTGGAGCAAATTATCACAACAAAATAGTTTATTTCAAGAAAAAAGGAAACAGATTCAGCTCGCTCCAATGATATTCATCCAAAAATCACGATGTCATAATCATACAGCTTGATTTTCACAAATGCTTCAAAGAGTTTGATTACAGATCAGTTTTATATACAGCTCTGAAAACAGCAGTGCTCTGCAAAAAATGCTTTATTCCTGGAACAGTAAGCGCTGTGTTAAAAAAAGTGCAGTGTCTAAATTGGATTATATACATGAAAATATAATAATTTATAAAATGTGTTGCAAAAATAGAAAAATCGATGCGTGTTATTCTTTTTGTTCAATAACAAAGAATATTACTTTGAGAAGTGCTGTGTTAAAGTTGAACTAATGTAGTTGATGTTGCACTTAAAAACCAAACAGGTTATATCTTCCTTACATACATTAATGTACCCAAATCTTTAACATATTTAGTGTTAATTGAAATTAATATGCAAAAGCAAGTCAGTGTTTAAGAGCATCCAATTCTCATGTTTCAAACTCTGTGGCATTTTCTTATTCGTTTTATTACTTGCTTGTTTTTCTTTTCATATTAATATATGTCTAATACATTGATTTATTTGACAAATGCCTGGAATAAGTTATATTCAAGGCATTTGTCAGTGTCTCTGCAAACAGAACTCATTCCAGCTTTATGCTTTGAAAGTTGGATCTGTCTGATGACAGACCTGGAAATTCTACATTCTTTTTCTACATCATGATTTGGCATTGCCCCTCTTGTGGATTTTAATGCATTGTTGTGTCTTCAAAAAGGTGAAGAACAGACTTCTAACAAGAACTATAGAAATGGTTATCTTAAATTCATTATTTCTGGGTCACGTTTAATAAACAATGCTACACATGCAGTTGCCACAGCCATGAACTCTGGCCTGATCAGGTCACACTACAGAGGAAATTCTCTTAAATTAAAGGTTACAGCCTGAGACATGAGTTGTTAAATATGTAAGTCAGACCACCATGTTGTGGGTCCATAACAGCCTGGCTGTAGTGTTTTACCCTCAAAGTTTACATTTAGTCTTTAAAAATATGAAGCTTTTGTTTGTAACATTATCATGATGAATAACATTGTACATTTTCATGAACTTTTTATCCATAGAGCTCATTATCAACAATAATCCACAAACACATTAAATATCTCAGAGGTTTTCTATCCAGAGAACAGGGCGATGCTAACCTCCAGGTTGGACCACAAAAATACATCATCCATGCACCACATGGCCGATCAACCTACACCTCATAACTACATAACTACATAACTACCTGACAAGAAGACTCAGCTGAAAGAGACGTCTTCTGGTCAAAGTGCTGTGCTACAATTAAATACAACTTTTCAAAGGGAAAACAAAATATTAAAAGTTTTTAAATGGATGTTATTCTGACAAAAATTGTGCTTTGACTTTAAATATATTTAATATATAATATTTCATTTATCACTGACATCATAATCATGACTATCATTTATCAGGCCTTATATAATTGTCATTAACATTCAAAAGTCAGCAGTAAGAGAGAGCGAGGCGGCTAAAGTGAGTGAGAGGGGACACAGGACCCTCCCTATACACAGAACACATGCATAGAAAGAATGTTTTTACTCCACTGCTGACATGTTTGTTTTACAAAGTGGCTCATATTTTGTACTTTTCACCGGGGCAGTAGCATCCAATATTTACATTATCTGATTATCCATTATGACCCTGTGGTCTCTACTCCATGGCCCTGTGAAAAACCTTCTCTGCATCTTCAGCGAGCATGTCGAGTGTCATGTTGAGGGATTTGTAAGTAAAAGCAAAAGAGCAGACCATTGAGATTGGGATTCCAAATATTGGAATTAATCTTGAGCCTTCCTCTGCTAACAGTAATATGGATGTTATACCAATCTTGGAAAAAATATTCAGTACGAGTTCAGGAGTTATTTCAGCTGCTGCCAGTGGTGAAGTGATTACAGCCCTCAGTTCCTCATAAGGAACACCTGAGTAGTTAGCCATTCTTCTGAGTGACTGGATGTCAAGACCAAATCCAAAAACAAACCATGTGATAACACCAACTAATAACAATGAATCAACAGCCAGAGAAAGCCCGGGAACTGGTACAGCTGCTCCAGCTGCAGACAGAGTAGCAATGTATTTAATATTGTTCTGAAAAGCCTTTTTCTTCTTGTTGATCATCTCCAGGCTGATGTTGGGCATGGCGAGCAGGAAGGCATCCTTCTTGTGATCAGGAAGTTCTTCCTCCAGGGTTTCCTGTAGCTGATGGAAATCATAGAGGTGGAGCTTTTTGTTGTTCACCAAGAAGACCCAAGGAGACTTAAAACCAGCTCTCAGAAGACCTGTGTGACAATGAAAAACAAAAAGATGAGGATAAACGATGTTGTAACCTACACGCACATTTATCACCTGATTCCAGGTCTGTCATCAGACAGATCCAACTTTCAAAGCATCAAGCTGGAATGAGCTCTGTCTGCAGAGACACTGACCAATCACAGCTTGAGGACAAAGAGGCAGGGACTACAAATGTGACCTCAGTGAGAAGAAACAGCCAGATTGTGAACAATGGCTGCTGGTGAAGAGATCGGAGGGGATACTCACTATGTCTGTGGTTTTATCAGAACTGGACAACGTTTCCCAACGATGAACTTGAATATATATATATATAGTCCCTAAGGCAAAATGTCTGTCCCAAAACATCCCTGGATGAAGTCAGGGGTGGGCTGGCCACAGAGAGGTTTGGGATGATTCCTGAATGGCCAGTCTGATCAAGGCCAAACCGGCCTCTGGTCAGAGTGTTTATTTTTTGTTTTCTTTTGTTTTCTATCCCATAAAACGGAGCTGCGGTTGACCTCAGCAACCTGTCCTCGCAGCGGCAGTCACAGATTACACAGAGTGGAACGTCAGACTGAGTCAGTCTAATATTTTGCATACAGGGAGGATACGATCGGCCCCTCCCAATTTGAGCTAATCCTTGTTTCTATCAGAGATAAAATGGATGGGGCGGAGAAACTAAAGGCGAAGAAAAGAAATTACTACAGGATGCAGCCAAATGTGCAAAACTGACACATATTTTGGGTGGTGGAGGGGCTGCAGTCAGCCAGGCCGCTGATGACATGGGACTGAGCAGCCAGCCATAGCAGGTTATCAGACATGGCCCTATCATCCCAGACTTGGCAGATAACGTGTTTGTGTTTTTGGATGTTCAGGGCACTCAGAACATTAAAGGCAGCCTATCACCAAAAATATAAAAATGTTAACAGCTGTAAAAAAGGTGTTGATTAAGGAAGGTTAAAAAGCAAAGACAAACATGTTACAAAATAAAATGCACACAAAAATATAAAATGTTTGAAGACTTTCAAATGTGGTGGAGAAAAAGTAAAAGTTTTGAACAAACATTTTCTGGTAGTATTTTGTATCTGTAAGTGACATGGAGCCTACCTCTTATGCAGTCATCCCTGATTGTTTTGAGGGTCTCCTCTTCATTAAATTCACTCTGATCTTCTTCTGCGTTTTTCATGTCGATGTCAATCTTTGAGTGAACAAAGTAGAATTTCTTCTTCATCTTCTGAATCTCCTTGGCCAGCTTCACATCATTTTCACTAAAAAGACCAGCTGAGATGATGATGAAGAAGTCATACTTTTCAAATTCAACCATCTTCAGGTACTTGGCAGCTGGAAATTTTGGTGTGCCAACACCAGGGAGATCCCACAGCTTAATATCTGGGAAGTTTGGATGGAGGTACTCTTTGACCTCCTTGGAGCTTTCCTTCACACCAACTGGAGCAGCTCCCTCCTCGTTGTTTTTGATGCCTCTGATGGCATTAATGAAGGTGGATTTACCAGAGCCACTCTCCCCTGTGACGGCAATATTTAGAGGAACATTTATCCCCTTGTCCAAATACTCCTGGATCTTTGCAGCAGCCGACTCTTGGTCATTGTTTTGATTGCTGCTGTTTACATTCCCCATGGTGCTGCTTCAGATCTGTGGATTAAAATAAAGTTAAAATGATTTTTTTTCCTTGCAAAAAATATAAAACAGTGACAATAATAAGTATCATGCACAAAGAAAATATGAAAGGATTAAAATTATATAAACAGGTATACATTGTCAGTTTCCCGCCTGAAGTTAGTTAAAAACTGAAGGAAGGAAATTCAGGAAACAGTTCAGGCATGTAGGAAACTACAACAGGGTTTCTACTCTGCACAGCAGGGTGGGGTTGATTTTAGGTCTGAATGATATCACTCTCTGATCTGCATGCAAAATAATCCACTTCTGCTTAATTTTGAATGCTTCAAACACATCACACTTATTCATAAAGCACAATTTAAAAACATTCACACTGACTGAAGTAATTTCTAAACAAGTGAGATGATAAAATTAACACATAAAAAGACTAAACACTGACAATACCACACTAATGCTTAATCAACAAAATGGAATTAAAAAGAGAGAAGCTTTCAGCAGTGATTTGAAAATGTCTAAACTCCTGAACAGATCTCTTACTCACCTCAAAGAAACCAGCGTAGATAAAAGACGATCGAGTGTGAATCTATGGCACAAAAGAGAAACAGAAACTTTTATAAGAGTCTGAGAGCACTGCCCTTAAGGCATCAACCAATCAAAAGTCTTCTGTTTATACTCTTCACCAATGACTTGATTATAAGATCATCTGACTTCCAGTAAACCTGCAAATTTAGAGTAAACACTGAGAGCTAAACTCTTTCTCACCTGGATGTTACTTAGAGTAAACTATTTTCACTCAAGCCACACCTAATATCAAGCCAAAATCTCAAGACACACCACATTCATATCTGTGCAACTCCTGTCTGACACATGTAACAGTACTCTATCAGTCTGTAGATGTTTACAAATGTAGTTCTATCTGCTATTTCATAACACAATAAACTAACTGCTGCACTACACCACAAACAGTTTTTTTTTTTTCACAAACTTTAAGGGTTAATATTAGAGCTGGGCGATATTGCCTAATCTCAGTATCATGATTAACTGAAGCTCTTACCTTGATTACGATTAATGAATGATTATTTTATGCTATGCTGGAACAAATTGATGGTGTTACCGACAGCTGTTGAAACGGTCTTCCTGCAGTATTTACATTTACTTCTTTCTCCTCGATGTCCTCTGCAGAGAATCCAAAATGTGCCCAAACAACAGAGACAGCATTCTTTTTTTTTTTTTTTTGGCTACAAGGTCCTCTGATAGATTGGCGCTTGTCTCCTCCATGTTGGCAGTGCGTCCTTTGCTCTTGGCCACGCTTAAAGTGAACACAGACTGTATGGAGGGCGAGCGGTCATGTGATTTACACAGGGAAAATAATCAAAATAATCAACATGAGTAAAATTACTTCAATTAACCCTTTAGGTGCCAGAGTTTTTTCAAGAAAATAATAAATTTTGCTATCAATATTTGAAAAAGCTGTAGTTTGAAAGTGGTTAGAGCAGTGGTTCCCAACCTTTTTTGGTCGGTGACCCCAATTTGGCATCACAAATTTCTGGGGACCCCAGAGACATTTTTTTCTAGAATGAGTTTTTCATCATGTTTGCTATACTGTACAAAACATGGAGGTTTGTTATGCTGTTTTTTCCTTCTGACTGCAAGTTTGTGTGTTAAGTTGAAGCAAGGGAACTGAAGCACCAGAAACTGTAAAGTCATGTGATCGAGGCCTTCAATCAAGTTGTGCCAGCTCAGATATTTTTAAATGCTGCATTTTATTTGGACTACATTCATATTTGAGAAAGTGAAAGTATAGAATACAGTTGTTTTAAGATTGTGTGTGGTGTTTTCATTTTAAAAATAATAATAATTAGTTAAAAAAAATATTTTTATCAGTAGCCTTGTTTTTTTTTTGATCAATTACTAGACATTTCAGGTGACCCCATTTGAATTCCAGGCAACCCCATTTGGGGTCCTGACCCCAAGGTTGAATAACACTGGGTTAGAGATAAGGGCAGACTGTCATTGAGACAAATCTTCCGTATGACCCAAAATTTGGGATGGAAGTAAATTCACTCATCTAATTTGCATATTGTGACATCATCAAGTGGTGGCCATATTGGAAAATATTCAATTTTGATAACAAAGTTATCAAAGGTTGTAGTTTGAAAGTGGTTAGAGATAAAGGCAGACTGTAATTGAGAAAAATCTTCAGTATGACCCAAAATTTGGAATGGAAGTAAATATACTCATCTAATTTGCATATTATGATGTCACCAGGTGGCAGCCATATTGGAAAATGTACACAAATGAAGTGACATGAAAGCTTTCATCTCAGGGACTGTAACATCATACCAGTCATGAAATCTGGAGTTTGGTTTGGGGTTTTCCCTCTCTAAGAACTGGTGGGCATATCTGTTTGCCTCATTTGTGATTAGGCTCCAGAATTCACCATCCAAAAAAAGAGACAAGAAATCATTGGGCTCAAAATTTGTCAGATCCCTGTCTCCACAATACCCAACAGGCTTATCAAAATGTCTGTTCCACTTGTGGCACTCTTCCTCATTCTTAAGTAAACCCAGGGCATCATCATTGTAATTTACGGGCCGAGCATGAACGCCCCACAGCTACATTGACTGTGCTTTTTCACCCCCGGCGTCTCCCTTGTCTGCCCAGATCTCTGCGGTTTTTCCCATTCCACTACCACCATCATTTTTCGTGGTGTTTTGAGCTCCCCTGCTTCCCAGACCACGCCCCCTCCTCGGCACTCGCCGATTACTTCCACCCTGGCCACGGAGAGGCAAAGCATCGGCCTTGGTATGTGCTGCTTGGACACTGTCATGGCGCACGGACCTGCTGCCGCTGTGTGCATACAAGCCGCTAGTTTCGTCCTCACTGGACGACTGAACATCTTCATCAGAGGGTAAATATTCCTCCTCAGAATCAGAGTCAGTAAGTACTTGACAAAGTACTCTCGGCATCATGAGTACTCTAACTCACTCTCTATCTCGCTCTCTCTCTCTGTGCGTGACTCTCTCATTGCTCCGCTTTACAGACACTTGCACATCTCCCCGATCTGGTGTGTGTCTTTCAAACTAAATATACGCCAAAACTTTGAATAGAAACACTGCCACAAATGCTCCTTGGATTAAAGTAACACATGTCCACTATCTTCTGGTGAAAAGTGGTAACACTATTCAGCACTATAATTGCAGCCTTGGCCTGTTTTATCCAGCTAAGTTGCCTGTTGCAATTTTGCGACATTTTTTGGTGCCTAAAGGATTAAAGGGTCTAAATGTCGATTTTTTTTCAATTAATTTTCCAGCCCTAGTTTTTAAATTTTTAACATTCAGCAACACATCTTTAACCCTTCGATATCCCTTGCTCACTTGTTGGACACTTTAAAAATTAATCACCTCCTCCAAAATAGGTTCTGTTTTTGTTTTTTTTTTACCAGTGGGCAACTGGTCTTCTCAAGCAGACCAGTTGCCCACCCTTTCCTCACTGAGGACCCATAGGGTTTCTTCCAGGGGAACAGGGGATTTTGGCACGTCTTTTAACGCTCACTACGAGTTCAGTTTGTTTTGCATATTCCTTGAATGCACGATCCTCAGAAGTTTTACCTTGTTGCTCCTCATGGTGAGAGATGCAGACTGCAGAGGCATGTTTAAATGCTGCTCGTATCCGCTGATCTTGAAACATACAGATGTTGTATTTCATAGTCACACTTTTATTTTATCCAGTAGAAAATATGAGTCCATGGTTTACATGCCTGTATGAACTGGTAACATGAGTTTCTCTTGTGAAGCCTTCCATGTCAATTCTTCTTTTACACATGCAGAACTGATCTTTGTCACTGTGGCCAATATTCAGGCTAATGCCACGTACCTCCTACAACCCCAATCTTCAAATATCCAAAAATCAAATCTCTGTATGGGGCAGGAGGTCTAACAGAGCATCTCATACAGAGGGAGAATGCAGCACAGGGGTACATTTCATATGAAAATGAGAAGTTTTTTTGTGCTTCGGTGATTGTGAAAATACTCCACCAGTCATTAAAAATAAAAACATTAAGCAGATTTAGTCCCAAGTCTTTAGGTCCTGTCTCAACCCTGCCTCTCTGTCAATCAGAGGGTTGATCCAAGGTTAGGTTGAGATGGTGTTTACAGTATGGCTGCATCCACAGTTTGGCTTCAAAAGTGTACAAAGCTTCCATTGACATCTTTGTGCACTTGACCTATTGGTAAACCCTACTCTCCAACACCATGGAGTACGAGGTATCCTGAGAGACTAGAGGAAAGAGTGGACTTTATTCTGTTCCTTTGACCTCACATGAACACAGCAAAGTGTCTCCTCTGGATTAAACTGTGTAGTCAGCTCAGCGTAAAGATCAACAAGGATGTTTGACAGCTGCCATTGTTTTTTTAGGTGCAGTCTGCTGTTGGTTTGTCACAGTGTGTTTTGGGGGGTGAGATTTAGTGATAGGTCAATTCTTTTATCATTCATGTTCTGAACTTAAAACGTAGTGCAGTCTGAATTAAAATGTACACTAAAGTGAAAATTCATGAGCTGCTGCTAATATGAATCCACTTTAAAGAGAACAGATGCATGTCTGAAGGAAAGATCAAGAGTACATGTATTAAAAGCTTTGTCATACAGAAGCTGAGGAACATAGATGTGCAGCAGGGTAATCTAAATCTATCATATCCATATCTGTGTCTGAACCTTGATGACAACATTAAACGTCTGACAAATGGGTGTCACTGTGGTCCACAGAAGTATTTCAGTGCTCAGGATCAAGTGTCACAGAAGCTGAAATCTAAGGAGCAGGCCACCATGTCCTCCTTTACTTTTCACTTATCTGTAAATGCCACACAGACTCTTCATTGTATCTGAACGTCATACTGCTGCCAGCCAGCTCATCGCATTTCCATGAAGTACCACGGTGACTGACATTGAAGTGTAAGGTGGAGTGCAGACGAGTTTTTCATGCTCAGTGGTTGGCATGACAATTATTATCCTGTCATGACAAAACAACCGGTTCATTTAAAGCTGCAGCACCAGAGTGAAAGAGATGCCATCAGTGATAGGCCCTGTATGCTCTAATTCCTGTTCAGTTGGTTCTCATTCCTGCTCTGAGTGAGTATGTTTCACCAGCAGAGTTTTTTTTCTGAGCAATGGACCATGGCAGGTGTAAAAAGTTTATTTTGTCCTTCACTTTAGTTTCAGTTAAAGGAAAAACTGCTGTCAGGTCAGATATTTAATGCATTATTCAAACATTTCCAATCCCTCCATCTGTAACCTAACCTTGCTCAGCAGCTGGATCCACTTGATTCAATGTCTGTAATCAAGGAGATTAATCTTGCCGAACTCTAATCTACAATGAATGTGAGTGGCCCAAAGTGGCACGGCCCCATCACAGTGTAGGGGAAATTCATCATGAGCTGAAACACAGAAACAGTGATCAGAGGACACGAAATGATCCGCCTGCAAGTTTTTCCTGTGTGTAGTCCAGTGCATAAAAGTATTTACAAGTGTACAAAGTATACGTCGCCTCTGCGATTTTACTCATATTTATACGGTTAAGACTTAGAGAAATGATGTGCATGGAAACATGTAACACTGATACGAGGGATCCTGAGAGGCTAGAGGAGAGTCGGCCTTATTCTGTTCCCTCGACCTCACATAAACACAGCAAAGTGTCTCCTCTGGATTAAACTGTGTGGTCGGATCACTGCATTTACCTGGAGAAGCACGGTTATTATTATCATCCTGCCATGACAAAAAAATTAAAAGAGGCATTTAAAGCTGCAGCACCAGGGTGAAAAAGATGCTTCGAATGGTGCAGTGGGGAAAATAAGTATTTGATAGACAGCAGATTTTGCAGGTTTTCCACTTACAAAGAATGAAGAGGTCTCTATCGTATCGAGACTATCTCTCCACAGCTACATATTCAATATGTACGGGGACTGACCCACTGGGGCAGTTGACGTGGATACTTCTTTAAGACACACCACTGCGTGGCCCATGCACAGGTATAAAAGCCCCAGGTGCGTATGATGTCACTGATTCATTGATTTCCACTGTGGAAGTGAGACATGAGAACGGAGACATGACAGAATCATGAGAGATGTCCACTTACCGTGTGTGTAAGAAGAGAGAGCTGGTCTCCGGGCCCCTCTCTGGATAGCTATTTCCTCTCTCACCTAAAGGACCTGAGAGAGGTGTACCTCACGACGAATTGCACGAGATACTCTGCTAACACACCCAGGTATAGTCCACTGCAGAAGCCGAGGTCGGTGCAGTGTTGCATTCCTCTTGGGAGCTTTGTGGGGTGTATTGCCGGGCAGCCAGCTTCCACATCCGTACATTCTCAAGACGAGAAACAGTTAGTCGCTAGTGCTACAAACACAAGAGCATGCGTGGCCGCTTACTTCCTGGTCTTTCCGGTGACGTCAGTAAGGACGAGTCAGGAGAAACCTCCGTGTATGTAAGGGTGGAATGCCTATGGGGGATGGCCATAACAAATGTGTGCTCTGTCATGAACATGCACAAAGAGCAAGGGATGAGCCCTCTCTTTGCATGATTTGTGTTTGTAAAATGACAAAGATAAAGAGAGGCATGTTGACATGCCTTCAGGAAATGGCCACCCCCCTCCTGCTAAGTGACTGCAGCCAGCCAAATGTGCTAGGTCTGCAGCTACGGCAGTTCAGGGGCTGACAGGTAAAAATACATAACTGCCCTCCACTGTTGTAAGTAGAAGCAGTTCGGGACAGAGAGTGAAAGAAGCCAGCAGTTACTAATCCCTCCCCCTGTGGCCCCCTCCATGAACCTGGTTAAGGACCAGAGGGGGGCCATGGTCTGCCTCTCCTGCCCTGAGTGAGATAGGGAGGTCGATATTCTCAGTCGGGAGCCGTCTGATGATGATGTTACATTTCCTTTGGGCTATCAGGGAACAAAATGGCAGAACATGAGTTGCTGGCACCTCTCACTCATGAGATCATAATTACAATGGCAGCAGCCCTACATGTTGAGATGGCTTCTGACCAATGATGAGGCAGTAAGCCAGCCCAAACGCCCCATGATACCTCCTCTCCCTGACTTTGAAGATATGGTGAAACATCAGTTTCAGTCAAGGTCAAGCACTAGTCCCTGGTCTTAGCACTATGCTGACACCTAGCAGCAGTTGACAATAAAAGAGGTGTTCTGAGAGTGGCATCTGTCTCCCTTGTGTCCTCGCAGGGTGTCTTACAGTGTCCCCGTACATATGGAATATGTAGCTGTGGAGAGATAGTCTCGATACAATAGAGAACGTTGGGTTACAGTGTAACCTTGGTTCTGAGTGAAGAGACTATCTCTCCAAGGCAAGGCCGCTCGGATACTGTTCCAATCAATGTGAATCAGTGACATCATGTGCACCTGGGGCTTTTATACCTGCGCGAGACACTCTACTTATAATCTCATGAGTGAGAGGTGCCAACAACTCATGTTCTGCCATTTTGTTCCCTGATATCCCAATGGAAGCATAACATTATCATCAGATGGCTCCCAAATGAGAATATCGACTTCCCTATCTCACTCAGGGGAGGAGAGGCAGACCATGACCCCCCTCTGGTCCTCGCTACCTGTCAGCCCCTGAACTGCCGTAGCTGCAGACCTAGCACACTTGGCTGGCTGCAGTCACTTAGCAGGAGGGGGGTGGCCATTTCCTGAAGGCATGTCAACATGCCTCTCTATATCTTTGTCATTTTACAAACACAAATCATGCAAAGAGAGGGCTCATCCCTTGCTCTTAGTGCATGTTCATGACAGAGCACACATTTGTTATGGCCATCCCCCATAGGCATTCCACCCTTACATACATGGAGGTTTCTCCTGACTCGTCCTTACTGACGTCACCGGAAAGACCAGGAAGTAAGCGGCCACGCATGCTCTTGTGTTTGTAGCACTAGCGACTAACTGTTTCTCGTCTTGAGAATGTACGGATGTGGAAGCTGGCTGCCTGGCAATACACCCCACAAAGCTCCCAAGAGGAATGCAACACTGCACCGACCTCGGCTTCTGCAGTGGACTATACCTGGGTGTGTTAGCAGAGTATCTCGTGCAATTCGCCGTGAGGTACACCTCTCTCAGGTCCTTTAGGTGAGAGAGGAAATAACTATCCAGAGAGGGGCCTGGAGACCAGCTCTCTCTTCTTACACACACGGTAAGTGGACATTGTGCCGTTTTTTCTCATGATTCTGTCATGTCTCTGTTCTCACGTCTCACTTCCACAGTGGAAATCAATGAATCAGTGACATCATGCGCACCTGGGGCTTTTATACCTGTGCATGGGCCACGCAGTAGTGTGTCTTCAAAAAGTATCCACGTCAACTGCCCCAGTGGGTCAGTCCCCGTACATATGGAATATGTAGCTGTGGAGAGATAGTCTCGATACGATAGAGAACCAAGGTTACACTGTAAACCTGCAATCTGTTACTTTTACTGTAGGTACACTTCAACTGTGACAGAATCTTACAAAAATTTTGAAAAATCACATTGTATGATTTTTAAATAATTTGCATTTTATTGCATGAAATGAATATTTAAAGCAGCACTAAGTAAGATTCCAGCTTTTTAGCTCTCTAGGGGCCTCTATGGTCATTGAATGTAACTGCGCGGTTACAAAAACAGGGCGTCTCACGGCAACATGCATTTGTTGACATACAGAAGGAGAAGCGAGCCGACAGGATGTCCCAAGAGACAAATAAACCATGTGGACCGATAAGGTACAGTCTGATCAGGTTTTTTAGTTTGTAGTTTTTTAGTTGGAAAGTGTTCCTACCATCCACATCGAAGTTACATTGTGCCAGTGAAGGTGATACAGACCCCCTCAGACTATGACAGAGGGGTCATTCAACCTGTTGTAAGGTGATGTACCATCACAATGATTCTAGAAATATTATATTAGGGTGGAAAAACTACATAGTCTTGGTTTAAACACCTACCAACAAGTAAGATTTCTAGCTCTCACAGATCTGTTAGGTTGGCTTTAAGAGGCACTCCTTCTCTGCATTCATTATCTGTATTCACTGCACCTGTTCACACATTCAGTTAATCAGACTCCAACCTCTCCACCATGGGCAAGACCAAAGAGCTGTCTGAAGCCAACTACACACCGAACGGGACTTTGCGATCTCGGCAACCACTCTCCATGAAAAGTCAATGTAAAGCTGCGACGGGGCAGGGTTAACCCTCCCGCAGCGCGACGGCTGCGATCAAGGCGACTTGGTAGCTTGTCACTTCATCGCCAAAGTTGAAGAAGCTGATCTTTTCAGGCGATGTCGTGTGTGGCTGTGCGGCAATAGCCAATCAGCGTTATGTGGGTGTGTGACGGTACCTGTGAGAGACTGTTTTTATTCCGGTTCACAGAGTGACAATCCATGTCCCTGTGGGGAACACTAGTTAGTGAGTACATTAGTTCCGCCTAGACGGACCACAGAGAACTGACAGATGATGCTGCTGCAGGGCCCTCAACTGCAGTGTTTTGTGGTTGGTAGGTGAGTGAAAAGGATACAGTTGGAATAATGGCAGCTAAAACATCCTATTATATGATATTTGATATGATTGCGGTAAAACTTGATCGCACGTGACATCACTGAGCAATGGCGACGGTGAACAAAATGAGGTATTAATGGAGATGTGACACAACTTCAGTGGGTGAAGTGTTCATGGTTGCAAAGTCGCATTCGGTGTGAACGCAGCTTAAGGACACTAGGGACAAACTTATAGACCTGCACAAGACCGGGATGGGCTACAGGATAATGGGCAAGCAGTTCGGTGAGAAGGCAACAACTGTTAGCGCAATTATTAGAAAACAGAAGAAACTTGAGATGACTGTCAGTCTCCCTCGGTCTGGGGCTCCATTCAAGATCTCACCTCGTGGAGTATCAATGATCATGAGAAACATGAGGGATCAGCCCAGAACTACACGGGAGGACCTGGGGCCTCATGTACAAAGACTTGCATGGATTTCCTACTTAAACATGGCGTACACTCAAATCATGAAAACGTATGCACTAAAATATCTGTATGTATGAATCTGTGCGCACGCATGAATCCAAGCACATTGCGTTTGTACATTGGAATACCCAACCCTTCCCTGTCCTCGTCACCCATTTAAATACGCAAATCATATTTAAATGAGCTGAGATTCCCCACTCTGCACAATCAGAGCATCAAACAACAAGAAGTAAGACAGGCAAAAAAAACTTAACAGAGAGCGAATCAGAGGTGCTTTTTTCTAAGGTAGAGAAGCACAAAAATGTGCTCTTTCGCACGCTGTCCTGTGGCATAACACATAAATGGATTAAAATCTTGCAGAGCGCACAAGGTACCCCTGCTCAAGCCAGCGGATGTCCAGGCCCCTCTGACGTTTGCCAGTGACCATCTGGATGATCCACAGAAGGTATGGGAGAAAGTCATGTGGTCTGATGAGACCAAAGTAGAACTTTTTGGCAAAAACTCTACTCGCCATGTTTGGAGGAAGATGAAGGATGAGTACAATCCCAAGAAAACCATCCCAACTGTAAAGCATGGGGGTGGAAACATCATGCTTTGGGAGTGCTTTTCTGCAAAGGGGACAAGATGACTGCATCGTATTGAGGGTAGGATGGATGAGGCCATGTTTCGCGAGATTTTAGGCAACAACCTCCTTCCCTCAGTAAGAGCATTGAAGATGGGTTGTAGCTCGGTCTTCCAGCATTACAATGACCCAAAACACACAGCCAGGGCAACTAAGGAGTGGCTCTGTAAGATGCATTTCAAGGTCCTGGAGTGGCCTAGCTAGTCTCCGGACCTGAACCCAGAGGAAAATCTTTGGAGGGAGCGGAAACTCCGTGTTGTCCAGTGACAGGCCTGAAACCTGAAAGATCTGGAGAAGATCTGCATGGAGGAGTGGGCCAAAGTCTCTCCTACAGTGTATGCAAACCTGGTCAAGGACTACAGAAAACGTCTGACCTCTGTAATTGTAAACAAAGGCTTCTGTACCAAATATTGAGGTCTGTTTTCCGATTGTATCAAATACTTATTTCATTCAATAAAATGCAAATTAATCATTTAAAAATGATACAATGTGTTTTTCTGGATTTGATTTTTTTTTTCAGATTTTTTTTCATGTATTTATTTTTATTTATTTACTTATCCCAAACTTATAAATAAACAAACAACAAAAACAACAAGGTCAAAATAATATATATGTAAACCAACAATTGGACATGTCCATCAACACATGTGATAACATACATATGTAAAGAAAACAACCAGTTTGAAAAAGGAAAGAATGAAGCAAAGAGCTTATCTAGTCCTGCCCCTTCCTTACAGATCGGATCAAATACTGAATTAACATCATAAGTCATTATTAGCTGTCAGTATTCATGTAATAATATAAATACAAGGGTAATAGCCTTCTTTTACAAACTACAATACACTCATCATAGAAAGAAAATAAATCTCTGCAAGAACAACCCCATTCTTCATATAGACCTCCAAGAGAACAAGACACACTAACAAATAAGCATTTCAGCGAATGTTATTGTATAAATTATATACTCCTATGTATCTCTAAATAGTATCAATACAGTATATGCATACACAAACTCATTTAAATGTGTCCGTCTGATTTAATAAACATCGATCTCATAACTAAGTACACCCATACAATAAGCATCTCCACAATATATCTGTTGTAAACTACATTTTGTAACTGAACATAATTATTTGCATATTGCTAGAATGTTCGGTTTGGAAGGAAGCACAAGTCCGGATTAGATCGGTTAGCCAACCATTTATTGACAATATGTAAAGCAATACACAAATATTTAAAAAACACTCAGCTGCTGAGGTCTCTGATCTGCTCGCCCCCCAGGATGATCAGAAAAGAGCCCAGGACAAAGGATGTTACAATATCTTATACACTTTGGGGCAGTGTCTTCATCATTACACTTATTTTGGAGCAAAGTGTACTGAACAGGAAATCTGACTGTGTCAGGTTCATAAGTCATGTCTGGCAGGAAAAGAGGAGCTATGACTGTTAGAAAAAGGTCAAATTCAAGGCATAGGGTTAACAGAAAGTTCTTACAGCTCAGCCTTGTGACATAAACAAGAGGAACAGAAAATGAGAAGCAGGCCTGATCTTTTCCTGACAGAAGCTGCACTTTAACTGATTATATGACATGTTTAAACTGATCAGATTTAACATGATATATTTGAATAACTGTTAGCATAAAATTATATCTCTGGATAAATGTTAGCGTTAACTCTTAAATAATTATAACAACTTCCTTCTTTTAAAACAATTATATTGTTTAAACCTATATGTATCCTTAAGGCCTATAAAGCTGAAGCATCCTACAAAATGATATTGTGTCAAACAGAGTGAAAACCTCACGGGTGCTAAGTAAGCCTACATGAGAACATACAAGCCTAAATAACACCTTAGTGAGGCAAAAGAGTCTGTTCTTGCCCCCATCACCCCTAGGGCAGCAACCAAAGTGGGACACAATTCAGGAACGCATCTCAGCAAGCTTATGCACATTGTGGAAATTTCTAAACATTGTAAGACTAACTATGTGTGTGCATGTCAGTGTATTTAACTTTACCAGCAAGCAGTTCTTCGTTGCATTTGCAATGTACCCACACCCTCTGAAATCTAATAATAAAAGCAAAAGCAAAACTTTATTGACCAGGAGCACATTTTAATCCTCATACCAAGAATCCGTTGTCCTTGGGAGCTTCGAACCATCTTCAAACTCGACTGGCCACAACTCCGCAAATAAGCAATAAGACATTCAACTTTTATACATAACATGGTGGATGTGGGGGTCCTTCAGCAGCGTTGGGTCTTCTGTGATGCAACTATGTGATGTAATTAATGATGTGTGTTAACTTTAGCATCTAGAAAATCCTTTTTCTTAATCCAGGTCACAAGTAAAACCTGTCTGTGTGAGCGTCAGAGCGAAAACAATGTATATTTAGCTGCAGCAGTTTGAGGAGGAAGTACATGAGTACCTGATCACTATTGTTGCTGAAACACATCAGGCCTTTAATGGATAGAGAGCAGAACACAATCTACTGTCAATGCAAAAACAAAGAGGTCAGTCAGAGCCACACCTATACTGATACTCAATTTGAGACATTAAATTAATCCCCCTTTTGACATGACCATGTCATGTCAATCAATCAGACAGATTAATTCAATCATAATCCTGTGTGACTGAGCAGGGCCCACAGTCATATCTCACCACGGTGAAATCAGGAGAGGGGTGAGCCACTTCCCACAGACACGCCGGCGTATACGTATCTGCAGTCCATAGCTGAGCAGAGATGAGAGGGACAGTGGGGATGACAAAAAGTGTCAAAATAGGGTTCCTTAAGGGAGCGGGTGGGTGACTGTCAGAGGACAACAAACACAACAAGAATGAATACAGGCTAATGAGCATATAACTAAACAGGTAAAAATGCATGTGAAAAAAAAACAAACTAAACCTTCACATTAACATAACCATATCAGCCAGAGTACCATTCAGCTGAGATCATAAGACCATGAAGCACTTCTGATAACAACTCTAATGTAAAAAAGGCAGATAACATAGATTAAAAATATAAGCACACACTGACAGGGTGAAAGCAGTACATGAGGAGATCATAATATAACACAGGTGATGAAACGTACAGGAAGAATCTTCATCAGAGGGTATGAGATGTGTGTTGGAGCCAATTTCCAGAGTGTGTACATATAGTAATCACGTGGGAGGGATCAATCCCCCTTCAGAGGTCAACGAAGAGAAAACGTGTGAGGGTGGAGGGAAACTCGACACCAGTGGATGGAGGGAAACTCAACATCATCCTCTTCAGGCTCTGATATTTACAAGTTAGTGAGCAATAGCAGATTGGGGTGACTAAAAGTATCTTCATCGGTGTCATCATCAGCTTGGAGTAAGACATCAGGGACGTTGTCACCCTCCTCATCATCAGTTGGTCAAGCATGGAGTGAGGGCATGGAAAAGGCAGGGGTTGTACCTGGAAGCCTGTACTCAATGACAGTGGTTATACATTTTAAACAGTGTATACATTGTATAATATCTCGGAGTTGTAGCTCATACCACAGCAAGGGTAGGAAGACTGCAAGAAAAATCAAAATGAAGCATATCATTGCAGTTCAAGGACTGCACCACAGATAGTGCAGTCCCCACACGGAACCATAGCTAAGGAGGAAACAGCGATTAATTCCACAATGTTAAGAAACAGTGCAAAATCACAGGATATGTACAGTTCACTCTGAGTCTGCAGCTTCAGAGGGGTCAGGTAGGTCTGTCAGGTCAGTGTGCACCTCAGTCAGTGTGTGGTCAGGTGGGTCAATGTGCTGGCTGGGTGAGCAGTGTCATTTGTGAATTCACAGGCTCAGTTTGTCGTCAGTAAGCCAGACTTTCAGGCAGTAAGGTGTTATTTTTGCTATTGTATAGGGACCAGACCACTTAGGTTTGTTCCAGTAGAACTTAAAGCACTTTGTCCAGATGTATTTGCCAGATTTAACGTTGGAGCTGTCTTCTTCCTGTTCCTTGATGAGAATGGAGATCACCTGTTGAGAACACTGTTTGCAGAGATGTTAAGTTGGTCAACGTATTTTTCAATTTGAAGCACAGAGTGCCATCCAGGGTGTCTGAATGAACGCCACGGCCGTTCCATCTAGTAACACAAACAGGAAACACAAGAGAGGGGTTAGACAAACAGACAAACAAGCACAGATATCACTCCTTCTCTGTTGTTTTATTTATTTTAATTGTGTTGTCAGTTACTTTGTAAAGTGTCTTTTAGTGCTCAGAAAGGCGCTTTTAGTTTTAATTGTACTAGCCGCATCATTCTCATGATTCTAGAGGAATACTGCTTGCAACCAGCCAGATGTTTGATAGCTCCCTTCAATATCATTATTATTAGTATTATTTATTTTTGTTTTTACTGGGTCAGTGACATCATGCAATTGTTTTGTGTTCCCATGGCTTAGTTAAATTCAAAAAGATTAAAATTAGAAAATAAATTCACAAATTACCTAACTGCTGCATGCAAAAGTTAGCTGTCTTTGAAATCTTGATAATTTTACCTTTTTAGGGTATGGTCAGGTGTGCTTAGGGTTATATCTCAAATGGTATGACCTTCAAAAACCATTTATAATTCAAAGTAACTTGTAAAAATAAATATTTATTTAAAAAAAATTAAGTCTGAAGTCTTCACATCAAGGCCATGTGCTTACATAGGTATCCATCTTAATGCAAGTGAATTCTGAATTTTGATTGAAACACCACATGGTGTAATCCGTTACATCATTTAATGTTGGCAAATGACATAAGTTTTTGATGTCGATTAAAGATATAATGTGAACTAAGGTCTATGTGGAACTATGTTAAGTGTTAAGTGTTAGATTTCTTAGAAAAAGTGGTGATTTATCCACAACTTATATTATCAAATCTCTGGAAGGTTATAATAACATCATTATTCTGCATGGCTTTATTATTTTTGCTTTGATTCATATTAAATATAAAATTAATACATATTTGTATTCCATCCACTTTCAACTTTAAGCTCTATATAGAAGAATATAATTAATGTCATAAATGTAGCAGCAGTGGATGAACAATGGTCACGTTGAAAATGAACAGCAGCTTTAAAAAGATATGACACTCCAAAAACATGTGAAATGTTTGTCAAAGATTAAAATTTAGATCTGTGAAGTTACATTTATGAACTTTTTATTGTTTCATGATTATTGCAATATGATAGAGCCTCTTTTCAGCCAATAGATGCCATTATTAAGCAAAGAAAAAGTGGCTCAACACAGAGCACGAGTCCATGCAGATCCTGCAGCAAGGGCCGTTTATTAATTCTTAAATTAATTAATAGAAAACATCAAATTCTTGTTGTTAGTGTTTTTCTTCATTGGAAATAATAAAATAAAAAGCACAAGTTCAATCGAACTTTCTGACTGTCATGCTTGAATTTTAGTGCCAGTTTCTTCTGTAAAAGCAGCATGGTCATGTGGTTTAGCTGATTTTGTCAATATTTGTAACCTGTATTTTTCATAAAAATATTATAATTTCCAGGAAAATTCATGGGGAATGAGATGTAACCCTCTTTTGCAATGTACTAAAACATTTTTTTTTTTTTTTTTACATAACTTGTCAAACGTTATTTAAAGAACACAAAGTGATTTTCAGTATTGGTCCTGCTCTACATTGCAAAAATGCATATAATTGAATTTTTAAATAATCCTTAGAATTGATTTTTTCAAATGATAAATTAAAATGGAGTCACTTTTTTATAGGTGCACTTACATACACTCTAGGTGGAAATAAATATTTAATATTTAGCCTTTTATTGTGGTAACAGCACTTTACATTTTCAAGGGAAATCCATCTTTTCTGCTGTAGAAAATGGTTCAAAAGCTATTTGAAATTACATGAAACCTAAAGAAATACAAAACGTCCTTTTTTGCAAACCTGATGCAAGCTTTTAAAACAACTTATTAAAACATTTTTGAATTCATCATGCAAACTCTTATTTGTCACTGACCCAACTTCCTTCTTCTGTCATAGTCTCTTTGTGGGTGATCAGCCAAGCTCTTTGCATGTTTCATCACTTCCTGACACTGATCTTTGCTGAACACTGTAGTGTTGTACCTGTTTTCCTGTTTTCCAATAAAACAATGATTTGCTTGTAGTTTTATAGATTTTTCCTTTTTCAGTAGTTTAATGTTTTATGTTTAAAGTCACATCCAATCAAACGTAATACAAGAATATATCAATATTCTGCTTTTAATGACAATTTACTGTATTTTTCAATCTTTAGCTGTAATTTTACATACAATTTTCTGTATGCCTTTACAGGTTTATCAGTTTTTTTTCCAACTGTAAATTAACAGATACTAGCAGAAATTTAAATATTATCTCTTAAAATTACAAAATATTAACCATAGTAAGATTACATTATCATGTTTTTAAAGGCAACTTAACATGTCTTTTTCATATTCAAATGTCATTTTACAGATCTTTCCTTATTCCCCTAATGAATATGTCAAACTTACATCTTCCTTTATTTCACTTCTACTTAAAGAAACACAGTATGTATTGCCCAAACTCAATGTATCCTAAAATGATTTTAACATTTGTTTCACTTGCAAGTTCACTAGTTACCTTTTTATGTTTTCATGTTTCATGTTTGTCTTGTGTTTCTTGTTTTATTTTAAAAATTCCCCTGCCTTTCTTTGTTCCCGTGTGTTTTGCTTCCTGTCTGGCTCTGTCATACCTGATCCCTTATTGTTGCTTCCCAGATGTGTCAAATCACCGGATCACCTCATGTATTTAAACCTCTTCTTTTCCCCTGTCTTGTTGCCGGTTTGTAGTACTTCCAAGTACATATTTTGTTTATACATTGTGTCATTGTTGTTGTTGTTTTTTACATACTAATTCTCTGAAATGCTAAATAATTATAGATTAATATGTAAATTTTATGAGCCTAATTCGTTTTTATATGTTATAAATTTGTTTTTGTTCATGGAAAAAATAGTATTTTAACATGAATTTACTGTAGATTGATTTGGCTGGTTCCTAAAATTACCAAAGTATACCCTGATTTTACATGGATTAATCTGAAAACCATCTGATTTTACACAAAATGTATGTTTTTAATGGTATACTAGGCATTTATCAATTGAAATATATCTTTTTTTTTCTTTTTTTTTAACACTGTAGTCTCCCTCAGACTATCTCTCAGACTACCTCTCTCCATTAATTCTAACTTCCCTACTTCTTCCTTATGATTTTTTAGTTCATGTTCATCTTTCATAACCTCCCACAGGTTAAAAAAACATGCTTGAAAACTGTCTGGGGGAACAGTTTTGTTCACACAAAAATATATTATACACATGAGTGGCCTGTTCCTTGAATGGTGCAATACCAGATCCTTCAGGAGGCGTGAGCAAGCTTCTACCTAGCTCCTGGAGCCAGGCGTCTCACCTATGGCCCTCCGGGATTCACCGTTATTCTCAGTTCAGACCACACACCCTAACCTAACAGTTGTCCCTCTAACCTATGCCCAGTCCAAGCCCCACAGAACAATCAGTTGATAGTCACTTTGCTTTGAGGAATTCCTGGATCTGTAATCTCCAGTACGCTCTCCACAAATGACCTCAATGTATCAAAACTGATTGAAAAGCCACCCGCACATTAATCTGCGTCCACCTTGGTGAAAACCTCAAAGGTTCCAAACCTTTTTACTTATTGGAGGGAGAGTCCCAGACTCTAATTACATCTTACACTATATACTAGGAGACCTCGAAGGTCGTCACCTTCTAGTGAGGGCGGGTCCCAGACCCAATTACACCGACCCCCAGATATCCCTGCAAAAAGAAAGACCCTGACTACTAAAACGTGTCAATTGAATAAGGGATACTGGTGGCAAGCATTTAACCTTAACTAGGACACTTTACTGGACAGATCCGTGTAACATCGGTCCCAGACCGTCTCTCATATATGTAGTTACACCCCCATTTCATCTTACAACGCCCGGCCATGCCCGTCTTGTATGAGTGGATCCTGTCCGTATTGCCTTACATATTTATTCAGTTCATTGCAGTAATAATTTTACTAGAATTTGATCAAAATTAATCCACTTACTTGTAGGACAGTCTAATCACGGACAATTTGAATTGAGAACATTCAATCACAGAAATTCTTATACTAATAGATACTTACTCGTAGGACATTCTAATCACAGACAATTTTAATTTAGAATAGTCAAACGCAGAAATTCTGATACTGTACATCAAAAGGTTTTCTGCTTACCTTGTTTCTTGAGTGATCACTCTTTCAATTGTCTGTGTAGAATTCCTCCGAGTCCACCGATCGTTGTCCTCAATCCGGACAGGCCTCTCAGCCAAATCACGTCAGGGTCACCAAGTTGCTAGAATGTTCCGTTTGGAAGGAAGCACAAGTCCAGATTAGATCGGTTAGCCAACCATTTATTGACAAAATGTAAAGCAATACACAAATATTAAAAAAAAACACTCAGCTGCTGAGGTCTCTGATCTGCTCGCCCCCCAGGATGATCAGAAAAGAGCCCAGGACAAAGGATGTTACAATATCTTATACACTTTGCGGCAGTGTCTTCATCATTACACTTATTAGGAGTAAAGTGTACAGAACAGGAAATCTGACTGTGTCTGGTTCATAAGCCACGTCTGGCAGGAAAAGAGGAGCTATGACTGTTAGAAAAAGGTCAAGTTCAAGGCATAGGGTTAGCAGAAAGTTCTTACAGCTCAGCCTTGTGACATAAACAAGAGGAACAGAAAATGAGAAGCAGGCCTGATCTTTTACTGACAGAAGCTGCACTTTTACTGATTATATGACATGTTTAAACTGATCAGCTTTAACATGATATATTTGAATAACTGTCAGCATAAAATGATATCTCTGGATAAATGTTAGCGTTAACTCTTAAATAAGTAAAAGAATATGTTAATAACAATGAAAAATTCTTCTCTTACAGTTGAAGTGTACCTACGATAAAAAGGACAGACCTCTCAATTCTTCGTAAGTGAGAAAACTCGCAAAATCTGCAGTGTATCAAATATTTATTTCCCCCACTGTTGGCCCTGTATACTCTCAGTCCTGTTCAGCTGGTTCTCATTTCTGTTCTGAGTGGGTATGTTTTACCATCAGAGTTGTTTTCTGAGCAATGATCCATGGCAGATGTAAAAAAAGGTTATTTTGTCTTTTCATTTAAGGGACCTTTAAGCATGAAGAAGATGACAGTGTTTCATTCACTTTTGTTTTGTTTTTCTTGGCCTCATTTTCTCCATTCATTAAGGAGGCTTTATTTCTTTTGTTGTATTTTTTGTCATGTGTCAAGCTTGAGCACACATAGCAATGATTATTCTAACAAAATCCAGTGTTCGGATGCCTAAAAGTTCAACCTGAATGATGGATTTTGGGCGCTTGTTATGGTATTCCATGATCTGAGCAAGAGGCAGCATGTAGATATTAAAAAAATGGCCTAAGGACTGATCCTTGGGGAACCCCACATGTCATCTTTCTATACCCTCAGATTAATGATTACCAACACACACATATTAATCACAGTCATTAAAGTATTATTATTAATCTTAAGTGACAAAAGCGCACTGAAACATTTTTCTCAACTCTTAATAAGTCATACAATAGAAGGTTTATTAACAAACTCTCAGCTTTAATGTCTGTATACTGTATTTAAAAAATCTTTAAACTCTGATCATGTCCCACGACAGGATCATCGTCGGTAAGATGAGTCTTGCAGTTACATGTACCATTTAAAATCAAATTGATCATGAAGAAATTTTTAAAGAACTTTACTCATAATAAGAAGATATATGTCATACACTTTAATACATTAAATTATATCTTTAATATAAAATTCACCTAAATCATGTAGTGACGTGATTCTGCATTTTGACCTCTAGAGGTCAGTGTAGGCTCATCACAAATGCTTCAGAGAGACAAACAGAAATGAGAAATGAAACCATCAACAACACCACGAGCTTCTCTAATATTCTGTCCATAGCTCATGTGCTGAGGGTTAAGGTAAAGAATATAACTATACAGATAATGACCAGAAATATAAAGATGCAGTACACCAGTGGGGCCCATGGCCCTTATGGGGGATCTGAGACCATTTTTGGGGGCTCCAGCAAAGCTCAATAAAGTGCACACATGATGCACTGCTACCAAAGCATGGCAGATATTTATGGAAGATCATCCATGTAGACATAAGACAGACAAGAAATATACACCATTAAAAATCATTACATGTCAACAGATTTATTTGTAAGCAGAATAGTATAAAGTTTTTGTATCAGTTTCAACTTCACTTTGTGTAGGTCAAATACATATGTCTCTGTTTCATGCTGTTACTGGCTTGTATGGCTGTGACAGGTGAGCGACACCAGAGTGGACATGTTGAAAGAGAAAAGACAGCTCTGAGCCTCTGTTTGTCCCTAAACAGCAGTGATGGGGAGAATTTAGACCCTGAAATCTTTAAGAATGTTGATTGTAGATGATGAAGGCTCTCATAATTTTGAGGTCAAGTACCGTAATTTCCGGACAATAAGGCACACCTGAATATAAGCCGCACCAGCTAAATTTGGGGGAAATTACAGATTGTTCCATATATAAGCTGCACCTGACTATAAGCCACAGGTGTTTTAATATTTGATTACCGTATATAAGGGTTCCTGCTACCACAGAGGAGATTGTTGGGACAGGGATGACTGTTTGGGAACTCAAAGCGTCCCATTTATTAACATTTGAGAAACAATTAATCTTTCAATAAATCAATCAAACTTTCACATCTTTGACATGACGAACAGCATTCGTGCAATGCACAAATAATACAACGGTGCGCTCCGCACGTCCTACAGTCAAAGTAGTAGAGCAGTATAACAAAAAACAAAGCTTACAGTGCTTGATGAGGCAATGACATTAAGTGGCTAAATTTAATTCGTTTTTAAAAGTGCTTGCCTGTAACACGGCAGTAAAGGTGCAGTAACACGGCTGCTTAACAAAATAACCAGCATCTTTTCTGAAAAGTGCCAACACAGCAGTAAAGGTGCAGTAACGCGGCTGTTTACTGTATCAAAATAACCAGTCAACTTTACCAGAAAAGTCAGTCATTAATCCTTGTGTCATCGTCTTCCTCCTGCGTATTAAAACCACCGAAGTCCTCTTCTTTAGTGTCGGAAACGAACAGGTCCAGAATGACCTTGTCAGCTCCTCTCTCTCCTTTGTTGTCGCTCTCAAAACCAATGAACTCCTCTTCCTCTTCGTCAGTGTCGGAATCGAACAGCCTCTGAACGGCTTCGTCAGCCGTTGCGCCGTCCTCTTCATCATCATCACGCAGCAGTCCAGCTTTTCGAAACCCGTTGGTGATCGTGGATGTTTTCACACTTCTCCATGCTGTCAGGATCCACTGGCAGACTTCAGCAAAAGTTATTATATGCATCTCTCCGTTTGTTTTCCATAATGAGGGTGTGTGCATGAACACTTCCTTGGCGCAAACTGTCTCGCTCTCCTACTGTCTGTCTTGCTCTCGTTCTGTCTCTGGTGCTGCATTTGGGCTCACTTGGTTTGTTTTGCTCTTGTTTCCTGGCGCGAACTGTCTGTCTCGCTCTTGCGCTTCCTTGATAGTGCGCCCCTGGTGGCCGTTAGCTGTAAAAATCCACATATAAGCCGCACCGTTGTATAGGCCGCAGGGTCCAAAGCAAGTGAAAAAAGTAGCGGCTTATAGTCCGGAAATTACTGGAGTAATTAGTCTGCTGACCACACAGATATGCCTCCTATGTTTTCATTATTTGGGGCACCAAAACTTGATTTTCCCTAGGGCACCAAAATGGCCAGAGACGGCTCGACTTACATACGAGGCAAAGGGTAAATGCAAAAGTCGATACATGTTTTTTTTTTTTTTTTAATTAATGAGATAAGTGACATTGCTTACACATAAATAATTTTCCACAGTCATGTGCAGGAGCAGGTGTTCAGATGTATGCAGATGATACAGTTTTGTATATACCTGGAAAGACAGCCTCATCTGCTTCTGAACAGCTGTCTCATCATTTAAAGTCTATAGCAGCCTGATTTGAGAACTCGTCTCACACTTAACACAAAAAACCCTCTGTTTGCTTTTCATCCATAGCCTGAACCTCACTGACAGTTAAGTTAAATTTAAACATCAATGGACAACAGATTCAACAGGTTCAGGAAGTAAAATATCTCAGCCTTATTTTGGATTCCAACCTTAAATTTGAGAAATGTGAAAATGGTGAGCAGGACTGCAAAGGCAAATTTACACATGCTCAGGCTTATTAGAGACTGTTTAACTTTTCCATGCTACAAATGCCTTAATGCACTCCACGGTTTTCTCCCATTTAACTTACAGTGTGACCTCCTGGTCACAAGCAGCACTTAACACACTGATGATCTACAACCGAGCAATTAAAACCAATCAGGTCACACCATTGTCATGTACTGAAAAAATTGAACGTTAAACTTCAAACTTGTTTGTTTGTTTGTTTTACTTTTAACAGTATTCATTGTTGTATTTTATGTCTGTAAAGACCCAACTAGGGACAAGCATTGCAACTTAGCGCAGACTATAAATGCTGTAGTGTGCAGCAAAAATGCTCTTGCTTCATACTGTCCCAAGACAATTAAACATTCAATAAATAAATAAATTAATATTACTTTGAGAATCACTGTGTTAAAGTTGAACTTGTGTAGGTGAAGATGCACTTAAAAACCAAACAGGTCATATCTGCCTTACATACTTTAATGTACTCAAATTTTGAACTTATTTAGTGTTAATTTTCATTAAGAGCAAATCAGTATGTTAGAGCTCCCAATTCTGACATTTTCAAGTCTGTGGCATTTTGATTCATTTTATTATTTAATTTTCACTTAAGATTCCTTTATATATTCATTTTATGATTCATTTATTTGACAAATGCCTGGAATAAGATCAGCGGTGAACACACGCACATTATATTAAAATATTTTTACAACATAAAATGTATTTGGCATTGCCCCTCTTGTGGGATTTAATGCATTGTTGCATCTTCAAAAAGGTGGAGAACAGACTTCTAACAAGAACTACAGAAATGGTTATCTTAAATTCATTTACTTCTTATATTAAATAAACAATGCTACACATGCAGTTGCCACAGTCATGAGCACTGACCTGATCAGGTCACACTGAAGAGGAAATTCTATTAAAATAAAGGTAACGACCTGAGACATGAGTTGTTAAATGTTGTTAATCAAACCACCATGTTGTGGGTCCATAACAGCCTGACTATAGTGTTTTATGCTCACAGTTTACATTTAGGCTTTAAAATATGAAGCTTTTGTTTGTAACCATTATCATGATGAATAACATTGTAAATTTTCATGAACCTTCTTTCTCCACAGAGCTCATTGTCAACAATAATCCACAAACACATTAAATATCTCAGAGGTTTTTTATCCAACAAACAGGGCGATGCTAACCTCCAGGCTGGACTACAAAAACACGTCATCCCTGCACCACATGGCCGATCAACCCACACCTCATAACTACATGGCCCGTCCTGACAAGAAGTCTCAGCTGAAAGAGACATCTTCTGGTCAAAGCACTGTGCTACAATTAAATACAACTTTTTGGATGGAAAACTAGATAGTAAAAGTCTCTCTATGGATGTTATCCCGACCAAAATTGTGCTTTGACTTTTAATATATTAAAAATGTTAATATTTAATATTTCAGTTTTCACTGACCAGGCAGTGCATAATTGTGTCCAATATTCAAAAGTCAGTGGTAAGAGTAGTTTGTACTTTAAATTCTCTAAGCAAACAGTCGTATGACAGTTGATGAGCTTTCTTTCAAAATAAGCCATTTAACATCCAAGGTATATAAATTGGCTTTATTGTTACATAAACATAATGGAATTAATGCTAATGAGTCTGTTTCCATGGATATATGCTCTGGCCAAAAGCCATTTTGACCCCTGACCTGTTGGCATTTTGCATGGTGGTAATCAGTACAGAAGGTAGACTTGTCTGATGGAGACTACTATTTTTTTTTTTGACTGGTAATGAGCCAATGTGATGTTGAAATAATTTGTCCTTACATTTTTCTATCTTTACTGTTCAATGTGCAACTGTTTGAGTTTAGTAGGCTGGAGGACTTTAAAAAAAACCCAAAAAGAATAAAGAAGGAAAGAAATCCTGCATCATGACAGCAGGAATGAGGATGAACTTCATTGGTGGTTTAAGATGACGTTGTGGGATCAGCACTCTGTTAGTAAGGGTAACCATTTATTTAACAAAATAAAGTTATCATTTGTAACATCATGTGACTTAGCTGCTCTCTCTCTCTCTGTCACTCTATCTCTATGGGGAGGAGAAGCAGACTTATAAATATATATATATATATATATATATGTGTGTGTGTGTGTGTGTGTGTATACATTGTAACAATAAATACAAATTAACTGAAAATTCACTAATGAAAATCAGACATTGCTTTTGATCTATGGTTCAACAGTATCAAAAAAACAAACTAGTGAACCTGGCCTGGACAAAAATGATGGTAAATATATATAAAAAATCAGTGTCCTTTAGAGCAGAACGAGGTGGGAGCTAAGACAGAGATGACAGCAGGAATTGAATTGATGAATGAAGGTTTACAGCAAATAACAGGCAAATACTTCTGAAATGAAACGCCTGTAATCAAAGATAATTTTAGGAATATTTGTCATGTTCTTGGTTGTTGTTCTGTGGTTTTCAATAGTAAACTCTGGTAGTATTTCTGTTGAGATTTTCTTTGTTATGTTCTTCTTTTTCAAATTTAATGTATTTTAGTTTTCCTCTGGTCGGACTGGGTGAGGAGGCAGGCCAGTCACCTCTATTCATTATGACCCTGTGGTCTCTGATCCACGACCCTTTGAAAAACCTTCTCTGCACCTAGAGCGAGCATGTCGAGTATCATGTTGAGGGATTTGTAGGAAAAAACAAAAGAAAGGCCCATTGCTATAGGGATTCTAAGTACTGCAATAAATGTTATGCCTTGGTCTGCTACCAGTAATACAACTGTTTTGCAAATCTGAGTCGAAAAACCCAGTATGACTTCAGTAGTTATTATAACTGCTGCCGGTGGTGAAGTGATAACAGCCCTCAGTTCCTCATAAGGAACACCTGAGTAGTTAGCCATTCTTTTGAGTGACTTGATGTCAAGACCAAACCTAAAAACAAACCATGTGATAACACCAACTAACACTGCTAAATCAACAGCCACAGAAAGTCCAGGAACTGGTACAGCTGCTACAGCTGCAGACAGAGTAGCAATGTATTTAATATTGTTCTGAAAAGCCTTTTTCTTCTTGTTGATCATCTTCAGGCTGATGTTGGGCATGGCGAGCAGGAAGGCATCCTTCTTGTGATCAGGAAGTTCTCTCTCCAGGGTTTCCTGTAGCTGAGGGAAATCATAGAGGTGGAGCTTTTTGCTGGACACCAAGAAGACCCGAGGAGACTCCAAACCAGCTTCCTGAAGACCTGTGTGACAATGAAAAACAAAAAGATGAAACTAAACAATGTTGTAACCTACAGTGGACATTTATCCACCTGATTCCAAGTCTGTCATCACACAGATCCAACTTTCAAAGCATCAAGCTGGAATGAGCTCTGTCTGCAGAGACACTGACCAATCACAGCCTGAGGACAAAGAGGCAGGGGCTACAAATTAAATTTAATAGTACTTTACAATCCCTTACAAGGATAACTCCCTCAGGGAAATTAGGATGCCAGAGGCAATAAATTATTACAGATAAAAGGTATATATACATACACACACACACACACACGTATATGTGTGTGTGTGTGTGTGTGTGTGTGTGTGTGTATATATATATATATATACATATATCTATATATATATATATATATATATATATATATATATATATATATATATATATATATATATATATATATATATATATATATATATGTATATGTATATATATATATATGTATATATATATGTATATATATATATCAACATCTTGTTCTTGAGCTCAACAGGGAAGGAGTAGATGAGGTCCTCTGGGATGCCGTAGGAGTTTCCTTTAGCACATATATAATTGTGCAAATTATAGTAAGCTGTTTTATTTAATAAAAAGAACATCAATAGGCTCTTCTGATTACAATAAAATTCAAATAATGTTTTTTTTTTTTAAATCTAGGACTTGAATTTCGGGTGGGCATCCTGTTGGCAGGGCGGGGATGGCTGTTGGGGGTGCGGGTGCCCTCCTGAATAAACTGTAGGGCAAACACTGCTATAGATAGGAATATATTTGTTTGATAATTTTGAGTAGTAAATATAATATTATGGCAGCCCTAGATAAATCTGGGTTTATATTTGAGTAGGATTATTCTCAAAGAAAGGCTATGGTATTATTTATCTTCCTTCAGGTGTGAAAGCTACTCATAATTAGTCTCAATCCTGCTGCCGACCTGCTGAAAAAGACGTTGTTGAAAGGCACCTGAGCTGTTTCTCGTAATAGTTTAGAAAAAAAGGAAATTGCTGTGACACACTCGTGACACAAGAGAACTGAGTCAAAGACCTTTTTAATACAAGCTGTGGAGCAATCAAGAATATTCACTCAAGTACTGACCACTAAACTGAAATTACTTCAATACAAAACTTAATAGAAACATCCCTGAACGTTTACAACCTCGGATTTTGGAGGAAGACAAAGCTTTTACTCTAAAAATTATAATTTAGCGTAGATGATTTTAAGGCTTATAAATACCTACTGATTCAAATTATTTACAGTGCAGCTGACTTGCATGTTTCTTTGTAATAATTAAGCCAGTGAAAATCCAAATAAGTCTCACCATGACCATCTGTGAAAATTAAATAATGACCACAGCTGCAGTTATAATCCAGTGATATGATATATTAATCTAAATAGCCTATTTTATTTTACTTTATTTCTGGCTCATACTTGATGACTGGTTGAGTACGTTCACAATCACATATCAATCATATGTACAAAGTACCCTGATCCAGCTGTATACTCACTCTGTCTGAGATGCTCTGTTGGAGCCCCTGTCACTGTGAGGCCCCCTTCCCCACTTGGGCCCAGTTTGTTCTGATTTCCTGACCAGTCTACTCTGTGGTGATTGGTCAGTTCAGCACTGCTCAGTGTCATGTTTTCAACAGCTCTGCATTCATTCTACAGTCTCTGCTCTCAGTCAAGGGACTCAAACTTACAATAAAACAATGGCAGAATGTCTCTTGGGTAGTTCTATGCTATTTGCACTGCAAACTTTTTGCCTTGTGTATATCAGTGCTCTTCTACACTGAAGAGACTTATCACACACTGACAGCTATATAAATCTCAAAAAAGCAGAGTATGGGCTTTTTCAAGTAACTTGTACCTGGAGCTTTTTTAAAATCAAGTGGAAAACAAGGTACAAATGTAATCTTGTATGTAGTGGACACAAAAAACAACATTTAATCATGTTACTGTAATGTTACAAGCCCAAAGTAATCAGTTTCAGTCGACCCCTAATTTCAGTGCAAAAAAAATTTCTGTGACCATCTGGTCAGTGGAAACTTATGGAAAATGAGTGAAAGACTCATCAGATCTTTCAAAGGATTTCTTAACATTGCTTGATTGGACAGTTTTCCACATTTTGGCTGCTGTCTCTGCCAATAAATGCATTAATGAATGTTTGTGCTTCCTCAGTACTTCTAGTGACATGGAGCCTACCTCTGATGCAGTCATCCCTGATTGTTGTGAGGGTCTCCTCTTCATTGAAATCCATCTGATCTTCCTCTGCGTTTCTCATGTCTTGGTCAATCTTTGAGCGAACAAAGTAGAATTTCTTCTTCATCTTCTGAATCTTTGTGGCCAGATTCACATCATTTTCAGTGAGGCGACCAGCTGACAGGATGATGAAGAAATCATAATTTTCAAATTTAACCATCTTCAGGTACTTGGCAGCTGAATAATTTGTTGTGCCAACATCAGGTACATCCCACAACTTCACGTTGGGCAAGGTTGGATGGAGGTACTCTGTGACCTTTATGGTGGTTTCGTTCACACCAGCAGGGGCAGCAACCTCCTCATTGTTTTCAATGCCTCTGATGGCATTAATGAAGGAGGATTTACCAGAGCCACTCTCCCCTGTGACGGCAATATTTAGAGGAACATTTTTCCCCTTGTCCAAATACTCCTGGATCTTTGCAGCAGCCAACTCGTTGTTATTGTTTTGTAGAGCTTCTTTAACGTCTTCATCAGTGTGTTTGTTGCTGTTTGCATTCGCCATGGTGCTGCTTCAGATCTGTGGATTAAAATAAAGTTATGAGGAGTTTTTTCTTCCTCTAGAAAATACAAGGCAGTGTTAAATGACAATAATAACTATCATTCAATCATGATACGAAAATAATGTAGGACATCATAATAGTGAAATATAAAATCACTGACATCAGCTAGAATTAAAAAGAAAGTTTTCAGCAGTGATTTGAAAATGTCAAAACTCCTGAACAGATCTTACACTCACCTGAAAGAAACCAGTTTAGAGAAGACGATCAAGTGTGACTCTATGGCAGACACAAAACAGAAACAGAAATGTTTATCAGAGTCTGAGAGCTCTGCCCTTTAGGCATCAACCAATCAAAAGTCTTCTGTTTATCTTTTTAACCTCTGACTATTTTAAGAGCATCTGACTTCCAGTAAACCTGCATATTTAGAGTGAACACTGAGAGCTGAACTCTCTCTCACCTGAAGGTTACTTAGAGCAGAGTTTTTCAAACCATTTTTACTCAAGACACACTTAATATCAATATTCATATCTGTGCAACATATCCTCTCTGACACATGTAACAGTACTCTGTCAGTCCGTAGATATTTACAAATGTATTTCTATCTGCTATTTCATGATACAATTAACTAACAGATGCACTAAGCCACTAACAAGCTCTTATTTATAAATTAAAGAGTTCATATACAATTATTACATTTAGCAAATTCAGCAAAAAAATATATCGCTTAGATGCCCCTTGTTCACTTTTTGGACACTTAAAAACTCATCGCCTCTTCCCAGTTTGATTTGTTTTTGTTGTTGCACCTAAAGAAGACCAGTTCTTCACCCTTTCTTCACTGAAGAACCATTGGCTTTCTTCCAAGGGAACAACACTCACAACAAGTTTAGTTTGTTTTGCAAATTCCATGAATGCACAATCCTAACAGGTTTTACCTTGTTGCTCTGCATGGTGAGAGATGTTACCCGTATCAACAGGTAACATGGGTTTCTCCAGTCCTACAGTTCCTGTAGCAGTTTTCTCAATTTTTTATTCAGACCTGTTGATTCTCCATCTACAGAAGATTTTCCTGTGTACTCTTATACATAAAAGTATTCTCAAGTATCCAAAGTATATGGCTGTCATATTGGCTGCAAAAATCTCCCATTTATCCAGTTTGGAAGCAGCTGTTTCCTCTTGTAAAGTCTTTCATGCCAATTCTTCTTTTACACATGCAGAGCTGATCTTTCTCACTGTGGCCAGTGTTCAGGCTAATGCCATGTACCTCCTACAACCCATCTTCAAATATCCAAAAACCAAATTTCTTTATGGGGCAGGAGGTCTGACACAATGTCTCATACAGAGGGAGAATGCAGCTTTATCAGTACTATCACTATCTTTATACCGAAATGAGAAGTTTTTTTGAGCTTCAGTGATTGTGAAAATACTCCACCAGTCATAAAAAATAAATACATCAAACAGATTTAGTCCCGGCTCTATAGGTCCCTTCTCAACTCTGCCTCTCTGTTAATCAGACGGCTGATCCAAAGTTATGTTTAGAAGGTGTTTATAGTATGACTGCATCCCAAGTTGGCTTCAAAACTGTTCAAAAGCCTCTGTTGACGTCTCATGGCTTTGTCCAGCTGACCTATAGCTGAACCCCGCCCTCCAACGATATGGAGCGATCACATGTCTAGCAGCTACTCAGTAAACTCTGACATGTGATTTGTAGACTCTCATGGAAAAGCATTAAAAACTATGCTCCTCTGCGGTGCTGTTGATATTTATCCAGTTTAGACTTACAGAAAGAGTCAAACGATGTGCATGGGACACATGTAACACTGATATGAGGGATCCTGAGAGGCTAGAGGAGAAAGTGGACTTTATTCTGTTCCCTTGACCTCACATAAACACAGCAAAGTGTCTCCTCTGGATTAAACTGTTTAGTCAGCTCAACGTAAAGATCAACAAAGATGTCTACATTTATTTCAAGGTCACATAGCTTTAGCAAAGTCGGCTGTAAAATTACTTTCTGCATAAAATGACCTTTAGCTAGCTAATTACTGCAAATGTTAAGTCAGTTTCACCCTCGTTATGTTGGCTCGTCATTTGTTTTCATTTCATTTACATGGAACTATTATTCAATTATCTGACATTAGACTGAACAGGAGTCTAAGAATGTAATTTGAAGACAACTCAACAGAATATCATGAACATATAAATTATAAAGACAGGTAACGGCTGGCCAAAGTTAACGGCAATGCTCAAACTAATGCTAATAATTTAGAGCAAATCTGCCTTTCAGAGTTGAAACATTGTTTTTTTGTGCTGACATAAAAGTTACTGCTGTGTTTTTTGTTGTTTTTTTTTCTTACTTTTTCTATGTTTAAGCCTTCCATCAGTGGAGGACCCAGCGACAAGTTTCCCCCACCTTCTTTACATGGACTGGGCTGTGGTAATTTGAAAAAGTTCATTACAGTCAAAAACACACATATATGTCTCACTCTGCAGTGCATGAATAATGCTGATCTTTCACATTGTCTGAAAAGGGCAACTGGCTGCAGACCTGCACCATCAAAACCCCTCCACTGTGAAGATGCGAAGTGATGTTTGTTTTCAGGCATTGCAGTTTTTGTTTTTTTGGTGCAGTAAAGAGAGTGGAGAGTAGGTGAGTTAAAGTCAAGTGGTTATTTTTCGTCATTTTCGAACCAACAAAAACAGTCTTTATTCACTAAAACATTGTCTTTTCCACCAATATATTGCCCTGCAACTTTATATTAATTGGAAACAACTTACTTTTGGGCCTTTTTAGCCCTGTTAAAGTAGTAAGGATAACGCTGGCTAGCTCTAACTAGGCTAACTTTGGGATTAGCCATGGATGTATTATTTACCAAAAATGATCACTGTAAGCCCACTACTTGATCAGTATAAGCAAATTATTTAAAAAAAAATCCAAATAACGCTTTTTTTTTTTTTTTTAGACCAGTGCGGTGGGCCTAGTGGTGGATCACTGCAAAAAAGCAGCAGAATGAGTGCAGGCTAACAAACATTTGTTTCAGCCAAAGTGGAGACGCCTGACATTTTACAAAAGGACAGTAAACAAACCGAGGAGGCTGTGCAGGAAATGGAAAAGCTGTTTGATGACACCATGGATCCACAAGATGAAGAAAGCAAAGACTCCATTCTGGAGCCTTTTGAGTTTATCTTTTCAGGCATTGTTCTGTGAGGAGATAATGGATACTAGAGGGTACTTGGCGTACTGTGAATACAAAGGGGAAAAATGAAAAGATATCTTTAAAAGTTTGTTTTGTGTCTACTCTGTTTCCTCAGAGGTTATTGGATGTGTGGCTCATGTAACTAAGTACTTAGTTATTCACTTTGAATACATAAATCTAAGTAAATTTAAAATCATCATCCCTCACACCCTGTTACAGTCTGGGTGTTTTTGCTTCCTTTGTTTTTTCTGTGCTGTTCCTTTTCCCCCTCCCTATTTTTTCTCCCTCAGGACCTTTGAGGAAGAAGGCGGGGCTGGTTGGTGATCTCCTTCTCTCTTGGAGCTGCAGCAGGAGCACACCTGTGATTCATCAGAGGCACATATGCATTCAATCTCTGAGCAATCAACTCTCCTATAAAAGACCAGTCAAGACTCCACCGCTCTGCCAGATAATTCCGTCCCGTCGGTAGTGTCAAACTCTTAGTGAATGTTTGTTTGTAAATTAGTGAGAGACTTTCTGCAGCTCTAGTGTGATGAGCTTATCCTGCCATCTCAGCCTCTAACTCCTGCTGTTTTTGGATTTTTCCCCAGGGTGTGCCCTGCTGCATCTCTGGATTTCTTACAGAGGACTTTGTCTCCTGCTGCCAGCTAGCCTACAGCTCTTTGTTAAGCAATATACTGAGTTTTTTGTAGATGATTTCACCTGTTTTTTCTGTAAATTAAACACCTTAAAACTGCCTTTTTGTCAGTCTCCTGCTTCTGAGGTCCAGCCTGTGATTCTCATACAAGAAACACCCTCCATTGGAAAATACAGATAGTCCGACAGCACTGGTAAGAAAATAGCAGTACAGAAAGCAATATTAAGCAGTTATTAAATAAATTATGATTAGGTGTAAAAATTGCAAACACTCATAAGTTATGCCTGTGTTAAAGATTTTAGTAGATCAATATGTAAATGTGTCCAAAAGTGTGAGAGGCTACATTTTCAATGATAAAAAATGGTACAGAATCAAAGAACAGTCAGCAACCGGTTGAAGTGTAGAAGCATTCTGCCATCACACATATTAAGGTTTATTAACAGAGATATATTGTTTTAAATGAATTTGTAGTGCAAACTAAACTAACAGCTGTCCGTTTTGCTTATTAAATTAAAATGCTGGAGTAAAATAATTCATGTTACTAGTAATGTTTTAAGGGGATCATAACAATACCTGCACATTTAGTTTGTATTTTCTATCTGTAGAATAGCTCTCCAAGTGGTCATCCTGTTTTGTATTTTCTCTTTGTTTTCACCATGATATTAACTTGTGTTTTTTCCGTGATCCTGTTGAACTGGAACCATACACACATTTTTCTTTTATCATCTTTTTAATTGAACACATGAATACACACATGAATCGTATATTATAAACATGAAATAAAGCCCAAAAAATAAAGTATATTCACATGAGATGAAAAATATGTATTTTCTGATGTAATCACTATTATTTTGAAAGGCTTCAAATCAACTTCTGACTAAAAATACGTACTTTTGGTTAATTTGCTTCATTTTTGGAGACTTCAAATCAACATTCGGTCCTCACAGCGGAGGATTCCAAACAAGGGTCCTGACAATGCAGGTCTGCACAAAATCCTGAATAGCTATAATCCTTTGATATGTCTTGGATTGGACAGATGCTGTTGTTACTTAGTTCAGCGTGCTGTTGGTTTGTCCAAGTATGTTTGTGGCGTGGGGCATTTTGGGGGCGCGTATGAAAATTCTTTTATAATGCATGTTCTGCACTAATGCGCAGTCTGAATTAAAATGTACACTGAAATGAAAATCATGAGCTGCTGCTAATATGTATGCACTGTGTAGTGAACAGGCATGTCAGAAGGAAAGACCAAAAGTGCATGTATGACAAAGGTTTATCAAACAGAAGCTGAGGAACATAGATGTGCAGCAGTGTAATCTAAATCCATCATATCCAATCTGTGTCTGAACCTTGATGACACCTTTAAATGTCTGACACATGAGGGTGTCACTGTGGTCCACAGAAGTATTTTAGTGCTCAGGATCAAGTGTCACAGAAGCTGAAATCTAAGGAGCAGACCACCATGTCCTCCTTTAATTTTCTACCTATTTGCAAAAGCCACACAGGCTCTGACTCTTCATTGTATCTGAACATCATACTGCTGACAGCCAGCTCACCGCATGCCCCTGAAGAATAAACATGGGGCAGTTAAAGCTGCAGCACCAGAGTCAAAGAGATGTGTCCAGTGATAGGCCCTGTATCTCCTCAGTCCTGTACAGCTGGTTGGTTCTCATTCCTGTTCGCAGTAGGTATGTTTCACCAGCAGAGTTGTTTTCTGACCAATGGACCATGGCAGGTGGAAAAAAGGTTATTTTATCCTTTACTTTAGTTTCAGTTGAAGGAAAATCTCCTGTAAGGGCAGATATTTAATGCATTATTTTATTATTTTCTGTCCATCCATCTGTAGCCTCCTTGCGCAGCAGCTGGATCCACCTGATTCAATGGCCTTAATCAAGCAGATCCATCCTGCCGAACTCTACAAAGACTGAGTGGCCCAAAGTGGCATGGTCCAATTTTACTTTTGGGGAAAATTCATCATCTGCTGAAACACAGAAACAGTGATCAGAAGAGTGACGGTGACATGAAATGATCTGTCTGCAAATATGACAGCAGACTCTCAAAACAGTCATGGAGTCTGCTTGTCATGATCAGGAAACACTCATGTAGGTGGAGGCTGTAAAGCTGTTACATCATAAACCCCTGGAAGTAAAACAGAGCATTTAAAGGGGCATTTAAGGGACCTTTAAGCACGAAGAAGGTGACAGCGTTTTGTTTCTTGGCCTCTCTTTCTCTATTCAGTTAGGAAGCTTTATTTTAAACTTTTTTTTTTGTCATGTGTCATGCCTACATTAGAGTGACCATATGTCATCTTTTGCCCGGACATGTCCTCCTTTTTGGTCTTAAAATTATGTCCAGGGTAAATTTTTAAAATTCCCTAAAATGTTTGGGTTTCGCTCAGCTTGTCCCACTGCCGAAACTGTCGGCTGGATTGCCCGAGGGGGAGGTATGGGAAGTGAGCTGACTGAGCCAGAGAGCAGAGAGAGGATCCAGAGACAAACGTGACTCATTTATCGGTGGTTTATCTGTTTTTTCTCTGTAAATAATGTAAACATTTTGTAAATATGACAATAGTGTCATTCTAGAGTGTTTTTCATGTCTTCTTTTGTTGTATTTTCACCTTTTTTTGCCGTATTTCCGCCTAGTTCGTCTTTTTTGTAATTGTCTTTTTCATCATAGTTAGTGTTTCATGAATTTAATAAATTGTTAAATAATTGTATTATTATTATTATTATTATTATTATTATTATTATTATTATTATTATTATTATTAATAATAATAATAATAATAATAAATATAAAATAGGTTGAGTTTCATTTTTTTCTTGTTGTTGGAAGGCACCCTGTTGCCAGTAAGTTACTGTAAAATGAACAACTTTTTTACAGTGTAATCAACAGCCATGAGAGCCTAACCAATGTTTCGAACCAGATCAGTTGAACTCAGTCTGCAGAGGTCATGACCAATCAGCTTTCTTAGATGAGAAAGAGTGAGAACAGCAGGAGTCAACTGCAGGCCTGTAAGCAATGGCTGCTCTTATAGAAATTTGCATAAATGCGTTCTGCAGCAGTGGCAGTTTTATCAGAATTGGACAACAACAAAAAAAAAAAAGAAAAAAGAACAACACTGAAAATATTTCTCCATGAAAAAGATGTTTAACAAATTGGCTCCTGCTATAAACTTACTTACTTTATTATGGTCTTGATTTATCAGCTTGTCTTTTAGACTTTCTGATATAGGTGTTCCCGCTGATTGTGTTGACTCTGTTATGTCCCCTCTACCTCTAAACTCAGGGTGAGAGGAAGCCAATTTGTGTTTATACATGGACCTGCCCATGCACGATGCTGGTTTACTGATGGAACAGCTGTGAGTGGATGCAGTTTTGAAAATTAATCGAGATGCATCGGTTGTTTAGCATCACTGATGGTAAAATCCAATCCATTTAACAATCTGCTCTATCAGAAGTATTTCCTGCCCAGAATTTGATGGTCTTTTTTGTTTCAGCTCTAGACCCTCATTAAGGTGCGCTGCAGATGTATATACACAGTATGCGCTTGGATGTATACTGTAGCTGTTTCAGGATAGGCTGGAGCCCATCACAGCTCACATTGGGCGAGAGGCAGGGTACACCCTGAACCGGTCACCAGCCAATCATTGGGGCACATAGAGAGACGGACAACCATTCACGCTCACATTCATAACTAGGGGCAATTTGGAGTCACCAATCAGCCTAATGAGCATGTTTTTGGTCTGTGAGAGAAAACCTGTGTCTGTAGAGAACCCATGCATTCACAGGAAGAACATGCGAACACCACAGAGGAAGGCCCTGAACCAGCAACCTTCTTGCTGAGAGGCATGTGCACTACCTGTATTGTACTCAATAGTTCTTGTTTAACTTGAGTATCCCTAAGCCTGTGAGCCAGGTGTATGAATGGGTGCTGCATTGTAAACATGAAATGCACAGATTGCACTCATGACCTTGTCTTAATTTTTCTTTGGTTAATAATAATCAGGCTCATTGAATTGCATTTCATTATTCCTTTACATCGTTTTATTACATTGTATCACATCGAATTGTACAGTGTTTAGTCAGATCGTGTGAAACTGCACTGCATCATGAGTGGGAATCATATTGTATCACATCTTTTGTTGCTGTATATTCATCTGTAACGCAGTGGTTCCCAAACTTTTCACAGTGTGTACCCCTTCAGACATTTGACCTCCAGCCATGTACCCCCCACTCTCATGCACTTATAGCAGCTAGAAAAAGAAAAGTGTCTGTAGGCCTGCTGCCACACCCACTTCCCACATTCAACGTGCATAACATACAAATAACATCTCTTAAAGTGAATTATTTCTCACAAAATAGATTTATTTACCAGCATTTTCAGTGAGCAACACCAGTTCACTTTTGAAAAAAGAAATTTACATTTCCAGAGCATACTCAGTTATGAACTTGAAACTGTTTTCGCGTACCCCCATGTCAATTTGCGTACCTCTGGGGGTATGAGTACCCCAGTTTGGGATTCACTGATTTAATGTATCGGATTGGAGACGGTGTATCAAGGTTCAGATCACACCACAGATGCCCAAATCTATTCTGAACTGATCCTATTGGTCATGTGTAGACTGCAGCATTATGTTAGTGCTACATTGGACAGATGACACCCTGAATCGACACAGAGGACAGAAGGGGGGAGGGATAAGTACTTCTTTATCTAACAGATGTGGTTGTGAGATGTGTAAAATAAAAAATACTTTAAAGCACAAAACACTTATAGCACTGACTGAAGACAATCTGATATGTTCCCACAAACCTCTCAAGTTTAAAGCAGCTAACAGCTCATCTGTTTGATCATTTTCTCAAAGAATTGAACATCCTTAACCTTGCACTGCAGCTGGATCCACCTTATTCAACGTCTGTACTCAGTCAGACCCATCTTGCCAAGCTTCAATCTACAACGATTGTAAGGGGCCAAAAAGCCAATCAGAGTCCTTTAGAGCAGGAAGAGGTGGGAGCTATGAGCCCAACAACAGTTGGAAGTCACTGCTCATACAGATATTAGCAAAGATGCTAACAGCTTCAGCAGCACGTTTATCAGATCTGGACCACATTTCTTTTCATTGTGTCACAACCTGGCTCAATGGACATGACAAAAGGACAGGAGGAGTGATTTTTCAAAAATAATCAAATAATTTATTACAAATGAAAGTAAAGCAAACCAATAATAAATACAAGTATGTAGTATGTATTGTCTGTAATATCAGTAGTGTGTGCGTGTGTGAAAATGATGAGGTGCGAGGTGTTGCAGGTGCACTGACAAAGAAAAAATAAATAAATATGCGTGGAGCTGGGACAAAGTGAGCAGGGAGCAGAGAGAGACAACAGGTCACTGAAAGCCAGCCTTTATAGAGGAAGTGAAGCAGCAGGCCCAGGTGCTCCACATCTGAATGATTTTTACCAGCCAGTCCAGTCATCTCAGAGAGAACAGATATGATTAAGTCCTCTTTAAATATATAAACAGGGGCCATCACAATTGGGAAAAAAAAAACATTAACACTGAAAGCATTTCTCAATAGGAAGGATATTTTCACTCCACTGCCGACATGTTTTGTTCTACATAGTGGCTTACATTTTGTACTTTTCACCTGGGCAGTAGCATCCTCATAGGTTAGAACATCCAGTGATGTCCACACTAAATATTTTAATTGGGAATTACATCTTTAAAAATACATGGTCAGTATATTTATTGATTTTTTTCTTAAACTATGGTGTGCTCTCCAATTAACACTCTCTCTGTTCCATAAGTTTGTTGATCAGTGACACTCACGCGTTGTGCTAAGAAACCTTTCCTTCTCTTGTCTTTGCTCATATTCTCTCAGTATGTCTGTGAGTGCAGCTGTTAGCTCACATTACTCTGTTCTGCTAAAACACAGCTGGTGATCTTTTTGAGATGTACACTAAAAACACAGATTTCTCTCATCAAGGATCTCTGCCATGATCTGAAAACTTTGGAGGAGAAAAAAACAGATCAACACAGTCACCTATATTCATGATGACCTTGTGGTATCCAACGCCCTTTTAAAAACCTTCTCTGCATCTTCAGCCAGCATGTTGAGTATGGCTTTGAGGGATTTGTGGGTGAAAACAAAAGAAAATCCCATTGCGAATGGGATTCCAAGTATTGGAATAAATCTTGAGCTTTCTTCTGCAAACAGTAATGTAGCTGTTTTCCCGATTTGAGGCAAAAACTTCAGTACGAGATCAGGAGTTATTTCAGCTGCTGCCAGTGATGAAGTGATAACAGCCCTCAGTTCCTCATAAGGAACACCTGAGTAGTTAGCCATTCTTTCAAGTGACTTGATGTCAAGACCAAACCCATAAACATACCTTTTGACAGCACCAACTAACACTGCTAAATCAACAGCCACAGAAAGCCCGGGAACTGGTACAGCTGCTATAGCTGCAGACAGAGTAGCAATGTATTCGATTTTGTTTTGAAAAGCTTTTTTCTTCTTGTTGATCATCTCCAGGCTGATGTTGGGCATGGCGAGCAGGAAGGCATCCCTCTTGTGATCAGGAAGTTCTTCCTCCAGGGTTTCCTCAAGCAGATGGAATTCATAGAGGTGGAGCTTTTTGCTGGACACCAAGAAGACCCGAGGAGACTCCAAACCAGCTTCCTGAAGACCTGTGTGACAATGAAAAACAAAAAGATGAAGATAAACAATGATGTAACCTACAGCACACATTTATTCACCTGATTCCAGGTCTGTCATCACACAGATCCAACTTTCAAAGCATCAAGCTGGATGAGCTCTGTCTGCAGAGACACTGACCAATCACAGCCTGAGGACAAAGAGGCAGGGCCTACAAATGTGACGTCAGTGAGAAGAAACAGCCAGACTGTGAACAATGGCTGCTGGTGAAGAGATCAGAGTGAATGCTGCTGTTGGTCATGGAACAAGGAACAAAAGATTAGATGTTGGTTGAGAGCTGAATCCGCATCTAGATCCAATAATTTTTTAGAGGGATTTGTTAACATTTTGTGATTGGGCAGTTTTCCACATTAATGCTAACTCTTAAAATAAATGCCTTAATGGAGGTTTGTGCTCCCTGAGCACTTCTAGTGACATGGAGCCTACCTCTGATGCAGTCATCCCTGATTGTTGTGAGGGTTTCCTCTTCACCAAAGTCCCTCTGATCTTCCTCAGCGTTTCTCATGTCTTGGTCAGTCTTTGAGCGAACAAAGTAGAATTTCTTCTTCATCTTCTGAATCTCCTTGGCCAGCTTCACATCATTTTCAGTGAAGCGAACAGCTGAGATGATGATGAAGAAGTCATACATTTTAAATTTAACTATCTCCAGGTACTTGGCAGCTGGAAAATTTGTTGTGCCAACACCAGGGAGATCTGACAACTTAACATTTGGAAAGTTTGGATGGAGGTACGATGTGACCTCCATGGTGGTTTCCTTCACACCAACTGGAGCAGCTCCCTCCTTGTTGTTTTCGATGCCTCTGATGGCATTAATGAAGGACGATTTACCAGAGCCACTCTCCCCTGTGATGGCAATATTTAGGGGAACATTTTTCCCCTCGTCCAAATACTCCTGGATCTTTGCAGCAGCCGACTCTTTGTCATTGTTTTTTAGAGCGTCTTTAATTTCTTTATCAATGTGTTTCTTGCTGTTTGCATTCCCCATGGTGCTGCTTCAGATCTGTGGATTAAGATATAGCTATGAGGACATTTTTTACCTGTAGAAAATATAATTGGACTTGAGCTTGAGCTTATGACCTCCGCCAAGAAGGTTATGTTTTTGCCGGCGTTGGTTTGTTTGTTTGTCTGTTTGTCTTGTTTGTTAGAAATTTTCAGGAAATGTGTGGAATGGGAAAGGAAGAAATGATTCGATTTTGAGACTGATCTGGATCACCATCATGAGCCAGGAATTTTTTAAAAGGATTCTTTAACATTGCGAGATAGGACCATTTTTAGCATTTGTGAATATAATTCCACAAAAAAAAATGGTCAGGGCACTTGGTAAAAAATATGCAGTTAAAATATGTGTTACGGGTGGACTCAAGCTGCTTGGCGGAGGTCTGGGCTCTCTGAGTGCTTTTCTAGTATTGTGCTTATATTTGTGCTTTTGCTCTTTGCTAATACTCAAAGCTGCTTTACACCACACCCATTCATACCCATTCACTCTCACAGTTGGGGTTTCTATGTCAGTTGTCCATCAGTATCAACTAACACATTCACACTCACATTCATGCTCATTTACACGCCACTGACATAACAGTGGAATCAACTTGGGGTTAAGTGTCTTGCCCAAGGACACATCGCTATGTGACGCCCACATGGCGCCATATAACAGTGTAATATGACAATAACAAGTATCATGCACAAAGAAAAACCTGAAAGAATTTAATTCATATAAACAAAAACACATTGTCAGTTTCCTGCATTAAATTAGTGAAAAAACTTGAAGAGGGAAATTCAGTAAACAGTTCAAGCAGGTAGGAAACCATAAACAGGGTTAGCTGTTCTGCACAGCAAAGTTTTGTTAATTTTAGGTCTAAACTCATATCACTCTCTGATCTGCACACAAAATAATCCACTTCTGCTTATCAAACTTATTCATGAAGCACATTTTAAAAACACTTGCACTGACTGAAGTGTAGCATATACAAGTGAGATGACAAAATTAACAAATAAAGACTAAGAACACTGACAATAACACAATAATGCTTAATCAACAAAATAGAAGAAAAAGTGATAATCAAAGCAAAACAAAAAAAGAAAAAAGTGAGAAATTTAGAGAACAATCATCATATAAAATAATGTAAGACATCAAAAAAATGTGTGAAATATAAAATTACTCAGGTCAGCTAGAATGTAAAACAGACAAGTTTTCATCAGTGACTTGAAAATGTCAAAACTCCTGAACAGATCTCACACTCACCTCAAAGAAGTCAGTCTAGAGAAAGACAGTAGAGTGTGGATCTATGGCAGAGACACAATAGAAACAGAAACTTTATCAGAGTCTGAGAGCTCTGCCCTTTAGGCATCAACCAATCAAAAGTCTTCTGTTTATCTTCTTCGCCTCTGACTTTATTTTAAGAGCATCTGACTTCCTGTAAACCTGCATATTTAGAGAAAACACTGAGAGCTGAACTCTCTCTCACCTGAAGGTTACTTAGAGAAGTGTTATTCAAACTATTTTTACTCAAGCCACACCTAATGTCAAGCCAAAATCTCAAGGCACACCACATTCATATCCGTGCAAATAGTTATAAAAGCCATGCTCATTTTTAAAGATTATCATTGTGAACGAAACGTGTGATGGGCAATGATGTTCCAACAGAAAGTGGCGTTAATAGTTAAATTACATTTTCCAGTAGCTTTGTGGGAACATTTATTTTTTTATGATTCAGATAGCTTCTCAGAAGCAGTTATTTTATTGATCATGTAGTGCAGTAGCATCTAAACAAGGCACATTTCTCTCAGAAAAGAGAGAGAGAGCCGAGATGCACAGTAGAGCAGCAGCAGAGTGTTTTGTCACCGCCCAAAAATGCACATTAAGGATGAGCAAAGGGATTAAACGGACACATGTGGATAAGTATATTTAGGAGGAAGTGACTGTTTACATCAATGACGGTGATGCAGTCTGTAAGCCTTTGTCAGTGCTGCTGATGAATATGCAGGCAGATCAGTTGAAGTGCACACACCAGGACCACATGCTCAGGCATTTCCAAAAAATAACTGTCACCAGAGCAGTCAGATAACATCAGCCAGTTACCTATCAGCATTAAAAGGGACTGTTCAGGACTTTTGAAGTGGGGTGCATGCCAATAACCTGAATAGTGGCCACACTTAAGGAGACTACCTCTGATCTGGTAAAGAGAGAAACCGTCACAGAGGCTATATATTGCTGTGGATGGGGCCGACAACTCTGCGTAATTTAAAGAGTAAATTGAAAGAGAAAAACTGTGTAGGGTGATTTCAATCTTTATCCATCACATTTATGATTCACAAATCACAGTTCAGTTTGCATGAATGTGTGTTTTGAATGAATGAGTGTTTTACACACTTGTATCAACAGGTAACATGAGTTTCTCCAATCCTCCAGTTCCTGAAGCAGTTTCCTCCATTTTCATTCAGACCCGTTGATTCTCCATCTACAGAAGATTTCCCTGTGTAATCTTGTGCATAAAAGTATTTACAAGTATCAAAAGTATATGGCTTTCATATTGGCTGCAAAAATCTCCCATTTATCCAGTTTGGTAGCAGCCGTTTCCTCTTGTAAAGCCTTCCATGCCAATTCTTCATTTACACATGCAGAGCTGATCTTTGTCACTGTTGTCAATGTTCAGGGTAATGCCATGCATCTCCTACAACCCATCTTCAAATATCCAAAAACCAAATGTCTTTATTGGGCAGGAGGTCTGACACAGTGTCTCATACAGAGGGAAATACTTGAAGAAATACTCTTTGTACTTGGTGCAACACTATCAGGGGTACACTTTATATGAAAGTGTTCTTGAGCTTCAGTGATTGTGAAAATACTCCACCAGTCATTAAAAATAAATACATGATGCAGATTTAGTCCCGGCTCTTTAAGTCCCATCTCAATTCTGCCTTTCTGTCAATCAGAGAGCTGATCCAAAGTTATGTTTCAGAGGTGTTTACAGTATGGCTGCATCCACAGCTTGGCTTCAAAACTGTTCAAAAGCCTCTCTTGTCGTCTCATGGCTTTGTCCAGTTGACCTATTGCTAAACCCCGCCCTCCAACGATATGGACCAATCACATGTCTAACAGCTACTCAATAAACGCCTTGCGTATGTTGACTGTCCTCAAAGATCTTCGCACATCAGCTAAGTCCAGGCACAGTGCCTTTTCTTCCTGCTGAGGAACAGCTTTCTCTGCAGGAGTGCTGTTTAGTGCCTCAAACCTCCCAAAAAAGTTATTTAGCTCGTTGAGGAAGTCAGCGTCAGCTTCACCCATAGGCGGGGGGGTTATCTTGTGGTTGGTGATAGCCCTAATGCCCTTCCACATGTTGCTGGAGTTTGTGGAGTCACAGAACAGGTCCTGGATCTTTTTGCTGTGGGCACGTTTAGCTAACCTGATTGCACGGTTCAGATTGGCTCTCGCTATCCTCAGTGCCTCCTCGTCACCGGACTTGAAGGCAGAGTTTTTAGCATCTTACGTACTTCAGCAGTCATCCAGGTTTTCTGGTTTGCTTGGGTGATGATGGTCTTCCTGACGCTGACGTCCTCAGAGCATTTGCTGATGTAGGCTGTTCCCTTGGCCTCACATAAACACAGCAAAGTGTCTCCTCTGGATTAAACTGTGTAGTTCTGCTCAACGTAAAGATCAACAAGGATGTCTACATTTGTTTCAAGGCCAAATAGCTTTAGCAAAATCAGCTGTAAAATTACATTCTGTATGAAATAACGTTTTTTTTTTTTAACTGGTGAATAAACATCATCATGAAGCAAACTTTACTTCGTAGCTGTACCTTAATCTTTACGAATGCTATGGTCAGTTTCACCCTTGTCACGTTAGCTCCTCATTTGTTTTCAGTTTCATTTAAGTGGAATTGTTATTCAATTATCTGACTTAAGAGTGAACAGGAGTCTAAGAACATAATTAGAAGAGAACTCAACAGAATATCATGAACATATACATTACAAAGACAGGTAAAGGCTGGCCAATGCCAGCGCCAATGCTTAAACTAATGCTAATAATTTAGAGCAAACCTGCCTTTCAGAGTTCAAAATTTGGTTAATTTGTGCTGACATAAAAAGTTAAAAAATTATGGCTGTGGTGTTTTACATTTTTCTATGTTTAAGCCTTCCATCAGTTGAGTTCCCCCCACC